>JAOQGH010000001.1:14329297-14353587 GCA_025769975.1 Gallinago jamesoni | reverse complement strand
AATATTTCCTAATATCTAACCTGAACCTCCCCTGGTACAACTTGAAGCCATTACCCCTTGTCCTATCATCTGTGACTGGGGAGAAGAGATTGACCCCCGCCTCTCTGCAGCCTCCTTTCAGGTAGTTGTAGAGAGCGATAAGGTCTCCCCTCAGTCTCCTTTTCCCCAGACTGAACAACCCCAGCCCCCTCAGCCTCTCCTCATGAGACTTGTGCTCCAGACCCTTCACCAGCTTTGTTGCCCTTCTCTGGATCTTCTTTCAAAAGAAATGAGAAAGAAGGATTACAGGAAGCAGATGAGCTTCTGTACCACATGGGACGAGATGCCTTGGCATCCTAAAGGAAGGCAAGATGAGTGATAAACAAAAAATTAGAGGATCCTCTGTCTCCCTGGAATGACTGATCCAAGGCAACCACTTCAGTGAGACACCTCTTGAGAGCTTTTGAAGGGACCAGTAATGACTGGTGGTGACTACAGTTTAGGAAGTGTGAGACTGGTATCAATTCTACCTAATAGAGGTGAATTTATCTATTGCCAAGTAGTTGAGTAGTGTTTAAGCAGGTGTTAAGCAGCTGGGTGATGCCAAGATCTTGTTTCAGAGTTACTAAATCTGTTGTTTCACGTGGGCACCAGTGACACTGCCAGGAGCAGCCTGAGGAATATCAAGAAGGATTTTAGAGTCCTGGGAGCAGCAGACAGGGACTCTGGAGTACAAGTAGTTTTTTCACCAATCCTCCTGGTCAAAAGGAAGGGGGTTGTTAGGGCCACTTGAATCTGGCAAATCAACAAATGGCTCCAGGGATGGGGCATCCACAACTTCTCTGAGCAACCTGTCCCAGTGTCTCACCACCCTCAGTGAAATATTTCTTCCTGATATCTAATCTAATTCTCCCCTCTTTCAGTTTAAAACCATTGCCCCTCATCCTATCACTGCACTCTCTAAAAAGAGTCCCTCCCTGTCTTTCCTGTGTGCCCCCTTTAAGTACTGAAAGGCTGCTATAAGGTCTCCCTGAAGGTGTTCAAGGCCAGGCTGGATGGGGCTTTGAGCAACCTGGTTTAGTGGGAGGTGTCCCTGCCCAGGGCGGGGGGGTTGGAACTAGATGATCTTTCTATGACCCTATGAAATTTTAGGTTTAAGAGAAATTTTCTTCCAGCAACTTCCATTAAACAGAAGAAACAGAAATCCCAGAGAGACCGGGACCTTCGGTCTGACAGCACAACATGGCCACTGGGCACAGGATGCACGATGGGACCAGAGACTGCAGTGAAGACATGCTGCTTTCATGCTTTCTTAATTAAGCAGTACCAATATCAATCAGGCGATCAATTTTCCATCATCTCTGCCAAACCCTAGACATGAACATACTACCTCTTCTTGATTCAGCTGAGAACAGCAGCCTCTGAAAAGCCCTTGGTCCCTCAATATCCCCTCACTGAGAAGGGCTGCTGAGTCCTGGGGGGGGACGCAGGACCATCACATCCTGGGCAGCACCACGGGAAGCAGAGGATGCTCTGGCTTGACCAGGCTGTGGCAAGGAGCCCTGGCCCATCATGCAGGAGGATGGTAAGGTAAGTCATCAACTGGGATTTGTACCTTGTCCTCCTAAAAGGCAAGACACTGACCAGCATAAACTAATCAGTGATTAAACTGTTACTCAGAAGATGTAATTTGACATTCGTGACTTCTCTAATTACTACTGTCTCATTCTGCATCTTGCCTTTCTGGGGAAGGTTATTAGAAGGTTGTATGTTTTAGATAATAATTAGTTAAATCTCCTGCCTATGAATAAGCAACCTCAGACTTCTAATGTCTGAAATTCTGAATGTGGCTATCTGGATAAACCATTCTAAAAAAAGAAAGGAAAAATAATTTTCTTTAGCAAAGGAAGGTATTGATAACACATACCCACAAGAGACTTAAAAAGAAACCCACAAATAGATTAAAAAGTAATTCATTAAGAACATTAATCAGTTTTGGACTATCACACACTGTAGTAATCAATCATTTTAATTAAAAGGAACTGTGCATTTTCTCCCTGTCTTTTACCTCAGCCCATCTTTGCACATGTGCAGATCAAAAACGTCATATTTCAAAGATGCTGAATACAGTCTCTATAATCTTCATTAAAGAATTTCATGAAGCAACAATATCCTCTGTTTGTATTGCAGCACCTGCCTTCTTAGGGAAGCTTTTGTTTTTGCTCAAGAGAAAACGATCAGATTAATTGTCCAGCAGCTCCAGTTCCCATGCTCCATGTAGGGGAAGAGAGAAGACCCAACTGCCTTGCAGTGAGGTGTACTGACTCACCCTCCTCTCTCCGGGTCAAACCTGGTTTTTCATGCACACCCCACCATAACTGTCCTTGCTCTGTCCCCTCAGAGAGCAGGACCCCGCAGAGGGTTTCCGTTCTGCCCAGTACCTCTTCTTGAACAGCTGCCAGTAGCAGGCAGCATGGAAAGAAAGGAAAGACAGGCAAAGACACAGACAGGGAAAATATGCAGGGACAATTCCCCACTATGCAGCATGTTGCAGGTCAGGGACATCTGGAGCCAGAGGCAGTGTTCAATGGCTATAATGGAATTTTTATGCCATGCATTTCTCAAGTCCCTTTTTGAATCATGTAATGAGAAGAAATGAATTCTTTCTTTTTAATATCAGCTTTGTTCTGCAATTTTCAGGGCAATCTAATACTGAAATGATGGGAGAGAATAAAACATTTTGGCTCTTATAATAAGCAAGGAAGCAGGTTTTTTTGCACACATCAATGTGTTGCAATCTTCTAAGATTGAGGAGTGCTGCTATTTTCCTTTTAGGAGCACAGAAAAAAAAAAAAAGAAAATGCATTTGTAAAGTAGCTCTATTTTCCTTTCCTAAAGTTGATCCTAGTATTTGAATACCTGCTGCTTAGCTGGTATCTGCCTCTGCCTATCAGCATGAAATTTCAAAAGATGTCTGGCTTCAATGATATCCAAAGCTGATTTAATTTAAGATACAGAAAGACAAGGCTGTAAAAGTGAGAATCAGTCAACAAGAAAGGCATAGGTCAAATGTTGTAGCAGGCAAGATTTTTTTCAGCTGTCCTTTTCTTGAGTAACGGGAACAAAAGGCAAATGGATCAGTCACAACCGTGGCTCTTGCACTCCTTAAACTGCTGCTCAGGCGGAGGGACTCAGAGGGATCGCTTCATTTTTCACCACCCTACAAGATAGCAGATGGAAACAGAAGCAGCTGAGGTGGTTCAGCAGCACTTTCAAAAAGCCACTGGCAGAGTTCTGTACAAGACGATAAGTAAATCATGGTGTGAAAGATAAGCGGTGATGCGGCCTGCAAACACAATAGGAAGAGATGCATCAATAAAGGGGCTCTTCTCAGTATGATGGAAGGTTACACTCGAGCATGCTTAAGTCCCAGACTGAAGCTAGTGGAGCTAATTATATTTATATATGATCTGAGGGAACTAGAGAACAGACAGAAAAAAATATCTTTAGATTAGTCAAAACTAGAAAAAAACAGGAGGAACTCCTCAAGACAGTCCTGATGAAGTAGTATGACAGCTAGGACACAGACAAATGCAAAGGAAATGGTCTGAACGACTCCTGTGCATTACGAGCTTGGAAATGTAATGTAGCCATAAAGAAAAAGACCTCTGTGTGTGATGAGTACAAACTCTGGCTTACAGAAACAGGCAAAAAGTTGGGCTGTGTGAGGAACAGGACAGACAATTCTTAACTGGCAGGATCCCAAGGTAAACAAGATGCTCACCCTTGCCTTTAACACCGTGTCCATTCTGAGCCTCATATCTCAAAAAAATAGAGTTTAAATAGAGTTCAGAAAGGGACAATGTAAATACTAATGGCCATAGCATAATAAAGGTAGTAAATAATTACTGAATTACAGAGAAACTGAAAAGCCTGTGACTGTTTAGAGACCAAGTGAACAAACCAGGATATATTAAAAAATATTTTATAAGGGTCTTCCTGTTCTCTGTCCTGTCATAAGTCAAAAGCAAAGTAACACTTCAAGTATTTGGAATACAACATTTATCTAAATCTGAGATGTGGAAATGTTCTCTTTGTCAGAATGTCTAAATAACCTATGGATGTTGTTATTTCAAGGTATCAAGTAACCAAGACCCTTACAGAGTTAACAAGAGCATTTATAGAGCTAGTAGCACACACCAGCATTAGGTAGAATAAAACAGTTAGAGATATAAACTTCTACCTATCTTTCCAAGCTAACCATTGGCTTGACCACTGTAAAATTTTTACAGTTTCGGAGGCCACTAGGAACAAGCGCAACAGAGCAACATGTGGTGGATACACGACTGAATGAGCAGAGACTTGTGCTTCTGCAGCACAGTGCAGCACTCCCTGGACTTCACCATCTCTGATGGTCCAGCCACACCAGTGCAGTGCTTTAACTAAATCAAAGAGTGCCAATTCCAGCTTCATATGCCTACGCTGAATCCACTTGCAAGCCCTGAAGACCACTGATCTCTGCTCCACCACCCTCTCAACACCAACTCTCTGCTGTGCTCCACCTCACTGTGGGCACAGGCACTCAGGTATACCTAGTGGACCAGGTGGACATCCAGCCTGATTTCATATGATGCTCCCTGTGTTTCCAAATCATGTTACGAGATCAATAGTAACTCTACCAGTAGACACAGAGACTACAGTCAGACTGTATTTAAGCCACAATTAGAACAAGTCCAACTCCCTAGCTCCATTCTTCTATTTTGCCACTTTACTGTTCATTTTCCTAATCCAAAATAAACAGCACTCCTCATTGCCACAATCCTCACTGTAACACAGCCAAAACATTTTGCAATTTAATTCTGTGTTCTAAAAATTCACTAACTTCAAATGATCACACTTGAGGTTTCCTCTAGTGAACCACACAGCATTTCCAGACTGCAGACATCAGCTTCTCTCATAAAACTCGTAAGATGGGAATTAAAGTGAAAAGAAGAATTACTATATGAAAACAGATGGTGAAGGCTGACAGCTCTTGCATTGTTTTGACAAAAATACCATGTGAATGACCTGAACATTTGTTTTGGTCTGAAGTAATGACCTGAGAATGGGTGACATATTGAAAATGAACTCTTACAGAAACTTTTAATCTATATTTTATTTTAAAAGAAACATGTTTGCCCATTTTCATTTAAAAACACATGACACATGGTTGCCCTATGGAAATGGGCTGGCTCACTTAAAGGGACTTTGCACAAAGTGTACAGCTCTTTAATATTTATAAGACTGTTCCCAGGTTTGCTAAAGTGCAAGTACACATTTCTTTTTATTGCATGAGACTCAATATTTAGAGTTAGTTAAAAATAATTTATTTGCACTAACTCTCATGTGAACAAACTATTCTAAAACAATCCAGCCAGGGAAATCTCAGTGCAAAATATCCCAACTTCCCCTGCTCAACAGCCCTACATCCAGCCCTACATCCAGCCCTGCAGCACACGTAGGTGAAAGCCCCCTCAGCGCTTATGTCGCAACATATAAGCTGCCGATTCAAGGCAGATGCGTTTGAACTTAGGAAATCTCTGACACTCTTGCTCTTCAATTCTCAATGTTACTGTTTCTTTGTTTTCAAATACAATAATTACTAGAATTGATAATAGGAAAACGGTTGGCAGATCTTGAAAAATTGTACACTTTATGGGTCGAGCCTGTCCACGGACAATTTATAAGCAGAATATTGCTGGAGTTATGCAACAAAAATAACAGCACAGGTGCAGTTCCTACCATTAAAATCACCCATTCCCTAGTATATTTTATTTTTCTATAATGTCTTCTCTTTTTCTCCCTCTCCCCACAAGCCATTTCTGTGCTGGCAGTTAGCCAAAGGCATGCAAAAATGAATTGCACTGTCATGGCATTTAAATTATATCAATACGGAAATGCAGAATAGAGTCCTTTTCTACTTTATCTCTAAATTGAATGCTTTCACAGAGAGGCACTGTTATCTGCATTACAATTTGAGAGCTACATTAGTAAATCTTGAATGCTCTGAATTAGAGTATTCAACTTTTGAGATGGATGGTTGAGGTCACCACAAAAAATGTATTAAGCTGAAGATACGGCTTCATTTGGAGTGAACATGAATTTTGAAGAACATTTGTGATTCAGAAACCAAACCTAAATTTCTGGGGGAACCCACATTCAGATGAATGTTACCCCCTCACTTTTTAAAGTAAATCTTTTTAGATTTTCCTGTCTAAAGCTATGCCTGCAAAATGATTCTCCAGGTACTGCTTCTCTATCAGATGGGGAAATTATGTAAATTCCCATTTTTACACAATCATTGGAGCAGACTGAAAGTGCTGGCTAGGAGTGGAGAAGTTTCCCACCTCTTTTACGGCACAGTGTAAGTGCACCAGTAACGCTGAAAGCATATTGATGGGGCATGCAGCTGCTAAACAGCTGTATGGGTCTAGAGAAACAAGTTAAATCTTTTGAGAGGTACCTCAAAGGCTTTATCCTCAGGACTTCAGTGACACAGCAGCCCCTCAGTTACCCACCGGCCCTTTTGGCCTTTAACTAATCTGGAAGTTTTTAGGTTTCCGCGTGCCGAGCCACGTGTCTCTAAGTGCCATGCTCTCTGCTCCTGAGTGTGAAAGCAGAAAGGAAAAAAAAATCCCCACTTTTAGAAAGTACAAACAAGTGCATTTAAAAGCTGTGTTTGTGGAAAATTTAATGATCATGATGACAAAAGGGTGTGATTACCCTGAGATAAACAAGTCTGGTTTTGGGAAATGTGTTATGAAGCATGGTCTGTATTTTCTTTATTCATATGTAGGTGATATTTTCTGGCAAATATCTTTTTTTTGTTTCTTGTAAAAAACAGCACGGAAAGACTTTTTACCTCACTTGGGCTCAGATGATTATTTCTATGACCCAACTGATAGTACAAAAGAAAAGTTTTCCCACAAGTAACAAAATAACTTACACTAAAATGTCCTTTGCCACTAAAACTTATTTAATTCAGGATACTGATATAGGTTATCTTACTGGCATAAAATGTGTCTCCAGTACCAGGACTTTTTGATAAAGCTGACCCAGAAGCCACCTGAACCTTGCCAGGAACAGCAAGGAACTCCGTTGGAATTTTTAGTCCTTTTCTTCGGTTATCACATGCCCATAGCTGATTTCCCTCTCTTGGTAGCTCTTTGCACTGGAGGACCCGAGCTGACCTTGGTGCCATGGCTGCCCTCTGGCATCATGCCTGGGGAGAGCAGGATGTGGTGCTCCCATGGTCATTGGCCTCCAGTAGCACGGTTCAAAACCAGGCTACAGCTCATCCTTGGCTCTCCCCCTGTGAAATGAGATATTTTTTTGCCAGTGTGTGAAACTATCAAATGTTGAAGTTCAAAAATTCCCTTTTCTGGCCCTGTGGAGAACACAGGAATACAGAATCTTTTCCCTTTAGTTTGAAAAATACGTCCTGGAAGGGTTCACATCTGCTTTTCGGTTTAACAAAGAACCTTTTTTATTGAATTGTCTGCTGGTGATGCCCATGAGAGAACCTGTTAGACATTTCAGGTAAAGGCTTGATTCCGACTATGTGGGGATGAGAAACAGGTTATATTACTTTGATCCGAAGAAGACAGCATGCTGCATACACAGCATACACTGCCTGATCTTCCTGTGACCTGCAGAAAATTTGCCTGCAATTTTTGTACAACATCAGATATGGATTTCTTTTTCCAAATAAATCTATGGAGCCATCTCCTAGCAGAAAGAGATAGCCCCTAACAGGGCAGGGTTGCAAGCTGTTGTTCCTCTAAGACCTCCAGCATCACCTCTCCTCCACCTGTTGGAGCCAGCAGTTACAAACCAGTATTTTCAGTTGCTTATATCAGTCATGTAGGAGCCAGAACGTGAGAATGCTTGCCTGACAGGCTTGCACACTCATTTTCTATATGTTTGCTGTGTATAAAAAGCACAACTTTCTGTAACACATCCCTGATATAACTGAGTATGTGATACCACCCACAAAGTTGCCAAAAACTCTTGTGTTTGTCTCTTTCTTCCTGGCAGATGCCCCTCAGCTGTGGTGTTTCCAGCCCAAGTGGGACCTGATAGTGTTGTCTGTGAAAGCAGTGGAGGATGCGACACATCATTATTTAGACTCATTATTTATTTGATTTGATTCATTGCACATTATGGGGCTGATGCTGTTTGAGCCCATTCCTATCTTTAGCAGAGAGCTGAAGTGATGTTCATCTACTTGTGCAGGTAAATTATACCCAGGAAGAAGCACTGGCCCTCTCAGCACCTGGATGCCTATTTGCAGGCATCTGCGCTTGCCTCTGCCAGAGGCTCCTAAGGCAGTTACACCAGCTGGAAGTGTATGCCTCTTCACTGAAGGTACCAGGTTGTGGTGGGAAATACAGGTGGTCTGAGGGCCCCTGGTCATTATCCCTGGTGGCAGTGATGTTCCCAGAGCCCTTGATGGGTGAAGAGTGGCAGATGACAGAATCACAGCATTTTCCAGCTGATGCACTGGTCCAAGGCATGGATGGATTTGACATCCATTGTGCTGTGGACACAGGAGGGAAGCTGTTTGCCAGGAAGGATGAGCCAACCACAAAGTGTTCCTGTGAGCTCTCCAGAAAGACACATCATATGAGGGTGAAGCAAGAGCCCTCCTTTTGCTTTGCCTGGTTCCTTGCACATCAGGTGAGAAAAACTGATGGGAAAATTGCCTCCTACAGCAAACGCAATGCTCTGATACAGGCAGACTCAAGGCTGAAGCAAATCTTTGTTCTGGGACTGTTAACACAAGAAACAATTAATTTTATTTCAGTACAATGGCATACACAGGAACTAGCTCCAGTGAAGCTAGAGCTTAGATGAGTGTGGGGCTAGGGATTGGTTATGAATGTCTAATTGAAGTTCCCAGAATACCAGTAAACCTCTAAAAAGAGGTTCCAGCAGCTACATTGCAGTAAGAAAGACCTGAAATTTTACATAAAAGCTTGGAAATGGACAGGTACGACAGAGCAGAACAGTGTAGCAATGAGAGTAAATGAACTCAACGTGTGACTAATAAGGAAGTACCACGGTCCAGAGTATCAACAGAAAGTAATACGAAGTCTGAAAGACAAAGGTGATGGCACCATACATAACAAATCAACCTCCAGGAACATTTTTTTATATTTCTTGGGATTTGTCTCACCCAAAATTGTAATTGCTATTACAACCGGTTTACCTAAAACCTCTTTGCTTCTTCCTCTTAACAGCCTTATTGAAGCCAAAAAATGTTCTTGGATTGCTGTAGAGAGCATGACTTCCTTTTAAATTGATAAATTATATAGCATAGTATCCTGCTTTCTAAACACTGCTAACGAAGTGCTTCCAACTCTGCAAAATATGTGTAACCTCCCTTTGAACGGATTCTGTCAAACATGAATCTGTTTTGGTTGATTATTGCCTGAGAAATTAATGTATGTGAAATTAAGAAGCCAGTCTCTACCTCAATCATTTCCCTGCCATGATTCCTGATGCTTCGATTTGCTAAAGCCACAGGTGCCTGATGTGCATATATTTACCTGTATCAAATGGAAACTCAGCCCTGCAGCTGTGTGGTGGGGTCCAACTGCCCTACTGTAGGCATACCCAAGGTAACTTTACTGCCTGACATGAATATTCAATTCAAATTTGAGAAAAACTTGCTCAAAATACTCAAGCCTGCACTACTCTTTTTGCTTCCATGGCTACCCTGCCATCAATACCCCTGGTAGGTTGCACCAAGATCAGGTGTGTCCCAGTGGGCCCCATCTGCAGCTAGAACAATGGCAGCAGGGTACCTGAAGAAAAAGGATGTTGTAGAAGAACCTCTGAGCTACTAAGAATTAAATGTATTGCACAAGCTAGGCAATTTGGGGGAATATCTTCTATCATTTATTTATTCTTATCTCTTTTCTTCTTAAAATAGAAATATACCACTTTGCTTAGCAGCTTAATGAAAACACACATCCATATTCACATATAGGACACAACAATTTTCTTACAAAAATGGCTGTTTTCTTCATGACTTATTTTGATTTCACAAGAAATCTCTTCTCGTGTAGAGAATCAGAAAGATTGAACTTTTTTCCAATGTAACTGACACTTTTTTTTACAGTTTGGGGCTGAGAAACCAAGAAGACAGTAAAATGTATTCATATTGAAGTATCAAAAGGTATCCCTCTTTGATGTTATTTTGGCTAGGATCAAGAATACCCAATAGCTTAATGACACCTGTGGCATTTATGAAGAGGAGTACTAGAGAGGCTTTTGCCTCCAGCACTCCTCCCTGTTGCTATAAAATTTATAAGCTTTGTATTCTACCTGGACCAGAAGGTCTCTGCTCTTGCAGCATTTACAAGCTTTGCAGAAGTGCCAGCCAGGGAGTGAAGACCTCTGAAATCTTCTAGAAACTATTGAAATTCCAGAGACATTCACTAACAAATCTGCAATTCTTACAACCTTCTTTGCATAGGAAAGAGATTTCCATCAATCAGGATGTATAGGACACTTCCTATGGGAGTACCTAACTGAAATTAGGTAACAATCTCACTCTGAAATAGTAAAAGGCTCCAGTCTGAGCTAACATAGCAAACCACAGTTATTAGATGTAGCTAGGTTTGAGATAAGATTTCTGTTGCCTTGTCTCCAGTTACTAGTAGCAACATAGAATTGCTATAGATTTTTCCAAAGGTAGAAAACTCAGGTATGTGTTAGGGATTGTAAATGACGAAAACCAATGTTGAGTAGCCTGACATTCCTCCACAGCCTCCCTGAATAGCCGAAAAATTTACAATGAATTAATTTGATTTTGATGTATGTTGAGGTAGATTTGTCATAACTGGCATGAAAATAAAAAAAATCTTACAGTGTTAACTGGGAAGGACTTCTGCCTCTGCAGCAAGACTGGTGGAGCACAGCCATAAAGAGAACCTTAAAAAGCAACACACAATTAAGTTACAATCGGGCATACCCTGTATGATTCAGTGTCAGAGAGAACACTGAAATAATGGCAGATATAATTCTGAAATCCATTCTGACTGTGAAACCTGTGAAGTGATGGATGTCCAGGAGAGAGAAATAAACTAAAATCTAAACTGCTTCTTGGTTTACTGAAGACTATTGAAGAAAATCTAAAGCTTACACTGATTATTCTCTTAAATAATGTTCTAAAATATCTAGATTCATTTTTTTTAAATGGAATTGAGTACTACATTGGGCCTCCAATGAGAGGAAGAAAGAAAGAAAGTAAGAAAGGAAGGAAAAAAGACCTTGACTACACTAGGACAGAGAAACCTTCAGATAAATAAAGTTGTACCTTCTCAATTAGGAGCTGTGGGACTGCAGGGGCAGCCAGACTTAGTCTATGAAAAGAAACACCACCATCCAGCAAGGATGATTAATCTTAAGGCAAAACTTATCATCTGCAGTCTCATCTACCCTGACATCGAAGAATGAAAGCAGGACTGAGAACACATCTGGCAGGCAAGCTGGGGTGTTAATTGTGTAAGACAAGCAGATTCACAGGAGGGAGAGACACCTTCAGAGTCCTCAGCCTGAAAAAGGGTGATGGGGATGGAAAATATTTAGAGATATGAAGAAGGGGAAAGCTTGAGTGAAGTGCTGCTTCCTGTCACTCACTTCCTCTGTGTTAAAAGCATCTAGAGCTACAGCCTCCAAAGGCTCTGGCTGCAAATCACTTAGAAAAGCCAGATGGGTCTCCACCAGCCATGAAGCATCATCCTCCAGGTCAGTAGCTGCAGCAGCCTCTGGAGGAAGAAGTGTGGTTGGGCTTAGCTGGAGCTAAGCTCTGCCCTCCTCACAGCTCTGCCCTGTGAGGTCTGTTAAAATGTGCCATGTTTTTTTTATATCTTGAGTGAGCCTGAGTATCTTATTTAAATATTTTCACCTTCCAGCAGACCTGGGAAATACTCCTGGAGACCAGCTCCTGGTTATTCTCACATCACTCTGGACTGCACTGAAAAGCATATTTACAGGGGATCCCATCCTCCCGCTGCTGCCAATAACTTCTCAATCCATTTGCCAGTTTCAACCATATTGGACAAAAGAGCGACAGTCTCAAAGAGAATCAAGATCCTCCAGACTCCATAGAAAGCTATAAGCTGCACAGAGGAGACACTATGGCTCAGATACCCACACTTTTGAGTCTTGGCAGAGATGCAGTCAAATGGCTGCCTGCACATTGCTGTCAAATTACTCTGCGGGAGGAAACTGTACATATATCCAGGGACAAAAGAAAATCTCACTATAATTCAGTCATAAAGCCAATCAAGCAAGAGACATAAATCTGTGGGAAACTAGGCTTTGTTAGAACAGGTGCTTGCAGAACTGCTTGTTAGCAAATTCAGTTTTCTAGCCATTCTCTATGTGTTAATAATCTCCCTGTGAATGTTTATTTTCTGCCTGAATCTACAGACCAAAACAGTAACTGAAAATGCACAGGATAAAGTGATAATGTTAGCATCGCATGTTTCTCCTGATGGTGTACTGAAGACTAAACTCTTTAGTCAGGGTATCCCAGATGGCTTTTCTTCCCATACTGGCTCAAATGGAAGTTCGATCTATGAGGAGTTAATATGAATTGCCAGGGAAATCATGAGTAGCTCTGCAACTGCGTGTGGCACTTTAGTCCTGAGTTTAAGTTATCAAAACCCATGAGCATGTTCTTAAATGTGTGCTTAAGAGTTGTGCTAAACTAGGTTACAGTCTAAAGTTATAACCTAAAACAGTTGCTACTCAGTAAAGACACAGACACACACACAAACAGACAGACAGACAGACACAGACACTCATTCCCTACCCACGCCCAATGACTACTGATGCCTCTGAAAGGACTGAAAGGTTTCATGTTCACAAAGAAACAGTTTGTGGAGAAAAAGGAAGAATTTCAGGGAAATTTGGAGAAGTTCATTGCAAGGTCAAAAGGGAAAATCATGAAGGTACGATTTAGAAGGTAAAGTGAAAGCAGGAAAGCTAAAATGAAAAGATAACCCCCTTTTCAGACTGGGGGGACTAATTCCTTGTGTAGCCTTACTCAGCTCAGTAGGAGTAATCCTGGCATAAGGTAATGTTTCCCCCAGTTATGATCATAATCACAATTGTTAGTCATGGATGAAATGTAAAAAGAAGGGGTGTATTCATAAATATACCATGAATTTTGAATACACATGAATTTTGAAAAGCTGTCAAAAGGTATTTTATCTGTCCATTAGCTCCCATCACAGCCCAATTACAGCTCCTATCACAGCTCAATTACACCAAATTACAGGTACAGACTTTTTTTCATGATTGCATTGAAAGAGATGTCCAACGTGCTAACTTGAAAACAAACTGTGAAAATGTAGGATGAGTACATAATGTACAATTTCACATATAAAATAAAATTTAAATTATGCACATGCACAATTAAAGTTTCTTGGGATATAGCTTAGGATCTTGCTAGCTCCTATTTTCTTCCTAAGTCAAAGAATTTAAACTCCTTACATTGTCTGTCATTTAAATGGGGATTTTAAACAGCCTGAAACTAAAATATTTCATCATTAGACTATCAGCTGCAGACAGTGGAATGAAAAGATTTGCTGCTGCATCACAAAACTTGCTCTGGGTTCTACTGCAAATCTTTATGTTTTGGATAACTGTGTCTCTGAAGACCTGAAGGTCAGATGTTGCACAGTATTTCTTTGTATTTCAGGGAACTATTCTTTGCCCTCTTGGAATCATAAGAAGGTAGAATTGCTATCAATTAGAAGCTGAAACAGCTACAGCTCTATAGGAAAGAGATTTATAAAACTCATTAATAGATGTTCCCAAGTATATTCATTATGCAGGTAATTTATTTTTAATGTAAGCCACAAAAAATGTTTAAAATCAAAATGCAAGTTTTTGTAAGATATCCTAATTAAGTTAATTAAATTTCACAAATTACTTCTCTAACATTTATCTTTGCTGTCTTATTGATCAAAAGAACAATTTCATACCTGTACATGAAAAAAATATATTCATAAACAGGGTGAATAAATTTCACTGTATTTCCATGTCTTCTGAAAATGCTCAAACTCAGCCATTAACTTCTTTCTAAAAGAGTAACTTGCCATTAATTATGTGCTAGATGTGCAAAGGGACACCATAGCTAAAAAAGGATGCAACTATAGAAATGAATTTTTGTGTGCTATTCCTCTGTTAGATTCCAGCTGTGCCTTTTGCCAATAATGGACCTGAAAGATGACAGAAATGCGTTAGAAACAACAGAAACGCATCATTATAGAAAAGCCTGGGAAAAAGAGATATGACAAATTAGGTGGGCTAATTCTCAGCAGCCTGGAGTCCCAGAGGATCCCATGAAAAATGAAGCGTGTGGATTGACAATACGGACAGCAGAATGTCTCTGGAAATGACTCGATCCAGCTCTCAACCATTTTTATGTAATGGAGGAGTGCCTGACTGAGGCCAATAGTTGTGTAAAAAGCTAGCAGGAATGAGATCAGAATAAAAGGGCAAATGTCCTTTTGTTAATTACTGCACTTGCAGGATACACAGACAAGCCATGTCGGCGTGGTTGCTCCAGTACAACAATGCTGTGCTGAATTAAGGTCTGGGGCTTCAGCTGGCCCCTGGGCATCAAATAAGGGCAAAAAGAAAGTGGGCACCGGCCACTGCTAGAAGCAGGGAGCCCAACTCGTTTCCCACACAGGACAACGCTCTTACCTTGCCAGAAGCTGTTCTGCAATGACAAACGTGAAGGAGAGAAGCTCATTTCTTCTCTGGTACAGCAAAAACCAGGCAAGGAAAGATGGAACAGCTGACTCGGGATGATACAGAAAGGGAAGGGCAGCAGTAGTTTTTTGGGGAAGGACAGTTTTCTCTTTAATCCCTGATTTTACTGCCTGGTTTTGGTATAAGTTTGTTCTCCGGCAGTTCATGTTGTGAGGTCTCCAACATTGAAGAGGAACTAGAGGAAGTAGCAAGGGGAAAGACATTCTAATCCAGAGCAGCCCGGGCAGAAATGCAAACTAATAAAAATGATGATGATGTTAATAATAATATGATATGTGAAATAACTACGGCTGACTTATGATCTATTGATTAAAGTCTTTCATATGACAGGGTGTTAGCCAGCAGAAATAGGAAATCAATACCTCATTTAACAGCAAAGAACGACTCAACCTCCTCCAGACCAAAGAGAGACTGGGATGTTTGAACAGAGACAGTATGAATTTATTTGATCTATTTTTTGTGAAAGAGAACGGATTAGTTATACTAAATAATGTGTTTTCCTGAATTCAGCAGGGAGGGGACTCTGTCAGGTAGCTTATGAGCAATTAGTCAGTCTAGACAAATAACAGCTGTGTTCATGCATTTCAGTGCATGTTTCTGGGATGTCAGGATTTTTGGATAAACTAATGTATTTCAACAACTGTGGATTCCAATAAACATGGATTTAAGTACACATAACAAAGGCAGGAAAAGTGATGCTTTCAGGGCTTGGATATCTTTTCTGGTTTTGCTGCAAAATCAGATTCTATCCCAAAAGTTGGATGTCTGCCACTGGCAGCTGACAAGTCACAGAAAATGTGCCCATGAGAGGTCCTGATGGAGCAATGCTCTCCATACTGTATGTAAGCACATTTCTCCAGGGAGGAGCAGATGGGTGCATTGATTGTTTCTGTTGGTCTCCTGGGTCACAAGAGTTTTCTGATCTACGCTACTAGACATGCACACAATTGGAAGCTGTTTGTAGCATCCATTTTTATTGAGGCAAAAACTTTACTTCTAAGGGTTTTCCTCTAAAAAATGGTCTCCATTCCTAAAAAAGAATCTTTGGTGAAAACAGAACTAGAAATAACTCATGCCTTTGTAATGGGGACAGCTATATAGCACAGGAATACAAGATCAATGGATGTGGTAGACTATCACCTGGCATTTTTATAACCAGGTTGCATACAAAAGATGTACTGCTTCATGAATCCAAAGTTACTGAGATTCATGAAGGACCCAAAGGGAGATAATTCTATGAATTGTGGGTTGTGATCTGTGGGCAGCTTATTGGAGTTATACTTGCCTTATTTCTCTTTCTAAGAAGAGAATAAAGTGATAAAAAAGGCATGAATACAACAAAGCAATTTGTAAAACTACATCGGAAAGCTCTTCACTGCAGCAGAAATATTGCATTTTCATGCATTCAAACCACAAGTGATCTGCAGAGAAAACTGATTCTCTACAGTTTCACAGAAAAAAGGGGTTATACGTGTAGGGAAGGTTTACCGTGAGCACTCTTTCCACCCAGTATCTACACGTGAGCACCTCAACAGCACTGAGGTTTGGGTGCTCATCCTTGGAGGTGAACTGTGATTACCTTGATTAAATTCATTATTTTATCTTTGCCCTTAGAACTTAACCTCACCATAGTGTAGCTATTGCTATTTCAGTTCTCAGGATGGTGGCACTTTGGCTTCCAGTCAAAAAGGGGTTCAGGGAGGGATGGAAGCTTTTCCACCATGTTCCTCTTCTTTTGCGCATATCTCCATCCTGAACAGTGCTCCTCTCCTGAACAAAGCTAAATTCCAATTGTTTCTTTTCAAGGACCAGAATTAATGTTTTTTCTTTACTCTGTTATATAGTCTATATCTTGTTTTAACTTACGTACCAAGTACTTAGAATTTACATTCAGGTGGGTTTTACTTAGGATATGATTTACTACCAATACAATGGTCCCCTGACAACACACTGCTGTAAATAATGTTTTCCTGCAGCGATGTTGACAATCTCAGTGAAAAGTCAAAGATCAAAAGAGCACAAAAGCTAAATAACCTGTTAATAAAAAATACTAGAGCTAAAATTCACTGACAATGTATTTTGGGGAAATCCATATAGTCGTTGCAAAACCCTGCCTGTTGTCTGCTTTAAAAAGGCATCTGTCTCCAGAGCAATAAATTGTTCACAAAAAAAAAATAAATTAAAAAACAGACTATGGAGAATTAATTAATCCATAATTTCAGAATTCAGACATTAGGATAAAAGCTCAGTATTAAGCAAGCATACATTTTTATTTGCTCATTTTTGTAGCATGCCCAACAAAGAGATAAATTATTCTTGATTTATGCAAAAAAAAAAAATCTTGACTTGATTTTAAAGTTTTCCTACTAATATAGCTGTTTTTTATAACTATCAGTACCAAGTACCACATCCAGAATATCACACATTCTCAGGTTTTGGTACAGCTAACTAATTAAACCCTACCCCGCACCCTTAGGAAATGCAATAGTCCAACCATGTAATAGGCTCGCTAGTTATAAGGAAAACACCAGGTCTTTGGGGACACTGAAAAGGCTCCAATATCTAACTTGCCTTTTCTTAGCAAGTGATTAGCTAGCCAGAATGGTGACCTCACAGTCCATGTTCCCTGGTTTAAGGCAGAGCTGCTGCAATTGCCCTACGAGACACTGGCCACCATCAAGTATTCCCCCATGCTCACGTCTCCAAGCCTGGCCTGGCAGGTCTCCATGGCTGGGGGAGTCCATCCACACCTTCACCACAGAAGCCTGATCTTCTTACCGCTGCAGAAACTGGGGCATGAAGTGAAATACAGCACTGCCCAGTGAGCAGCTCTCTTATCCTTAGGACTCTTTGTGACTTTCTAGGATTGTTCTTGAAATGATACAGTTTAAATATTTCATGGTGTAATGCAGTGTACCAGCTGACATCTCAGGAGGAATTTTTGAACTGGTATAAATTAATTATTCCTCATACCCACAGATCATTTCTTTGGTAGGGTTGGAAAATTTGTTAACTACTGCCTAAAAAGGACTTAATTTTTTCCTTCAAAAGCTATTTTTCAGTTCATGTTGTGTGTAAGTGGTTTTTAGTATTATTTTCCATAGATTATTTTATTTAAGATTCCTTGAAGCTTAAGTCTCCAACACCAAAGCTAGATGTAAATACTTGACTGTAGTTTTGGATTTCAACCTCAGGTGGCATGAGAAACAAGGGAGCAACAAACAAGAAGGGCAAGGCAAGGAAAGAGGGGCGGGGGGTTGCCCTCTACATCAAGAAATGGATAGATTGTGAAGAGCTGAGTCTGAAGAATAGCCATGAGCAGGTTAAAAGTTTATGGGTAAGAAATAGAGTCCAAGGCAACAAAGGGAACCTTGTGATTGGTGTCTACTACAGGCTGTCTGATCAAGGGGAGCCTATTGACGAAGCCTTCTTATTCCAGCTACAGGACACATTGCGCTTGCAGGCTCTCATCCTGCTGGGGGACTTCAGTCACCCTGACATCTGCTGGAAAAGTGGTATGGTGAGCTGTAGGCAATCCAGGAGACTTCTCGAGTGCACTGAGGATAACTGCTTACGCCAGGTAATAGACAGTCCTACCAGAGGGGGTGCGATAGTGGACCGGACAGTCATCAATGCAAGTGAGCTAACTGGTGATGTCAAGACTGGACGCAGCCTGGACTGCAGTGATCATGCACTGGTGGAGTTCACAGTCCTGACGGATATGGGTCAGGCAAAGAGTAAAGTCAGGACCCTGAATTTTAGGAAAGCAAAATTCCAGATCTTCAAGGAGTTAGTTAGTTGGATCCCCTGGGAAACTGCCCGCAGGGACAAGGGAGCAGAAAAGAGCTGGGAGATCTTTAAGGATGGTTTCCACAGAGTGCAAGAGCTCTCAATCCCCAAGTGTAAGAAAACAGGAAAGGAAGGCAAGGCTCTGGCATGGCTGAGTAGAGACCTGCTGGTCAAACTAAAGGACAAGAAGAAAATGCACAGGCAGTGGAAGCAGGAAAAGGTATTCTGCAAAAAGTATAGGGGGACTGCCCAGTTGTGTAGGGATAGGGTTGGGAAGGCCAACATGCATCTGGAGCTGAACTTGGCAAAGGACACAAAGAATAATAAGAAGGGTTTCTACAGGTATGTCAGCGAGAAAAGGGAGGTCAAAGAAAGTGTACTCCCCCTGACAAGCAAGACTGGCAAACTGGTAACAATGGACAAGGAGAATGTTGAGGTACTCAACAACTTTTTTTGCCTTGGGCTTCACTGGCAACCTCTCTTCCCACACCTCTCAAGCGGATGAACCACAAGACAAGGAGTAGGGGAGCAAAGTCCCTCCCACTGTAAGAGAAGACCAGGTTCATCACCACCTGAGGAACCTGAACATTCAGAATTCTATGGGACCTGATGAGCTGCATCCCAGGGTCCTGAGGGAATCAGCTGATGTAGTTACCAAGCCACTTTCCATGATATCTGAAAAGTTATGGCAGCCACATGAAGTCCCCAGTGACTGGAAAAAAGGAGACATTGCATCCATTTTTAAAAGTGGTAGAAAGGAGGACCCTGGGAACTACTGACCTGCCAGCCTCACCTTTGTGCCTGGAAAGATCCTCCTAGAAACTATGCTAAGGCACATGGAAGACAGGGAGGTGATGTGAGACAGCCAGCATGGCTTTATCAAGGGCAAATCTTGCTTGATCAACCTAGCAGCCTTCTGTGATGGAATGACTACATCAGTGGACAAAGGAAGAGCCACAGAAGTCATCTGGACTTCTGTAAGGCCTTTGACATGGTCCCCCATAACATCCTTCTGTCTAAATTGGATTTGATAAATGGACTGTTGGGTGGATAAGGAATTGGTTGGATTGTCGCATTCAGAAGGTAGTGGTCAATGGCTGAATGTCCAGATGGAGATCAATGATGAAAGGTGTCCCTCAGTGTTGACACTTGCACAAGTACTGTTTACTATCTTCATCAATGGCATAGAGAGAGGGATTGAGTAGACCCTCAGAAAGTTTGCGGACGACACTAAGCTGAGTGGTGTGGTTGACAGGTCTGAGGGACAGGATGCCATTAAGAGACCTGGAAAAGCTTGAGAAGTGAGCCTGTGTGAACCTCATGAGGTTCAACAATACCAAGTGCAGGTTCATGCACCTGGGTCATAGTGTATTCAGAGTAGCCCTGCTGAGAAGGACTTGGGGGTATTGGTGAATGAAAAACTGGACATGAGCTGGCAATGTGCACTCGCAGACCAGAAGGTCAACCATATCCTGGGCTGCATCACAAGAAGCATGTCCAGCAGGTCAAGGGAGGTGATTCTGTCCCTCTACTCTACTCTGGTGAGTCCCCACCTGGAGTACTGCGTCCAGCTCTGGAGCCCTCAGGACAAGAAAGACAGTGACTTGTTGGAGCAGATTCAGAGGAGGGCTACAAAAATGGTCAGAGGGATGGAGCACTTCTCCTATAAAGAAAGGTTGAGAGAGTTGGAGCTGTTCAGCCTGGAGAAGAGAAGGTTCTGGGGAGAACTTATTGTGGCCTTTCAGTACTTAAAGGGAGCTTATAAGAAAGATGGAGACAGACATTTTAGCAGGGCCTGTTGCAATGGGACAAAGGGTAATAGTTTCAAAATAAAGGAGGGTAGTTTCAGACTAGATATAAGGCAGAAATTTTTTACAGTTAAGGCGGTGAAACACTGGAACCAGTTGGATGGGGCTCTGAGCAACCTGATCTAATTGAAGATGTCCCTGGTCATTGCAGGGGGATCGAACTAGATGACCTTTAACGGTCCCTTTCAACCCCAACTATTCTATGAGACCATGATTCTATGATTCTATGATGGGTATCAGATGGTACATGTATCATATGCCATGAAAACTGACTCTCCGGGTTCAGCAAAGAGAAAGGCAGCAGAAGCAGCTGCTCATGGACTGCAGATGGCACTGGGGGAGCACAGGGCTGGGATCAAACACCCACTGAAAATTATAATGGGAAGATACAATGCTTACGGGGTTGGCTTTCATTACAGGCCCAGCCCTGGGCAAGGCTGACATGCACTGGTAACTGTTAAAAGAACTTGCATCATGTTATACTAAGTGTACATGCTGTCACGGATGTGCAGCAGCTGGATGTGGAACTGAGAAACTAATAAATCTGAGTGTACCTGCTCCGTGTCTGCACAGACAAACTCCCCTTTGGGGCCCTACCAACACACCTTAACTTTAATAACTGCGATATTCTGCAGAGTAGAGGCTTCCAGCTGTGGCAGTGAAATTCTACCATGCTAGAAAACTCCTAGGTAGACGTTAAACTCTGTTAAGGTTTGAGTTGGATTTTCTCAGGACAGATGTTAACTATCCTTTTCCAGTCCCAGCTCAAGGGGGGAATTAGCCAAGTACCCCCAGAGACTTGTGAGCCCTGGGGTGTGCTGCCTGCACGGACCTGCCTGGACTTCCAGGACCAGTATTTGCCACCCTGCAACATTCCTGGGATGTACAGGGACTCTCCCCTGAGAGATGGAGAGGGCATGAGTGAGAAAGATGCAGCCAAAGGCATCATTACCTTTGGGATTTTCTAAACAACTCATGCAATGTCAGCAGTTAAAGCCATAAAGTGATCTCTGAAAACTTTGCTCATTTATTACCCAAATCAGTAACATCTTTTCTAAGGAGGAAGTAAATCACTGTTAGTTTTCTTCTTTGCCACGGTAGAACAAAGGGCTGTTGAGGAGAATTTGTGTGGGGGCTGGTGAACTTTCTTGACAAAGATACAAGGCTGACTAATGTATTGCTATTGCAAGAGGTGAGGAATGAAAGGTGTTATGTTGAGGACATTTATTAAAGAACACTGAACCCTAAAACCTAATTTAAAGCTGGTAAATTCTGATCTTTGGTTCTATGACACACGTATGAAATGGGGGAAGTCTATCAGCTGCATGGCAGCTGCTGTGACTTCTGTGTGAGTTACTTCACTGCCACCACCGAAGTGCTTTGCTCCAGGAAAAGCGCCAACTGGGCACCTTTAAATAAAAGATGGGTACTATCTGCCCAGACCTATTTCTCATAGGTCAATACTTTATTGTCAATTACATGACTGGAGATGTTCATATGCAGTCACTTCACAACCCGTGATAACATCTAGACCAGAAGACCAAATCAACCTGCACCTACACTGCAGCAGTCTCCTGCATGGCTTAACTGCTGCAAAATAGTGCCAGGAAGGAGGTGATAGGAGTGGAGAAATGAGGCACTTCTAACTGATTTAAAGCATATCTAGGGATGAAGCAGCACAAATCTGGATTTGTTTTCCACTTTGGCTAAAACTATTTCTATGTTCAGTTTTTAAAGAAAACTTTATGTTGTCTACAGCCACTTTTCACCAGAGTCTCAGGCTAGGTAACAAGCTAGCCTGTTTTGAAAATGTTTTGAACGAAGACTTTGACCAGTCTTACAGAGAGTCCATCAAAGCAAGTCCTTAGATTTGATAGCTGCAACAACAAAATTCTCATTTGGAAAATCTTATTGTATCTTCCAGATGAAACCAGTACCGAAGAGGGAGTTAACCTCTACCCATATAAATTATGTGTCCCACAAAATGCTGCTACTTATTTTTAAAACAACTATCTATCTATGCTAAATATGCTCTCTAATCACAGGACTTTCAAGAGTATTTGCACATTTTTTCCTTTTGCAAATGTCAAGATCACTAAGAGATTAAATGTAACATTTTATAATTACATCATTTTTGCCTCTCAGCAGTTCATAAAAAACCTCTTACACCACAGGAATTTTACTTTTCTTTTTTTTTTTGCCAGATTGTGAGATCAAACACAGCCAAACCAATTATCTACAATTCTCAAATGACAAACATGCAAACAAAAATATTTGCAGCAAAGCAAGGAAAGTGCCAAATTTCTTTGTAATGCAACAGAAAAACAAGAGTTGCAGTATTTTTAAGTGCTTTGATTAAAAGTTATAACTCTCAATGGGACAATACATCAGATGTTATTGCAAAGTCAGCTCTGCTGAATGAAGCTGAACCATATTCGACCTCTGATTTTGCAGCAATGTATGTCCTTATGTCACTACTTGTGAGTATTGCAGCTCAAAGCCAGTGTACCATGTGCTCAATTTGTCCTTCGGTTGCTTCGTAAAGCAGCGAGAACAGCCCCAGGAAGGCACTGCGAGATTCATGGAAGAGTTGGGAGAAGCTCCTGAGCTTTCTCTTGGGAATACACTTGCAGGACCAGCAGCAGGAGAAGAGTGGTCCCCTAAGGAGGCAGGTGGACAACAAAGCAGCCTCAAGTGATGAAACTGAGTTGCAATGATGACACATCATCACAAGTTGACATGGCTTCATGATTGTGATGAAAGATCCATCTGTAATCAACTTGGGTGTCTGGAAATCTCCAACATCAATGTAATTCTCTGGCTGCTCTAAACTGAGCACTGTTGATCTGAAGAGTGCAGTACATAGTTATGCAGAAACATCATAGTCCAATTACACAACCACATTGCTATGTAAAGAGGGTCGCCACAGGGGGCTTGGTGGGCACACTTGATAATCTCTTCATACATGCAATATAAGGATCTGAACTGCCAATATCCAGTGAAGCTTGAAACGTGAAAACAGCACATAGAAAGTTCAATATGCAATTAACCATAGAAGCAACGCTGCCTCAGTTTTTAGGAGCATTTACAATATGATGCCTGAGCTGATTTTTTTCCTTTTATGGAAAAGACAGCAACTGACAACGTCTCTCAGAGGAACGGAACAGACAAGTATATTTAAGTCAAATGACCAAGATGGTCAAGATTTTCAAAAATTGACTATAACTTTGAAGATATTTGGGGTAGTCAAGTTATAATAGAGGCCTATTTTTCAGAATACACTGAGTAGCCTTCGTCTGACAGGATTGTCACTGTGTGGTATCTCAAGTTGGGCACACAGGAACCATGACATCTTCAGTGATAGAAGTTTTGGATGCCGGTCACCAGAAGGATGAGGTGCTCGGAGGCAACACTCTGTGCTAACGCTGGACACAGTCTGCTCTTCTGCTCATTACAGTGAGACCTGAGTGCAGCCTGAGATTACTCAGATTCAATTTAAGCGGGGGCATATTGTATTAATTTTTAAGAAAGACCTTTCAGGATTCTTCCATTTGTTTGTCAGCAAAAGAACGATGACCTGTGTGGGAAAGGACAGTTAAAATCCTTCCCTCACTGAATATTGTATCACTTCTAAAGCTGTGGAAAGTATGTGCAAGCAGGATAGAGAAAATCAAAGAGGCGAGAGTGCCTCAGGATGAGAGAAATTTGTGGGAAAGCTTCTGTCTTTGAGTCCTGATAGAAAGACTGACAGTTTGAAACTTTGTGAGATAATCCAGATTATTCCTGTTCATCTTCTCTTCCTTCCCTTCCCTTCCCTTCCCTTCCCTTCCCTTCCCTTCCCTTCCCTTCCTTCTCTTCTCTTCATCTTCTCTT
>JAOQGH010000001.1:14302772-14329197 GCA_025769975.1 Gallinago jamesoni | reverse complement strand
CCCTTCCCTTCCCTTCCCTTCCCTTCCCTTCCCTTCCCTTCCCTTCCCTTCCCTTCCCTTCCCTTCCTTCTCTTCTCTTCATCTTCTCTTCCCTTCTCTCACTTCTCTCAACCTGCCACCTTCTCTCTGGTATAGCTTGTCTCAAATTCATCTTTTACTTCACATTCTCACACATGCAAGTTTATTTCACTCTTCTGAATGGAAGCAAACAAATTTTATTTTCATGGTTCACTCTCCCAATGCCTTCTGCATGGTCTGATACATTAATTCAGATTATCATTCTGTGCACTTTTTGCATTAATTCTCAACTGACTGACCCTCTTCATCTGTAATTATTACCATGAAGGTTTTGAATATCATTAAACTCTTCTCACCGACTGCATTAACTTTAAAAGGTAATTTGATTAATTCTGCAAGCCACTGGTAGATGGAGATTTAACGCCTCATGGAATTTCTGCATTATCAGTATTTTGCAGCAACTAGATCTGAAAGATAAACAAAATCCTTGGAGACCAGATGAAAAAGGTTGGTTGTTTTGTGAAAGATTTAAAGTAATTTCGTTAAGCTTTAAAAACAGTGTTCTAAATTGTTTTTCCCAGAATTACAAACAGATCATTCCTCTGCATTCCCCTGCAGTACTGATTTAATAACTTTTCATTTCTGTGAAACGCATATATTTCCAGAGCTCAGCCAAAGGTTCTTCACTTGGGAAAACACAATGACTGTGAGGCAGCAAAAGTTATCAACTGATAAATTGTAGAACAATATAGCCTGCCAAAATAGTCAACATGTAAAGACTTCACCTAACTGCAAAACTTCTTGGAGACCAAAAAGGCATGCTAATGCAGTCTTCAGTGGCTGGTGTCATCTATAGCTGATGCTAGCATGTTTACATAAAAGTGCTGGAAGATGGTAATTGTGTAAAAGATGGTGCATAGTCTTACTGAGCAGTAATGTGTTGCATTAATGATCCCATGTAAGGAATTGCAGATAAAAATTCTCTAGCAGAGATTTCCAATGTCTCCTCTGCAGGCATGTCTGATGGCTGTACTGGCAACCAGCTCTTTTCTGTGTGTATTACTTCAAGGGTAGCAGAAAGCAATATTCATTAAAATTTCATAAATGTTAATAAAGGCTCAAATTACAGATTAGAGTAGGGAATTAGGGCTACGTGCTTCTTTGCATGCTGTATATTGAAGGGCAGTGCAAACAGAAGTGCCCCAAGGAAACGGCATTAAATGAGAGGCAGCATCTGTAGAAACTGTCCTTCTGACCCATGCTCACACCCATTATCGCACATCAGCTCCAAAGACAAACTGCTAACCCAGTGAGGCAGAGCTGCTGGAGAAAGGATAAGTTGAAGGCATGGCTGCTCCACAGGGAAGCGCAAATTTATCCCAATTTCCATTGTATAGGAGAGAAAACCCCATTTGCTACTGTGACAGGTGCTAATGAGGAGCCTTACAAATAGGGTGTGCTGCTGCCGGGCAGTGGCAGTGGCCAGTGCAGAAGCAGAAGTATCTGGTCAGCCCCCAGGAAAAATCTCCTTATGTGTGCATTTGTGGAAGGGTTTCTGCTGGAAGGTGCTCCCTTGCCATGCTCCAATCCCTCTGCCATGTCTTTCTTCCAGCAGGGTGGCACAGAGCAGACCGTGAATGGCTGCAGGTCTTTCTCAGCATGGAGTTGCTCACAGAGGCAATGGGGATTTTTGACTCTAGAGAATCCTTCAGAATTTGAGTTTGTTTCTTAAGGCTGTAGATCTTGCAGGTGCAAATATACTCTTCAGTATGTCATGCAGCTATAACAAGCACACGGCCAGCAGGCTGGAAGACAACTCTCTGAGGAGCTTGCTGTTGTCATATTTATGTCATATCAAGTCTCTAGCTACTAACTGTAATGACATCTAAGGAGAGTCAAGGAAACAATACTTAAAGATAAGTTAATACAAGTAAACCAAACTGCTGGGGCATGGGCACATGCACTGGCCTGTCATTGTCCACCATTTTTCACCGTTACTTCGATTTCTGGCATGGTTTTGTCATGACCATCTGTTTTTCTCCCACTGAATGCTTAGGAATGGCTCAGGGCTTAGCATGCCAGTGCCAGTTCAAGTAGGTTGTTGGATGTAGTCTGGTAGATTAGCTATACATTTGGGAGCCATGTCCAGCCAGTTGGCCATATGGCCACAGAATGGTCGTTGGCTCATTTTAGTTACCATGACAGATCCAATGATTGGAGGATGCAAAAAAGGGAAAAGGTGGACACATCTGAAAGTTCAAAATCAGAAAGATCTTCCCAGTCTCTGTTTCATGATTTTGCAATCTGGTATCTCATATGAATTATATTTTTTTTTATTGGTCTGTCTCTGGAAGAACACCACTGTTTTCCTTCTTCACCCAACTTGCTCCTTTGGTGTAGCAGAACTTGTGGTTTTGCCAGTAAATTGCAGTATACCTCATAGAATTAAAGTCCTAGGAAAGAACTACTGGGCACTCTAAATACCACATCTGTAGTTTCATTTGAATTACACGCTGAAGACTCTAACTAGGACTGCAGAGAAAACAAAAAAAGACGCGGAGAAATGAAGTGGTTTTTCTGCCGTCTAGTAATAAGTACGTGTTTGAGTCTTTCATAGCACAGGTACAGAAAAGGACCATGATCCTATCAAGTGCAGTGGTACTATTAAACACACAAGACACTGAGTTTTCAGAGAGCTGTAGCTGGGGGCTGATCTCCCTTTCTCTCCATACCGGAGCCCTGATAAAAAACCCCACCTTTTTCCCTGGGGTTTGTTTGCTTGGACTCAGAGCCAAGTAAGAGAGGCTGTAGGTGTCCAGTCTCAAAGAGAGCTGCGGGAAACCTTAGCATGGGTGCATCTGCTTTGCTTAGGAGCCACATTTAAGCTGAGGCCCCCACTCTTGGTCTCTGCCCGAGCTACACTGCAGGACAGCCTATGCCCTGTCTCCCAGCTACGCTGGACACAACAGTGGGAACATTCCTGTGCTGCTGAGACTGGTGACAATGGGAACCTGAAGGGCATGAAAAATGTGCACAGGGAATGCATTTCTGCTGTTTCTAGTAACCCAACAACTATGAAGAATACAGTGAAATTGTCAAGCAGGAGGTTTATAGCAAATAAAAGGAATGATTTTTTTTCCCTACAAAATGAGTAATTCAACTGTGAATGCAACACTGCAGAATGCTGTAAAAAATAAATACATGAATTAGAAAAGGAGCTAGACAAATCAATTTACAGAGGAAAAATTCATACTCGTATTCCACCTGTATTAGATGATCATTGTAGGTCCATTCCAACTACACTATTCTATTCTATTCTATTCTATTCTATTCTATTCTATTCTATTCTATTCTATTCTATTCATTTTTTACAAGTGTTTTTGGAGGGGGAAGTTAGGCAAAAATCTCGTTGTTGTATTTATGTTGAACAATTATTCAGTAATAACAGGGATTCATGGACACAATTTATCATTTTAGCTTTTGGGGATAATATTTTTTTCCTCTAAAACTAACATGTTTGTGTATGATAATTGTCTGCTCTGAGGTTTGTCCAGGAAAAAGTGCTGTGGGAGCAAGTGCTGATCACCTGCTGGAGCAGAATAAAGCAGAGCTGATTAAATGCTGGGATGCTTGCCCTGTGGGTCTGCAATGAGAAGGTCCCACTCCAGCAAATGGGATCCACACAAAAAGCTTTGATGATGTACGTACAAAACTGTTCAGAGCTTTCCATGTATCCACTAGTTGGCTACCAAAACCAGCTTCAACTGCACCTTTAGTTACAGTCAGTGTATGTTCAATCTACTCTTGTTTCAATCTCTACAAGTCATAGAGCTAATTAAATATCTGCTAATGAGCCCTATTGTTACATCAATACGGAGAAACTGATCTACAGAAATGTCTGGATTTCTCACTGGTCAGCCTGGCTTGTTCTCAACTCAGGAGAAGACAGTGTACATTTTTTCTGCTCTATTCCAAAATAGAGCCTGCCTGCTTCAAACTGTGCTTAGAGGTCACTTAAACATATAGACATGTCAGTTGCCATAAAGCAGTGTATTAAAATACATAATCATACTGCATTTATTGTGGGTAGCTCACTATCTAAGCCACATGGTGTTATTTCTGCTTCCTGACTGGACCAGTTTAAATAGTGAAATAACAGATAATGGCCAAAAAAATTCAGAGAAAAAAATTTGTGTAAATAACACTGCTTTGATAAATTTTTTTTTATTATTAATATGTTTTAGGTCATTAATTTTCTGTGTCATTGCAGTGAAATGGACCTAGGTTTTTTCCAGGCCCGCATTTCTATTATTCTGTAACACATTCCTTATCAATCAAGTCTTGGAAATAGCAACATGTTGGACACTTACAAACAAAAATATCTACAGCAAATTTGCACAAATAGAACATCATTATCTTAATTAAACTTCAATGTTGTTTGAAATTCCTAATTTTTCAAAATGTACACGTTGTGAGCTATGTAGTGTTTCTACTGGATATATAGGTTCTACAGAAACATGGTGTTCTTAAGTTCTCCTGAAAAACTCTGTATGATATTTGTAAAATCCGGTTTATCAATAACTACATTCATGAGACGAAAAAAATAAGCTCTAATTTCCACTGCCAATTCTTCTCCTATTTTGGCCATCCTGCCATCCCAGGGCTGGTGGGACCCACAAGAATCCACCTTACCCCTGCTGCCCTCTTAAAGCATATGCCCCCTCTCTTATATACTTCATCTCTTTCCTTTCCAGCAAATCAGAGCAGAGACTTTCCCATTCACCTGTTATTACTTTCTGCATTTCTAAAGCCCTTATTACTCACTGGGTTACTTCAATGCACATCACATAAATTAACCATGCATCAGTTTCCTCCCAGTCAACATTCGGGGGTGGGGAATGGTGTTTACAATTCTCTCCAGAGCCTTGGCATCAGCTGGCTGGTAATGAATCCTTCCCTTAAAATCTCTTTGAGTATTATTATTATTATTAGTAGTAGTAGTAGTAGTAGCAGTATTAATGTTGTACTGTGAGTTATGGGCATTGCAATACTGTATTTATACAACTTTAAAACATTTGTATGTGGAATTTACAACAGATGGCTTCCATTACAAAAGTAATGGAAGATAAATGAGCAAGAACTGATTTTAATATTATGTGTTGAATATACGTATGGGAAGGACTGGGCAATGGTAATAACACACAACACATAACATTTTCTAATGTGTTTTGTGACCACTTTGCAGACACCACCAAAATCCAATCTAACATATACTTCAGGGATACAAAATTGCCACTAAAAATTCCTTTCAATAATTTGTGTCCAGATGGGAGAGGAAACTAAACCAGGCTCCTGAGGTACAATCCTCTCCCTGGTCTCCCCTAAAGTGGAAGCCATCTCACCTAAAGTATCTAGGAGTTTTTAAGTGGGTTTGGATACAAAGAATACACATGTAACTAACTACTGAGAGAGCCAGAAGCAGGAAAATGAGCAACACGTTGCTAACGAACTGTTTATGCAGCAAACACATTGTGCCATGAAACAAGCACAGGTCTTAGTTAGCAAAACATCTTCATCCATGACCAACACTTGAAAATCTGTGAGATTATTTACAAATAACTGAAATATTCAGAACATGCTGTTTGTCAAGATCTGTTTTTCATCCTGCGGGTTTTGAAAGCTCTTGTACTGTAAGAGGCAAGTAGATATTTGTTGTACTTCACTACCAGAGTCCGTGAAAGTAAGGTATGGACACAAATACCACCAGCATTAGGCATTGAGAAAACAAGAGCTTCAAGTCATCTTCTTAAGAGAGACCTTATCAAGAGAGTCACTGCGATTGACTAGACCCCAAAATGTTTTTATCCCTGACGTAATTCACACACAAACCCTGTGGAAATTCATGCAGCAAGTTCCCTCAGATAAGGATTTGGGTGCATTAAGGGATGCCTGGATTTAGGCATCATCTAATGTAAAACGTAAGTGGCTTCATTTACCTCTGCCAGGTTGGCTGATTCTCTCCGTTTTCACTCGAATGCTCATAAGCCTCTTCATCTTAACTACAGAGGGAGATTTTGATGGGCCATAGACTGCTCCAACAACCACTAAAAGTGCTTAATCTATACCATAGTAATGTTATTAAGCTTAACCTGCCTTTTCTGAATATTAGATATATACACAAACTGGCAAAAAATACAAGGAAAATCAATAAAATATGATGACCAGGGATAAAATTTGTTTCAAACATAACCCAATAGTGGAAAAAAAAGGATTGAAGGTGATGGAGAAGATGTGATCGTAGACATATGGGTGTCACATGCTGTCACAGCTATCTCTTCATACTTTTGTTGCTCTGAATGATACTGTACTTTACCAAATAGAGCACTTTATCACTCAAGAGCAAGGTTTTTTCCCCAGAAACTTCAGAAAAGGATTGCCTTTGTTTTTGTTCTGCATCTTGTCATCTTCTGCTGTGGTTACAAGTTGTATATTGCTATTTCTTAATCTAATGGCTAAATCTAATAACTGTTGTGCCTTCATGCTTATTTAGAAGGACGATAGCAAAGGAATAGTTCCCCTATTGCAGATCTTAGATAATGGCATAATCTAAAAATCTGTAGCTTTTTAAAGACAACTGTGTGCCAATTTGTCAGCATTTTGCCAGCTTTTTCAATGCACTGACACAAAACTTATTTTCCTTAATGAAGTCTTTGACAGGATGGAAATCAGTATTCATAAGTAAGAAAAATACAATAGCTTGCCGACTCTCCTGACAATAAAGGAAAGCACAAAAGTTGCATTTTTATTAGTTGTATCTTTACGATGGCATTTAAATACACGGGTGAATTCCCAGTATATAAGTAAGCATTTATTACTAACACAATAAAAAATTTATAGCATTGACAAATCAATCAAGAACCTAGAAAATATCTAAAACTTCAATATCAGGGAGCTTGTAAATGAACGCATAAATAAAAACATCATGCCTTAATTTAAATGCATTCCTAATTCATATGTTTTGCAGATTTTAAATAATTTTAAGAAATTAATTGAAAGCACAGAATATTTTAATAATTTAAAACAGCTTCCTGATTAATTTATAGGATTTATCTCCTTTCATTTTTGCTGTAAACCTTGCACAGGTGAGCTGCTCTACAAATGAACTTATAGACAAGAAAACAACACAGGGAACAGCTCTTTTCCTCCAGTCGGTAGATTATTTCAGATTGCTCACAAATGTTTTCTTGGCTGGTAAAGTTTGACAAAGCTAAAGATCGAATGCATACCTTGGATCAGATACGGAACGTGAGCAGCCTGCATTAGAAGTCATGTAATCTTTGTTATCCTGGTGTTTTTGCAAGAGCAGCAGAATTTTAAATATGTCCTTTTTTGAAGATGACTCAATGGGAAAACAGCTGGGTTTTGCACTCTAGCTAAGACTTCCTACAGACATCTAGTAAGTGATAGTTGTCACTGAAAATTCTTGCTGTGGGATCAACCTTTTGTAAAAATAAAGAGGGTGACTAAGGTAGAAGTTTCAGGTATCTTATTTAAGCACAAAGTTGGCTAAAGGAATTTATCACAACATCTTCTGAAAGTGGGACCAAACCAGAAATTCCTTAGAGATATCTCATGCTAAGGACATTCTCAGTTGCCACTAAGGCAGCTGCAGAAATGAGGTAGGTGTTGGTGAAGTCCAGGACAATCTGTCTGGGGAAGGACCATGTGAGAAAAGGATGGAAGGTGCTGGGATATGTTCTTGTGCCCAGGCTGGTGGCACAGAACTGGAATGGTAGCAGGGAAGGTGAAAGCAGAGCTGCTGTTTACTGAAGCCCACCACAGCAGGAAACATTCAGTATGGCCAGTGGGAGGTAAGAGCAAGCACTCTTCATGCAGTTTTACAAGGGATTAGGCAGGGCCATTAGTGGATGAGGAAGGGGAGTAGACAGGGAATGCTGGAAGAGTACAAGGCAGTGGCTGGAGAAAGTGGCCAGACTTGCATGCTCCCCCCAAGTCCTTTAGCCACTGCAGAATTTGGAGGATGGAGTGGCAAGGACCTTTTTTCTGCCTAGGACGGCATTTCTTACGTTTATCTTTTCACACTTCAGATGCCAAAGTGAAATAGTATCAAGCAGAAAAAAATGAAATCACAGCCTCACAAGAACTAATCAGAATTAGGAACCACAGAAAACAGCCTGGATATTTAGCAATTTTATGTGGGAGAGCCATTCACCGAGAAGTTGTGAGTGCAGATAAACAGAGTAGTTGGCCTTGATGCAAAACTGCTCTCACAGCAATCTCATCCCATGTGCCACAGGGTAATTCATATAAACATCTAGTTCAGTCATAAGGGACTATCAGCATCTCAGTTACATGAGATAACACAGAAAAAACACTTTTCACTGCAAGAGAATCCACACTGCAAAATGGCTTTCTACACCCTGAAAATCTACCTCAGGCTAACATCAGGGCAAAGGATGCCTCTGTCCCATCTGTGTCCCTTCTGCTGTCCATCCACACTCAAGCCTGCTGCAGGGGCCCTAAACACATCTTCAGGGATGCAGCTGGAGGGGAGCGCAGCCTGCCTGACCCGCACGCGTCTTCCTCTCTGAACCAGGCAGTGGGAAAGGCACAAAAGCTGTGCTGAAACCATCCTGCCCCAGCTGCTCAGCCCACACCAGCTTGACAGCACAGGCCAGGGATGCCACTTTGGCCCTGGGACATATTGCCCCCTGAACCCTGCCTGGGCTCTCCCTGGAGAGCTTCATTGCCAGTGGTTGGAAAGCGGGCAGGGAATTGCACAGTGGTACCTAGCTCACCTTCACTAGACACAGACTAGTGCCAGTGCCCAGTTTCCCCCTTGCTTATTAAGTCTTCTCCTCTTGCTCCATGCAAGTTGTCCTCAGAAAATGCTGGAAAACCTCCTGGAGGAGAGTGTCAATGCCACTCTTGAAGGACAATGCCTTTCCTGCTCCTATTGTCCACCATGGCTTCGGCTGCCTTCTCAGTATAGCAGAGACCAGCTCTGTCTGCAGTGCAGTAAGGGTAGACTTTATCTTTTAATGTAAAAATAATATTAGCAGTATATATATGCTAAGGAGAGAGTGCTGTCAACACTATAAATCATGCATGGGATCTTCACTGGGAATGGCACTTTGATGGGGTTTAAATATTTCTTTATACTCTGAATATTACCTATTCAGAAAGACTGACCGTTATCTGAATTTTATTCATGACCGATCTCCTGAACAGCTTCCACTAATATTTTAAAGCAGCCCAGATGGCACCCGAGCATCTTGAAGGCTTTTAAAAGCAACATGCCCTGTTCCCAGGGGAAAGCACCAGGAGAGAGTGGTGCCAGGCTGAGGAAAGACTCACACCAGCTCAGGAGAGGTCAACCCACTGATTTCCTGATGGCAAAGCACCAGGTTTGTGTATTCAGCTGCTAATAGAAAAAGCTGGAAGGATCCCTCCGGCAACCTCAAAGCCCACCCCCTTCAGCAAGCACTGGGACACCTGGCTGGATCCAGTGACATTTGGTTTCTTGCTGCTTTAGATGCAAGACAGCTGGAGACGGGTGGTGGAGCTCGTTGTGGTGTGAGGCTGCTGCACCCAGGACCACATCATCTCTTTGCACAGGGAGGGGAGCCTGGTCTCCTCTTCCGCACCAGGAGCTGCTGACCAGCAAATGCTGCCAGGCAGCCTGTGGGGACGTGCAATTACACTCCCCAAGACAAAGCTGAAGAAGTGATAACGAAAGAAGCTTGTGGCTTTTCAGCTGTCTTTGAGGGATAAAAGCCAAGAACGATAATTTTTTTTCTGCATAGAGTGCCTGTGTTCAGAAGAATAATGCTGCAATCTTTCTTTGCTTTCAGCTCTGAGCTAATTATCCCCTCTCCTCTCTTCTTTGTAAGGGTGCCTTTGCCATGTATTTCATTAAAAAATGAGTTGGGAGTAGTTCCTGCTGCGTTGCTTGGGAGTTCATCTCTGGGAATCCCACAGAAAGGGAAACTTCAGGAGAACTGAAATTGTCTTGAGATTTCTGCACCTGAGACCGATACCAAAATACCACTGCTGAGTGACGACCTCCTGCCTGGCAGATGTGAAGGGTGACAGATTAAAGCACTTGTAATCAGAGGACACAACTAAAGTTAGAGAACATGGTTAGGAAGTTGATTTGGAGCACACATCATCAACCTGTTATCCATAGCATGAAAGTGCAGAGAGCAAGGTCCTTTGGTTGAGGCCCCATCCCTGGAGATATTCAAGGTGAGGCTCGATGAGGCCCTGGGCAATCTTGTCAAGTTGAGGGTGTCCCTGGTGACTGCGGGGAGGTTGGACTAGATGATCTTTGTAGGTCCCTTCCAGCCTGGACGATTCTGTGATTCTGTGGGGAGGCGTTTTGCTCCAGCCAGAAAGTATGAAGGCAGGATGGCTGCAAAATCTTCTCTGTGCAGCTCCTAGAGGGTATTTCAGATGGACAGGACTGGACAGGACTCTGAACAGAACTGCAGAGCATGAAAGTCAACATATTTTGAGGGTGTTGGTGGTGCACAGGGCCACACTCATGCTCTGCATTTTTCCCACTGGTATGAGATCACCTTTTAGATTCAGCTGAGAATTAAGCTGGGGAATCCAGTCTCTGATTCCAAGGCAGAGTCCTTGGCAAGGACTCATCCCAGCCAAGACACGTCCTAAGCAGCTCAGGACCAGCCAGAGAGAGACAATTACTATTTGGCCCACTTCTCTCTATGGATTACAGGGAGTAGGTGGCTTAGACAACTAAATCCAGTTCAGCCCAAGCCAGGCAAGACAAATCTTTGCTTTTATTGGGATGTCTTAAAAAATCTAACTTGACAGCAGTAAGGCATTTGATGAACTATATTATCTCACAGCTTTTTGTACCCTTCTGAATACATTCATCCACTGCCTTGTCTTGTATTATACCTGGCTGCCTTTATGCTGCGTGTTTGTGCAGTATCCAGTCCTGCTGTGTTATTAGGGTTCCTCTGAACAACAGAAAAGCCAATAAATAATAACAGGCTGTGGCAGAAACACAGCTTTTTACCAGGGTAAAAAATATGGATCACTGGGAGCATCTTTTTAGGTACATTACAAAGCTGAGCTCTCTGCAGGCTGTGGGTGAACCTATATTAAGTATAAAACTCCCTGTTGCTGAGTTTTGTCCTCCTAAGAAGTACAGCATGATTAATTCTTTGCAGACAGCTCAGAGACCTTAAAACCACCTTTCAAAAGCTCTGAGGGATAGGACAGCAAGAGGCATGTTCATCCTTGCTAGGTACAAAGGGGACAGATTTCGCTGTTGAAGCACGTCTGTGGGGCTTTCTTCACCACTGCAACTGCTGGGAACCCTCTGGTCTGGGCTGGATGGCAGTGTGAGAGCAAAGCAGACCTCTAGAGAGTGCAGGAGGATTGTGATGTTTCTCATTACAGCTTCAATTTCTGTCTGAGCACTTAGGAGTCCCAGGCCAGCCTAGAGCTTTTCTCATGATTTAAGACATTGTAATATACTTGTCATCCTTTGGGCTTAAATGCATGTCTGAAGTTATGCAACTGATCTTTACACTTCTAAAGTCAACTGGGAGCTAAAATCTTACAAAGTATGCTATATCCATTTGTATTAAAGAAAAATTATGTATGCTTTCAAGTCCGCTTTTTGTTAGTGCAAAATATATCAGTTGGCCATTTCTGTATTATTCATTTTTTCTAGACAGATAAACTTCATTTTTTTTTACTTCTTAGATTCTACCACTCTTTCTTCTGTACTAACTCAGAAGCAGCTACTAAGCTGGATGTTACCAGAAAGCTGAACATTATTTGAGCCTCAGAACAACCTTGTAAAGTGCTTTATTCTTGGAAAAATGCTTCAATATTGAAGTCTGTGGTCAGAGGTGAAGTCTGACCACAGTAAAATATAAAGTAAAAGGAAAAGTGGAAAAGAGGGTTCTGGGAAGGGAAAATATCTTAAACTACAAGCATAAGTCACAGGAGTGAGTGAACAGATAGAAAAAAAACCCTACCAAAAGCCTTGAAAAGGACAATGTTTTCATTCCATTTCCACCCTGCACAAATCAATTTATTGCAGCTGGGTTGTTCAAGTGCTAGATTTGCCCTGGAATATTTCTGACCCTGCTGGAATGCCAGTTTCACTGTCTTTTTGTCACACTCCTGCAGCAAACACATACATATACAGAGATTTCATTGCAGAAATACCAGAAAAACCTTAAAAAACAAGATAAAAGAATAATTGTAAGGCATGGGCTTCTTTCACCTAGCCCTTAACTTCAACCGCATACTCTAGTATAAATACCATCACTATTCGAGGAGCATCACTTTGCTTCTTTTTCTTTCCCATGCTCCCTGCCAGCTTACTCTTTCCCAGCTCTTGCTTTTAATGTTAAACCTCAATTTTTTGCCTCCCATGGCAGCAAGCGCCCAGCAGGTATGTGCAGTGGGGTATGACCCAGCTGGGTGGATTAAATACTGCTGTTGTGCAGTGACATAGTCATTGTTGAGGATAAAAAGCTACCCGTCCCTAATTCTGCTTCAGCTGTTGGGATGCTTTGTCTGCATAGAAAAGTTACCTGCAAAGTTACAGGTTTTCATATTTCTCCTGGAGAGGCAGCCCAGGCTGTTTCCAGGCAGTAATGCTACAGCTGATGGAGCGGCTATAGGAAACAGCCAGAAACTCTCTGCAAGGATCAAATGGTCCCCAAAGCCTGAATACCATTTCATTAGGGACACTTGGCAAGATGGAAATCAAGAGGAAAGTTTCATCTAAGTCTCATTGTAATTCAGTGATGTGGAACTTAAATGTGCCTACAAAATTGACTTTGTACCTTTGCCTTTGCAAGGTCCTTCTTCAATTTACCCAGTTCCCTTTATTTTCTTAACATTTTCCATTTGCTGCTATGTCCTTTTTTCACCCTTTCATTTTCTTCCTGGCTCCTGTGTACTTCTCCTCGCAGTCCCACGGGAACTTAGGTTTCTATTCACTTACAAGAAATATACATTTCAGACTGGTTTTGATGGGATAAATTCTGGATTGATTGAGACCTGTGGAAAACCTCATAAAAGCAAAAAGGTTTCTAAAAAAAATAGAGGGAACAGGTACCAGACATGATCCTCTGCCCTGTGAGCACAGATTATATCTGCCAGGAGGAGAATAAACCTCTTGCGCAGAGTTGCTTTCACTCGTTAAATTGGATCTGAATTCAGGGCAATTCTTTGCACAGAGACTTAATATAACAAAGTCCCTGCAAAGAAGTTGGCAAAGGACAAGGCCATTCCATGGAAATTTGACAGCAGTATGTGATACAATGGATCAAAAATTGGTTTCTCCATAAATGTGGAGCTGAACTTGAGGGAAAGTAACATTGCCTTTCCCAATTTCCACCTCTAGTTCTCTGTTGCACATTATGGTCCTCTCAATTTTTTTTTTAGAGCAAAGACAGCTTCCACAGAGAGAAGTGTCTTCTTGGGACAGATGAAATACGTTTTGAGCCTGTACAGTGTTATGTACAATCCTGTACAAGTATGTCCTTGTGTCTCTTGTCTTTTGCAAGGTATTGCAAAGGAACTGGAGATATTTGACTCTGGGTTTTGGACCCCAAATGGTAGGCACTGCAGCACTTAGCTGGTAGATGCCTCCTCCTTTTCTGGATCTGATCCAAATCCTTCATTACAGTTCCTTCTTTCAGTATTGGAAAAGTTTCTTCTAAGATTAAAATTTATTGCTTGCAAAAGTTCAGCCTTTAAAGAGTGGTGATGTGCATTACTCTGATGCTGTGTGCTTTTTTCATGTTACAAGAGTAATTCAGTGGCAGGCCTCCACATTTTGGCAACCGATATAGACAATTTCAAAGATGAATTATGTTCATGTGCGAAAGGTGAGAGACTGAATTTTCTTCTATCAGTCCTGTAAAGAACATGCTTTCACTGTGCCAGAAATACCCAATTAAAAGCTTAAAATAAAAATAGATTTTAAAATTAGTGTCAAGCCTGCCAACAGGTCAGTGTGGATGCTATTTCAAAGGCCTAGAAGAGTTGCCCTTCACGTTCCTCATGCTGAGGAGCAGGGATGTGGAAGCTTTAAACATGCCTTTGAAAGGGACAACCATGAGCGGCTCTGGGGCAGCAATAGGACCTGGCTGGTTGAGAACATCAAAAATCTGCCTTTTGTCCAGGGACTGCTTCACAGCATCAGCCTGCAGAGAACACTTCAGGCATCCCCTCCTTTAGGCTGTGGTGAGGCTCCCTTGGGTCAAATCAACTCTCATTTCATTGCTGAAAAGCAACATGGCCTGAGCAGTGAGTGTGACTGGTTGCTCATTCCTGCCCTCCAGATGCCCTCCCAGAAATCTGGGACTAAATCATCTACACTACAAATTCTGGCAAATTCTTGCGCGTTTGAGTGTTTGGATTAAAGCATGGCAGCATCATCTTTTATCGCAGAAGAAAAATGGCCATGACAAATGGGTCCTGTGGGAAACTGCAGAAGCAGACATATACATAAAGGTGTGATACAGCCCTGCAGTCACACAGATTTTGCATATCTCCATTTTGTATGTGGGATGTGCACCAAACTGCTCAATGCTGCCAAGGCTGGAGCCATTCTGGACATGTTCCTGGTTCCAGGGAACTTCTGCATTAAAAACTCAAGTGTCAACAGACAGAGCCATACAAAAAGATGAGATGGGACAAGGAGTGTGAAACACTCTTGGACTGAGGTACTGATATTCTGTCTGAACTCCCTAAACCGCTCTGAGTTTTATGTGACCTTGAATTAAGCAAAGCTTAGTACCTTAATTCTCTTTCAGAAAAGTAGCTGAAAGAGAAAGGGCACTGGCCACAGAGAGCCAGGGGAGAGGACAAGGATCCAGCTTGTGGAGATGACATGTGTATGAGAGAGACTCCAGCAATCTGAAAAAGCTGTACAAGTTAGACCTGGTAATCATAGAGGACACCAGCCTGAGCTAAAAGGATACACTAAGGAAATGGTGGGAGCAGGTATCTATAAACTTTATTTTGTCCAGATCTCTTATGTTAGCTCAGGCAGAGGATAAAGGCAAAGGTAAAGAGTAGGTCAGCTAAAATTGGTTTTACTCACAAAGAAAGCTTTGCCTGATTATACATCAACTAGAAAATAGTAGGTACATGGTTATTTGGAATATAAACTAAAAACCGTTTTGCTGACTGGCAAGGACTGAGGCCTTGTCAGAAACCAGCAATCCAAGTATTCCACACTGCCACATTTGCCAAAGATGCAAACTGTTATAATGCAAAAATCTAAATTGTTTTCCCAATAAATGCTTGCTCTGCTTCTCCCATAGTTGTGAATTTGTCTGCAAACCATCATTTCAATTACAGTTTCCTTCTCCTATATGTGAATGCAGTTTAGCTTGTAAAGTTGGTGTGGCTATACTACTGGAAAGCATTTTTAAAGAATAAAGTTAGACTGATTAAAATATCTGCTTATCTCTATTGAGGGTTTGTTGAGTTGGTTTGCTTTTTCGCCTATCACTCTGGCTAGCCAAACATATGGGGAATTTGAGACTGAAAATGAAATCATGTGCCTAAGACCAAATATTTTTTGGACCTCCTTCCCCTCATGTGAGTTGCTAGATAACATCACACTATTGCCCAATTCATCTAAGTCTTGTTGCCGGTAATGCTAAATACCAGATGTTTAGGAATGACCTACAAAGAAGGGATGATGTTAAATAGTGATGAGGTGATCTTTCTCCTGGGAAACTTTCCTCCTGGCACTGAAAACAAGTCCTGAACCTTGAGCATTTACAGTTTCTCAAAAGTTTGTTGTTAGCCTTAACTTGTAAAGCTGTTCTATTCCAAGTTTCATTCATTTAAACATACAATCTGGTTTATGGATCCTACTAAACTCTTGGCTTCAACAATTTTTAATGGCATGGGAATGTCAATTTTCACTACTTACAGTGCAATAACATATTTCCTAGTTTTTCTGTTGAATTCCCTTCTTCCAGGTTCATTGACTAAGTTCTTTTACTTGCCATTTAAACTCATTGATATTATTTCTATTTTACGCCTTTTATTGTGACTCCTATTGTCAAATAAATAACCCCTATAATTTTTAGTACCCTCATGTGACGTTTTCCTCCAATTGTCTTTGACAAGCAGATCTCCCAAAGGTTGTCAAAGACAACTTCTACTGGAGCCACTACACTTGGGCCATGCAGTGACCTCCCAACAATCTGGCAAAGTGTACCACCATACCTATCAGGTGGTTTGTCCCCACAAACCACAGACCATTTGCTGAACCTGCTTCATACTAGAGTTCAGTAGGAACAGGGGTAGATCCATGGTTTTGGGATGAATTAATCAGAGCATTAGCATGCCACTTCATATGCCCTCTGGAAAAATAATATAATTTTTCATAGGAGAGAAATCTCAGTAATAGGTAGCTGGCTGCTTTTCTGTGTGTTACACACAATCAGTGATGAGTAGTGCTGTGTTATCAAAAACTATCATTAGGCAGTAATGGAAAAAGGAAGAAAAGATCCTTCCTCAAATGAAAACTGGTGGAAGCTATTGGTAGCTTTAAAGTGTTATCTGCTGTTTTCAGTTTTTGTTTGTTGAGCTTTTTTAAATTTCAAAGAGAGAAAGACATTTCTGGAAATATTTTTACCATTTTCATCATTTTTATTCCCAACACCAATAATGACGTGCTACACTGATTCTTTGAAGAATAAGGAAAGGCAGGAAAAAGAGGAATGAGGGTAGTGTGTCCAGATGCCAGATATAATTTCAGCTTAACAAGCAATAACCCTGTTTAAATTTTTGTAAGACTGGTAATTACACTCGAAACAGTCTAAACAATCAAATCTTTTCACTTGGCAATAGCCACTACAAAATGTGTCAAGAATGGTTGAATACCGTAACAGAACTTGGGGATAAAGAGCTTCAAATACATGTTTTCCATTGGCAAATTTCTACATAAATAGAAAATAACTTTCTTAGAATGACTTTGCTGGTACCTGTTTCTTCATCCAGCCTTTATACAACAAGCATTCTGTAGAGAATAAACTGTAGTTTCTTCTTTAATTGCTATCAAATATAACACCTGGAATTTTAGTGCTGGGGTAAAGGAGGATTAGTTACTTTAATAAAAAGTTTAGGATTTCTGAATTCTTTCAGAACAAATCATTTGAAATGTCTGCCTCAAATGGTATTTCTTCAAACCTTGTACTGTTCTTTGTATTTTCTGCTGCCTCTCATGGTCCAGTTACTCTTGAGCTTTACAAATTCATCTGTATCTTTCGTTTTGAGGACTCTTTGTTTTCTTGCAACATCTTAATTACTCTGCTGGTCTAAACCAGGATTATTGAGCAGCCTGGGAAGGAACAGGCTTTAGCGCTTACTACTTGTCAAAATACCCTATAATCCCTGGTAGGATTACTCTCTGCAGTGTTTCTTTGCTGCTAAATGACAAACAAATAAAATTTGCTATTTCAGTACAGCATGGAACGCTCTTTCCCTTTTAATAGATCTGAGAGAGTAGTTGACAAAGATACCAGAAGGTTAAACCCAGTGAGGAAGCAGCTTTTTTAAGAACAAAGGTAAGGGTAAATCAGGTTTGTGGTGAGCTTAATCCTGGACCCCTGCAAATTTCTAGCAGGTGGACTGCAACAGGTCTAACTGTGACACATCTATTTCATGCAGGTTTTCTTCAGGTCTTGAAGGAGAAATATGTCTTTGAGGTCGCCAGAATAAACTCTCCAATTTCTGTATGACGGGAATCATGGATCACACCAACTCAATGCCAGAAGAAATGTCAGGAAAGGCAGAGAACATTTATAATAGCTTAAGAAATCTAAAAAACACAGCCTGGGATGGGTATTTTGGGGGAAATTTTCAGTGTGGCAGTCACTTAGTTTGGGAAGACTGGAGGGTGAAATCATGGATTCATAGTTATCAGTGGGGGTTTTGCCAGTCAAGCCAGGGTTTCTGCAAACAGATGTTTTTTCTAGGAAAAGCTGATTCCTGACATACAAAGAGGTACCACTGTGAAGGAACCTCACTAAGCTCTGGGGTTATGTCCCTCGCGTCAACACCAGTACAACACTTGTAACCAGGTTTTCTGACTTTCTGACAATGAAACTCTGGACCAAGAGTGGCACACCAAGATTTATGCCTCAAAATGCTTCACAAGCATCAGAAGGGCTTATAAAAGCACCACTATAATTTTATTTCAAACAAGTGCTGTCATGAAGCCCTGGTGACTTCCTTGTTTTTCTGATAGCTTGTAACAGTGATGGATATAATACAGAAATCCAAATATCCGCGCTTTTGCAATGACATTCAGAATACATTCCTGACTACTTTTATCTTCCAGAATGTTATAAACTCATTTTCAAAGACATCTTCTAGCTGTTTTGATTTAGGGACAGTCTACTGTTAGTAATTTTGTAGGATTTGAGGCTGAGTATGTGTATATTCCTGGATCATTTACTGCTGGTCAATGCAAAGAACACTGTCAGAAAGCATGCTGTTCTCTCAGTTCAGGTATTTTTCTGGTGGGGTCTCAGTGTTCACACAGACATCTTCCCAGAGCACTTTGTTATCTGCCCAGGTATGAGTAACTTGTCTTTCCAGTGTTAACAACTTCACCATGTCTTCCTTTGTAAATTCTTTTTACAACAGAATTAGATAACTTCTTCCCATGTTTTTTTCCCAGGAATGCTCTTCTCAGTCTTGAAGTGCTTGATGTCCTGCTTGTGCTTCATGGTAGTCCCTTCCAGACCCTTTGCTCATTTTCCAGAACCTGCTCCACACGACTGTGCTATTCAACTTGTTTCATGACAGCACATTAGATAATATTGGTACAGTAAATTTTGGGATATCACTTACGTCTTCCAATTTTTCCTGCCTCTATTTTTTTACCTATGCATAAACAAAAGCACTGCAGTTTCTGGCTCTGTTTAAGAGCTCAGATAAAGGAGTGTGGACTACATAGCATACTGAATACAGACTCCAGGTGCACACTTGTGACATAGTCAAGTGCATATGCTTTATATAGTTCCACTAATGCAAGCCAGAGATTTTTTCTTGCTGAGTTTAAATTATCTGCATTTCCCTGTTACAAAGCTTAAACTAACCTCTCCTACTACAGAGAAAGAAAAATGAATGAACTGTAACCTCAGTATATCATTTTGCATTGAAAAAACAACCAACAAAACATTCCTCCTTCCCATCAGTTTCTAAATCACAAAAATCCACAGGACAAACTTCTGAAATTCTTCAGATAATTCACATCAGGTCTCTTACCTCTGACCTCAGTCAGAGGTAAGGCTGAGGTAGTCAGTGCCTCAATCTTCAACAGTAAGGTTTCTCAGGTCTCTGTGCAGTGAAAGGGTTCAAGATGGAGAGCTGCTATCAGCAGTGGGTCATGGTTATTTCAGAATACTTCACCCACACAAGTGCATTGGGGTGTTATGGGCTGCACCCAAGAAAGCTCACAGTTGATCAATGCCTTTGCAGGGCCTCTATAATCTTTGGAAGGCTGCAGAGATCAGCAGAGGTTCTCAACAACTGGGGAAAAGCAGATTGCACACATTTTCGTAAAAGACAAAAGTCATTGTGGGGAACTACATGCCAGTCAGCTCCTCTTTCGAAAATCATGGAATTCTCTGGGAGCATATTTGTGTGCACATGAAGAAAAAGGTTGTGACTGGGAACATAAATTTACATAGCATACATTTACCCAGGGTAAATCATGTCTGACCAACCTGATGGCCACCTATGATAAAATAACTGGGCTTGTGGGCAAGAGGAGAGCAATGGATGTCATTTACCTTGACTTCAGCAAGGCTTTCAACGCTGTCTCACACAATATTATTGTATCCAAGTAGATACAAGATGGATGGACAACTATAAACGAAACTAAGTGGTTGGGTTGTGGGGCTCAGACGGTAATAGTTAACATGTTGCACTCTGCCTGGATACCTGTGACAAGTGGGGTACCACAGGACATCTATCCTAGAACATAACCTGCTTAACATTTTTGCCAATGACCTGAATGAGGCAACAGAGTGCCCTTTGGTCAGGTTTGCAGCAGACACTAAATTGGGGGATCAGTTGATACAGTCAAAAGGAGGAGTGCTATTCAGAGAGACCCAAACAGGCTGGAGAAATGGACTAAGATGAATCCTATCAAATTCAACAGGGACAAATGCAAAGTCCTGTACCTAGGAAGGAAACCTTGCAGTGATACAAGACTGGCTGGGGGGCATCTCTGTGGGAAAGGCTGTGGGGTCCTGGCAGACAGCAAGCTGCACATGAGCCAGTGGTAGCAGAGAAGGCCATCAGCATTCTGGGCTTAATTAACAGGAGCATAGTCAGTATAACAAGTGATTACTTCTCTCTGCTCAGCACTTATTAGGCCATATCTGGAATACAATGTCCAGTTTGAGGCTCCCTAAAACAAGAACGGCATAGACAAACTGGAGTTCAGCAGGGGCTGCCATTGCAGCAAGTGCTCTGAGGACAAGCTGAGGGCCCAGGGCTTGTTCAGCCTGGAGAAGAGACAGCATTGTCCCCAGACCTGACAGTAGGCCCCCAGTACCTATAAGGAGGTCATTGAGGAGACAGAGACACTCTGCACAGTGGAAAAGGACAAGGACAAGGACAAGTAGGGGGACAAGAGACAGCAGGAAAAAGCTGAAACATTAGAGGTTCAAACTGGATATAAACAGAAAGCTTTTCCCCATGAGGAAGTCAAGCAGTGGGGCAGGCCACCGAGGGAGATCGCACAGTCTGAGGCCAGGCTTTCCAGGCGTGACTGGATAAAGCTCTAAGCAACCTCATCTGATGCCATAGCTGATCCTGCTTGGAGCAGGAGGTTGGACAAAACGCCTCCTGCGGCCCCTTCCAGCCTGAATGATCCTATGACTCTTGGATGAACTGCTACTGAGTATCTCCACATCTGAACACATGAATGCTTGTTACAGGATTGGAAAGATTCAAACACGGGTAGTTTGGAGCAGGAAGGTGGCAACAATGGGGAAGTGTGTTAGGGCCCACTTTGTCAGGACTGCTGAGTGCTTCCTATACATGGAAACACAGGACACATTGTACCAGAGCTACAGCCAGAAAAGTGAGTGAAAATTTTACACCAGCTACAGTTTGCTTGTCCCCAGCCTTTCCTTCTCAGTGTAGGAATAAGCCCTGACAAGGTTACCCAGCGTTCATTGAATCAGTGAAATGGCTTAGATGGTTGCCAGTGTGGATCTAAGAATATCTGCCCTAAGTTTTTTTTAGTATTCCAAATACTACAAACAGGCAGTCCAATTGCTTTCCAAAGGGATTATTTTTCTCTGCTGAAAAGCAGCCAGCTCTACAAAGCTGCTTGAACTCAGTTATGATCTGAGCCAAGTTGATTTTTAACATTAAATAATGTTTCTAAATTGCTTTGGGGTCTACAGATGACAGTTCTTATGAATTTGCAAGGAAGAGTTTAACTCTGCAAAGACCAAGTCACACAGGCAGTTCTTACTCAGCCAGATCTCCCCTAATTTTCAATGGGATCACAGATTTTTCGTGTGAATGTGAAGTATCAGATTACCAGTCTGCCAACACCAAACATTTCAAAACATGAGTAAGTCCAATGAAAAATAATGTCAGCTTGAAAATAATGAGATTTGAATATACTAATTTTCTATTGATAGTTGTATTTTTTAGGTTCACTTTTTAAGCACCACCTTGAAAATAAAAATGATATAATCTTCACATTTTAAAAACTGGAAGTTGGTTTTGTGATGTCTCCAAGAAAAGGAGCTTAAAGAGAAATATGGCAACAACTTCTGTATTGGTAACACAGCCAGTGTTTTGCTTGGGATAAACGCCTGTTTTCCTGTGGAGAGTAAGGAAAGGCCTTTGAGAGATGGGTTGATCTCTGCCAGACCCAGGTTAGGCTCAATGATATTTAAACCATTCCTGAGGCATAAATATCCTTGACTACTTCTCAGGATTGTCCAGTGATGTAGATGATACAATCTTCCTCAGCAGACTCTACCACAGCGTCAGTGTTTTAAAATGAAAACTAATTCTCCATGCCTTTCCATTTAAGTGTATGGCTTCTGATCTGGCTTACAGGGGACACAGAGAGTCTTGTCACCAGGAGAGGTGGCAGAAAAAGGGACAGGAGAGTTCTGGTGCGAAGTGACATGTGGCTTCCATCAGTCATCTCTTCTCTGGACTAAACACCAGTTTTCTCTCAAGTTTTCCTATTATGTCACTTTTCTAAATCTCTGCTTATTCTGTCTGTTTGCCTTTGTTGCTCTCCAGCCTAATCTACTTGTTTCTGGAGGTGCAGTGCCCAAAGTGGGACTGATTACTCCAGCTAAGTTGTCACTAGTTCTCAGTAGAACATAGTCTTTTGTTATTTATTTGATGTCTAATATATATAATGGCTCTGCATCCCACAAGGCTGGTTGCTTTTTTTTGGAGAACAATGACACTGCTGACTAGTTCTGCCAGACAATCACTGCATCTCTTACATCATTTTCTGCCACCCAGAGGATTCTGCTGCTGCATTTTTGGAGTATGTGTGTAACAAAGTCGCAGTTAAGGCAGAATCCTACCTATGTCCAGTGCTTTGCAAGAGCTGCTGCCACTGCATACAGCAATGCAATGGAGCTTGAACAATATGCAGGCTCATTACTGTAGTTGTGCAAGTGAAGTAGCAAGGAACATGCAAGTGCAGCTGATGAACAGCTAAATAATGTACTGACAAGTTGGATATGTGTAGCTTATGAAAAGACTGGCAGAGGTTTACACAGACACATATAGCATGGTATAGAGTAATGTGTACATTGGAGATTATTCAAACATGAAGACAAATTGGACAGGCCAAACAGCTTGTGTGACTGTTGGTAGGAGACTGTATGCAATACATATGGATAACATGGTTACCCAGTTAAAAAGTGCATGAGAGAAATGCATGATACAACATACATGGAACTCACTCGATGCACAGGAAGAGGAGTTGTAGCTGGGATTGATTTTGTTTCAGACTGCTGAACATTTGGGCTCAGCATGTTCTGGTCAGTCTCCTGTAGAGTCAAGCTCAACACTTGCCATGCTGTCTGGATACCGAAAGCCAAGTGATGGGTCTAGTACCAAGTCATTTTTTTTCTGAGCAGACAGGCCCTCCACCTGGAAGAATTGAAATAGAAAGAGGACATGGAAGAAGCAACTGTGCCTGGAGGGTGAGCAATGTGCCGTGCAGCGCTTATCACTCAGGCAATGGCAAGTGCTAGAGCCGGTGGCCAATGGGAGGGGGAGGCTGCGAAAAAAGTAAGCAAAACGTCCTGAATTGCACACTACAGATATAATTTTTTTTTTCCCACTCTGAAAGACCATTTTGAACTTTAAACCTGTCCTCCAGCTCCCTGTAGTCTTTGTCACATGTAGATTTAATAAGCACCCTCTTTAGTTTCTCACTCATATCACCGATGTAAGGACCGGGCAGTTTTAGGCTCAGGTCAGAGCCTCGTGGAGCTCCTTGTGTGAAATTAAACCTTGGACTTCATTCTGTGAACCAGGTTTTGGAAGCCAGTGCTCACCTGCCCTACCACAGTTTCACCTAGATGAGATTTCCTTCTCCAGTTTGTTTTTAACATCTCCATGAGAATTGGCTCTGAAAGCCTTACATGACGTCCCTTGCTCTCCCTCTGTCCACAAAGTCTCACGCCTTTGTCCTAGGAGGGAATTATTTTGTTTTGACATGATTTGTTCTAGACAAATTGATGTTGGCTTTTTCCTGACGCTGTATTACCCCTCCGTAATCCATTCCAAACACAGAAAGAACTTTATAAATACATAAATGAATTAACCAAATATTTCCTATCTAATCTTTAATGCAGTCTACTCACAGGTTGTAAAAATATTTACGCAGAGACACATTATTGTGTTTTTGTGATCCTTTCCACATAAATGCTTAACACAGCTGCTCCCTGCACAAATTAAATAAGATAATTCCCTGCAAATGAAGTAAAAAGCTGAGACTTAATTTGTGAGGTCAGTCACTCACAGAAAATCCTGGAGCAGTCTTTTCCAAATGCTGAGGAGGCTTTGGCTCCAAAAATCATAACTCTGATTTTGCCCCCAAACTCCTTTGAACGTCTATTCAAGTGTTGAAAAAAATTTCAAATAATAACATCAAGTACTGGATTATACAGCAAGGTCCATAAATCTTTTTGGTGAACTTCAACAGTTTCATGAAGAAGTACATAGGAAATTCATATTTAGAATACTTCATATTTAGAAGTACATAGGAAATATTTAATTAATCCGTTAATTTATTTATAAAGCATTAAAAAGGGTCATAGGTAGTTTATAGGCATGTAATAAAGACATAACTAAGTGTTAAAAGTATATTTATCAAATCAATCTAATCTCCAAAGACAGGGCTTAATTAGCATTTCTACAAAGTCTCCTGCCCTTTCTGCCATCACATTGTAAATGTTACGCTTTTCAGCAAGGCTAGCGTAAGATGTGGTACTCTTTCTTGAGCATTTGTACTACAGCAGTAACTCATAGTTTGCATGCCAGGATGCTGGGACTTTGATTAATATAACGACATATTTTATGGTATCCCTGGCAGAAGCTAGGAGAGATCACGATTTATACTGAAAAGTGAAGTCAGAATTCTTATTCAGAGCAGAAGTTTTCAAGATAAATGATACACTACCCTACAGGCTTCTCGCAATGGTTATTGATTGTATTTTATTAGGGAATGGCATAACTTGACCTTAAGAAATACTGCATACATTCAAGATGCAATTTATTAGGTGGTTTATGTATCAAAGAAAAAAATCTCATGCTGGCATTCAGACATCAAAAGAACACTCAGAAACCACATCCAGACATGCACTGTCCCCTGGATGCTTCTTGTGTGAGACTGGGAGAAGACCCACCCAAAGAGCTGAGAAGATTTAACCCTGTCTCCCTAGGGATGTCGCAGGAGCGGGAAGATCTGTCCTCCAGCCCTTCACATAACCACCATGAGCCTGTAGGAAGAGGAGAGCTTCCCAGCAGCCTACTGCCACAAACAGGGACTTTCAAACCAAAATAAATCACAGGCCTCCCTCCAACCTTCAAACCATTATTTTCTTAAACACAGGAAGTATTTTTGTCTCACATAATAATACAAATGATAATGATGTAGTCTTTTTAGCAAAAGCAACTAAACAGCATTATGTCACTGCCAAATAGCTGGGGAGTCAATGAAAACCAACACTGTGTATTATAAATTATTGTTTATTGCTAGACAAATAAATGACTGTCTTTGAAAATGGACCTACTTGTATGGTCAAAGTTTAAAACAGTGTTTATGATAGCAATTTAAGCTCTTAAAATATATGTTTTAAAAATAAAAAGACCCACTGTAATGTCTCTCAGCTGCATTTCTGCAGAATAGTCTTAAATCATTCCAACTACTTAATGCAGCCTGTAATTCAGCAGCCCAAATAAGTCAGGCTTGTCAACCACAGACCCAGATATATGCAAGTGTTAAATTATGTAAACTTCATGTATATTATGAACTCTTCATATATCAAATGGCTGCCTTTAAAATTAATAAATGGTTTTCTATATGCAAAGAGCATCCTGATTCCATGTATCTGATTTTTTTTTTCCTTAAAGTCTAATGTATTTTTGCATAGTCTGGGAATATGAGTGATCAAAAGAGGGCTTGGAGTAAATATTGTAAATTAGGAGCAATGGAAGAAAAACAAATGGATGAGCCTGTTGTGACACATCAAGCTGCACATGAAAAGCTCACCCACATATGCAGTGAACATCCAGAACTCCCAGTAAAGTCAGATGCAGTGATAAATCTGACTCATCCCTTTGGCCAGTGCAGGTAGCCTCTGCCCACAGAGACCCACCGCAACATTATACTCAGCTGGGCTACAGGTGAACTTGTGGGCCATGGACAAGCTCTCCTTTAGTCATTGCCAGTGTGGCAGCATGGAACTGACTCTCCCAAACGTGACCAACATGGTTCACCAGATTAGATACCATTGCTTGATATGACCAGTACAATTCAGGAACACGGAGGCTACCACATGGACTCGAGCCTTTGTAGATCAGCTGTGTTGTAATGTGGCTTCATGGTTTGTGGCAAGGAAGTCGAGGGAGGTTATCCTCCCCCTCTACTCTGCCCTGGTGAGGCCACATATGGAGTACTGTGTCCAGTTCTGGGCTACCCAGTTCAAGAAAACCAGGGAACTGCTGGAGAGGGTAGAGCAAAGGGCTACATAAGTAATTAGGGGCCTAGACCATCTCTCTTATGAGGAAAGGCTGAAGGACTTGGGTCTTTTTAGTCTGGAGAAGAGAAGGCTGAGCG
>JAOQGH010000001.1:14268234-14301625 GCA_025769975.1 Gallinago jamesoni | reverse complement strand
TGATGGAGTCTCCTTCTCTGGAGACATTCAAAACCTGCCTGGACACATTCCTGTGCAACGTGCTCTAGAAGGACCTGATTTGGCAGGGGGGTTTGGACTAGACGATTTCTACAGGTCTCTTCCAACCCCATATCATTCTGTGATTCTGTGATTTATCCCCCTCCATGTGCATGCCCAGCTCAGGTGCTTGGGTGGAGCAAGGGCTTCATATGCAGGAGAGCACTGCTGCTTCAGCCCTCTTGTCCCTAGTCTTAGGGATCAGAGTCCACTCTTTTAGGCCAAGAACCTGTTTGCCTTGCACAAAACAACCACTGAAGTCATTCAAAGTGCTGAGAAATTCAGCTCAAAAACAGCTTAAGATCTCTAAAGACATATGACTCTAAATTTCTCCCTATAACATATGAGTAACTAAACAGGGCATGAACCTCAATTTCACCATTTTCTCCATATTTTCTCCCTTCTCCTGCTGCAAGTCATTCTTCATACAAGTTTTTTTTCCAGGTTCCATGCTATAATGTTTGAATACCAGATTTCATTGAAGAGAACAAATTTCCATTCGGTATTATGAAATACAATAGAATAAATAATTTCTGTTGTAATAACGAGTTCTTACCAAAGTTTCCTTTGTGCATAAAATGTATTACAGAATTTTAGGAAACACTTAATTTGATTAACAGTCTTCTACATTAATCCTTTGCTCAGTCACTCTTGAGAGCTGCATTAATTTAACAGAAGCTTTGCCAGGCTGCCTGCATGCACATGGTTCAATATCCCAAAAGGCAACTATGTATAAGCTTTGATTTGTGACTTTATGATCAAGTAAGAAAGTCCATCCAATAAGAATACTAATTGAAATACCCAAACCATTATGCCTACTTTTCTAGATTACAATATTTAAAACTGAGCTATCAACAGAGGCTGCAACCTCACATTACACTTTTGATATTGCTTCTGACTATGAATATGCTCAAAAGTATTTTAAGATTTGGATACTGTCCCAAGTTTTAGGCAACACAGATCCTTTCAGTCCTGGGGCCATTCTGGATTTTGTAGCATACACAATAATATTACACAGCCATACTCCTTTGCAAAAAAAAAGTATATCTCCATCAAGTCAGCACTACTCTTCATGTGAATGGGGAAGGAAATGAGGAAATGATCCCGTCTCCTCTAAGGCGCCTGCTGAACACTTCCCCAAGAAGTAGGAGCGAAGTTGCAACCACATAAGGACAAATCAAATGACCTTTTGTGTTCTTGAGTGAATCAATGAGCTGTTGGGCAGTCAAACAGTGATTTTCCTTCCTCAAAACCTAACCATTTCAGCATAAACAAACACAAATGTACATTCAGATAGCCAAACTGACATTACTGGCGCTGCAGGCTCTGTAATTACTAAATTTAACCCTGCAAGCCAATCATAAAGAGTTCAAACCAACACCACTAGGCTAAGCACATAGTTAGGAAAGAAAAAATAGATGGTAGCTGTAAAAACAGAAGGGAAAAAGAAGGAAGAAATTAAGGAAGACCTAATGTTTGCAGAAGGGCATTTAGCTTCTTTCATGAAAAAAGCCTTGGGGAATATTTGTAAAACAAAGATTAGCGTTAGTGCCACTGTACTTAGGATTTTGTTACTCAAGGTGACCTCTCTATAACTAACACCTCTTTAATATTAAACTATTTCTTTGATGAGTATTAAACAGTATTTCTTTGATGTGGTTAATGGCTGATATAGGGACAGTTATTACTATTGAAATTTTCTGCTGGGGGTTGGAAAAACTGGAAGGGGAACAAATAGGCTGCAGGAGCATGGAAATGTGTTTGAATTCAAGTCTTGGAGATTTCTGCTGAAGAATTTTCCCATTTTCTGCTACTCCATTGCACAGATGGGAATTGAAGATGAACCATTGTGGAGATTTTAACATATTCTCAAAATGCAAATATTAAAATTAACTAGTTTGTTGAAAGATTGCTTTCACACTGCAAATCAGTCCCACTGTACTCCTGGACAGCACGAGTGGATTCAGTATCATGTCCAAAACCAGGAGGAAGATTTAAGGACAATTTCATCTGTTGCTTTCTTGTCTCTTGGGACTATATGGTGCTCAAACTGTTCAGACAATCTAACTGGAGGTATGTTGAAATTGGTTTACTCAAACTGATGAAATCCCCATGTAAGGATATGCTACCCTGGCTCCCATCAGCTTATTTCATATGTGAAGTAATTTGGAACATTAATTAGGTGTAGCTTAGGCTTTTAACCAGTTTAGTTTTCTTCTGTGCAACCACAATTGCTTTTTTCTGTTTCTCTTCCTCATCCTTATGTTTTTGACTACCCAGCAGTGGTTCTGAGATTATTTTTCTTCCTACTGTCCTCTTTGGATTCAAAACTTCAATTCCACTTTTCATCATTCTTTCAGTTGCCCATGCCAGTCTTTATTTTTCCTTGTGACTTCTTCTCTAACCTGAGTGCTTTCTCTCTAACTGGCCAATATCAATCTTCAGTTTTGTTTCATTGCTTCCTCAAGGTGAATTTTGTCTTCATGTTAAATCATTTTGTCCCATCACCACACATTCTCCACCTTGGATTACTGAGAAATAGGCAATTCGTAGTTAATCAGTGCCATGTGTCTCAGTCAGCTGTCTCATTTGCTTCGAACTGACCACCAGATCAGCAGATCAGCTCCTGCACTTGAGCAGACAGTGCAGGATGAATAGCTAGGGAGGAAAGTGGTCAATAAGTTGAGCTTCATGGGCCAAGATCCTACTTAGAGCAGATGAAAAAGATACTCATAATAGAGGAGAGAGAGAACAGGGTGTGCAGCAGGATTTGCAGTCCAGAGGACCTGTATGATGAGCTTTTTCATTATGTGTTCCAGGAAAATGAAACTTCAGTGTTTGTAAAACTCTTTAATCACTTAACTCCACATTTCAATCAACTGTCTTTTTTAACTGCTCTATTTCTAGCTCTCTGAGCATGTGCAGCTTTTTAATGAAGAATAGATAATTTGATCCATTAAGTTTTATTAGTAGATTTGGCTAAGTGCTGCTAAGCCCAGTAATAAAACCCATTTACGCTGGGCTGTACCGTGTAGCTCTGGTGGATAGCAGGGAAATTTCATGCAGTTTGCTTCCTCAATCTTATCACCAAACACTACAGCTTTCCAGCAGTGCTCTGTAAAAGAACTTGACCCTCCATGGAGAAGAGTCAGATTCTCCTCTGCACTTTAAATCCAGCTCCTACTGAGACTGCAAAGGTGTTGCTCTTTGGATGGAAGTGCCCTTTAGACTGATCCAGCCATTACTGCTGGAGACCCGTTCCCCAGTTGCACCTGTGACTGATCCAGCACCTGGTCATGCTGAGAGGGTCTGTAAAGCACTGTAGGAACTCTCCTGTTTCTAGATGCCTGAAACTTTATAAACAGGAGATAATCTGATAAAGACTGAAAAGCAACCATGAAATAAAGTGGCTCTCTTCTAATCTACACAATGTACTGTTAAGATGGACAAGAGTAGCTGTGGGAGTGAAAACTAGTTCTTGGTCACTTATGCTTGGCTCTCCAGTTCTCTCAGGTCTGTCATCATTGCTTCTGTTTTGGTTTGGGTTTTTTTTCCCCACATTGTATAAGAAACCTCCAAACAACTGATTGTTGGAGGAACTAAAACTAACATGTAGAAGAAAGTTTCCTCCAGAGACAGCCAGACTAAGGTTTGGGCTAGGTTAGCTCTTCTGGAGAGCCTTCATTAAACCTGAAGGCCACACTGCACAGAGGCGGAGAAATACATCCTGTATAATGGATCTCTGCCATCTAATATTTGGAATGGAGAATATCATGACATGAATCACATCTTCAGAGTGGTAATAAAACACAAAAGCCTGTTGGCATGTTGGTCTGGGTACTTAAACTCTGAAAAAACTTCATTCCACACAGTTGGGACACAGTTGGGACATAGGAGGAAGGATACCTGGGATTATTCTCACAGTATAAATGGGTTGAAACATACCAAAGCACTATCAGTTTTTAAATGTAAATGAAACATAACATGGAAAGTTTTTTTGAGCTTCCCGTCTGTTGGGATGGGAGCTAGGGCTGTGGGCAAGCATCCAAATGAGAGAGCAATGCTGAAAGAGCAATGCAGGACCCCAGCAGGTAAGCAGGACTCTTCTCAGATCTTTGGGCCAATCAAGCACTAACTACTGAATAAAGACATTTAAACAGGAAATTTTCCATGAGGTAGCCTGGATTGACAGTAATGGGTATTTTCAGAAAACAGCTTATTGAAACCATTTACACATATTTAGGTTTGGAAATCATCTACAGAGCCTGCACATTGTGAAATACAATGGATGTTTGTACCAACTGCAATTGTCTGTTTATTTGCATGCCACTGAGTATCATCAGACACTCATACAGCCAGCAGTGCAAGGCTGGGAAGACAATAATACAGTGTCAAAAGCAAGTAATATTGTATCAGCACAAATGATACACTGCAAACCAAAATAAATTGAGCATGGAGTCTTAAACCAGCAGGGATGGCGAGCTTGGAGAACTCCCAAAATCAAGAAGCTTTTGGGATACTTCTAATTACTATGAGAAATTGCGTAAGAACATGTTTGGTCACCCATGCTTCAGCTCATTTTCAGCCGGTGTTTATGGTCGGCATCAAGGTAATCAACACAAATACAAACCAGCTGCCAGCTCCCATTTTGGTCACATCAGGTCAATGCCATCTAGGAAGAGACAAATGACATTGAAACTAATTCCTCCATTAACAGGATCAGCAGATTATTTAGTAGATTCCTCAGAGATTTCAAAGCTAGGGTTGGTCCTCCTCATTGACTGACAGGCCTGGAGAAAGAGGAGCAAATAAACCAGCAGTAGATCTGACATCCAACCTGCTATGGTCCTGCTCATCCACCTATGCTGGATGCCTATGATGTTACTCCTGTGATGTTACTCCTTATACAGGAACCCATTTAACTGACAAGTCTCTCTCTCCACAGGTACTGAAGTTGGAGTTATCAGTCTTCTCTTCCAAGCTGCATTGCTCACAGGCTAGGGAACCTTCCCTTTAAAATAAATACACTTGTCAATGCCTCTATCTTGTAGGGAGAATAAATGCTTTCAGCAGGAAACTTCTTGTATTTTGTTTCAGACCTTGGGGCGATATTTTTCTAAACATTTGAACTTTATGTGGTTTTCTTATTTTATTTTTTTCTGGGAGGAAGGGACATGGAAAGGCATCCTTTGAATGCTGAAAAAAATATTTTCACAACCTTTTGAAAGGGAACAGCTCTGAAGTTTGAGGTAAGAAATCAAATTCTTCTAGAGAACAAAGTATATTCTTCAATTCAGTTTAAAATACCAATTAATTCTCTTTCTGTTTTGTAGAAGAGCTGGCCTCATTAAACTGATTTCACTTACAAATCATTTAATTGATAATAGATTTTTCACACAGTCATGGTTTGCTAATTGTGATGGTGATTCGGCTAACTGCATTTATTCACGAATCTTTAAAGCATATTTTTTTCTTATCAATTCATTCATCAACTGTTGCTATACTTAAAAATTTGTTGCATTGTTCCCTCTCTACTATTCATTGGAAGTCTTCTAATGGATTTCCTTTTTCTTTTTCTTTAAGACAAAAGGCTCATTTTAGCACTTTCATTGTCATTGTTTTATGAAGCTAATAACCATTCATATTGCTGCTGTTATTATTACTATTGATTTGCAGCAGCTGTTGCAGTATCCTCCCACTTTTTCTGTCAGATAACAGAGACTTATCTCAAAACCTGGGGAAATATCAACATTTTCATGAGGAATATGAACCAGAGATCAAAGTAGGGAAGAAATACAGTGTGCAACCCCCTGAAACATTCACTAGGGAGTTGTAGGTCTTTTTGCTTATCCATGTGGAAGTGCTAAAAACTGTGGACATGAAAGGTGCTTGTTGTTATGTGTCTGTTGCTTTGCTTGTTCTTCTCCACTGTTGCAAAAATGCTTGTTTGTCCCCAGGTAACATTTTTGGGGCATAATGGAGAGAAATTACTTTGCACATGATGAAAATACTAATACTAAAGTCAAGTCTGGGAAAAGTCATACTGGAAAGAGGTATGTAAAGAGGAAAGAGGTAAGTAAATCCAATTTCATTGTTAGACCAACTAAGGAGTACTAAGCTGCCTCATTTTTCTTTTCTTATTAAGTCAACAGTTCTCACCTTTATTGTTTTTCATTAATATCTGACTCATGGAGTATCATTATTCTGTAAAACTCAGCTTCCCTCATTCTAAAGTTTGTTTCCCTTTGAGAGGAAGGAAAAGTAAATATCAGTTCAAAAGCAAAGGGTAATTTAGTTTTTAAGTTATTACAAATGTGATATTATGAATATAATCTCATTACTCTAAGCAGTGTAGTAATGTTTTTAGTTCCTCAGGGTTGGGCGTAGAAGTCCCCTGAATAAAGGTATTTCTAGGAAAATAAAACTATTTATTGGTGTGTGATTCATCAAGGCATTAATTTTTCCAATGCACATAAAAATGAATCCCTAGAACTATTTAATACTGAAGTGTTTTTATAATAAGTGATTTTGTTCAATAAAAAATGCAGCTCTCTGTCTAAGTGCTATCAAGAGGAAGACAGATGGTAACAATTCACATCACTATGTACTGTCATGATTTTGGTTTGGTCCCTAAAATACATGTGGTGTGTAGCTGAAAACAGAAACCACTGAAGTCACAGGGCCCGTATCACATCTTCTGGGACACTCGTGCACAGGTGAAATAGGACTGTTTGTATGGAGAAAGAGGGTGGGGGAAAAAACACCAGATTTCTTGCAAAAAGCATTCTACAGCAATGTCTTTTAACACCCTGGGTGAAACTGGGACCTCTGTCAAGTAAGTAAAAAGGTTTTGGTTGTGTGTAGAAGATTGTATCTGATCTGTGACACAACAGGACAACTTTATCAGGCTGAAGATGTCACTACAGCAGAATCACTTCTTGTCTTTTCCAGTATTATTTCATACTCTTACATCCTCCCAAGGAGTTTTAAATCACATGAAACAAATTCTAACTCCCCAACTTATTCTTCCTGTTCCTCAGTGCTCAGAATGATTTCCTGAGGTGCTGAGCTCCATCCCTTGGTGGCAGCCCCTGGGAGACTCCTCTACTGTGTGTAGCATTCAAAGATGGACACCAAAGACGAGGGGCTGAGCCCCACACTGCATTATTGATGTATTTGGTGCATCTGCTTTGATGTAAGGGCAAGTTGCACATTACCTGTAATGCAGAACCACTGCTTTGGCACTTTATCAGTGCAGACCCCTGCACCAGACCCTTGAGATCACCTGACAACATTCACAAAGATGATGAAATGCCCAGTGTGGGTAAGAAAGCCTCAGACTACATTACTTTATTGTTATTAAATATTGTATGGAAATAACACTTAGACTTCTGTTTGATCTTAGCTGTCTATACAGGCTTCTTGGACATACCAGAACAGCACCTAATGCACATTTCTCCTACCATATGCTAACTGTCTGAGTTTCTCCTTTAATCACTTTGAAATAAGTAAGTTCTTTTAATTTCTTCCTATTGTTCAGGGAATGAGACGATTCACTTCCAGCAAACACAAACCCAGTAATATGCATTTTTGGGGTGAAATTACATCTTCCATGCTCTGCAGTTACTATGGTTACCGTCCCACAGCATCCCTGCATGCACAGCTAAAAGAAACAGTGCAAAAATAAATGTCCACATTAAAACAAAAGGGGAATCCTGTACAACAAACAGAGCCTCCCACACTAGCCCTGGGAGGAGACGGGGTGCAGACATCTTCTCTGGATGCACCTTACCTACCCTGCCTGGAGAGATCCCTGCATAGCTTAGGCATGCAGACACCTCCCTATGAATGTGGCTGATGCTGATGGGGCCAGGGACATCCCTGACCTCTGAAACATCACAGGGGTGACAACAGTACTCCAGGCCATGCAGGATTTGGAAGACCCATCTGTGTAGCTAATGGCAATCAAGTCCTCAGCTCTTCCCCTCCTAAGCAGGCTGCTCTGCCCCAGGGAAACACCAGTGCTTGGCAAGACGTAATCGGAGACTAATGGGAGCAAACAGAGGGAGCAAAACAAAACCTGTCTCTTTCTGATTAAGCTGCTTGGCCAGCAGGAAGAGATCTGAGTTGTCACCTTCCCACAAGGGCTAAGGCTTTATATCACTGTGATCACAGTGAAGGAGGTGGGAAGTTTTCCTGGGAGGTGAGGAGTGGGAATTACCCCACAGGCTGACTGGACCTCTGGGCAGACTGGTTATCTACAATACTCTTCAACATTCACCCACAAACCACTGCATGCTTAAATGAACATTTACTTATTGCTTCTCGGCAAAGACATCACTAACAGAAAGCCACGACAGCTGTGATTTGAAGAAAGATCTTAGGATTTAATATTATCATTTCAACAGCTCAGCAACTAAACAGAAGAGAATAACAATCCTACAAGTAGAGATATGCTTTACAAAAATCCCCAGTATTAAAAAAGTCACACATTTTGAACTTTGACCAACCAAGTGCCCTAAGAAACACATTGATAATCCATCCCCTATGTACGTAACTTTCCACTCCTATAAATAACTGGCCAGAGAACCAACTCCATTGCAATGCCAGTGGCATCACTGGGCAAGTGAATAAATGGCTTTCTTATGGTATAAAGGTACAGTCATATGTCATGGAAGAATTCAGAATAAGTATAAATTGCTGCAGTCATCAAAATTAAATGCATTCAACAGCAAGTGGAGGGGAGAGACCAAGGTCCTCCTGGGTACCCAGAGGCAACTGGAAGCAGAACCCGTGTTGCAGCCTGTCCGCAGTGACCAGCGCTGGGTTTCACCACACACTGGCATGACAGAGGCTTCCACTTCTGATGTAGGGAAATAGCCTACACAGAATGACAATGCTGTGGAACAATCCAATTTATGTGAAACTTAGATGCCACCCCAATCATTGAAGGCAATAGTGTTATCCTGCACCTTCTTACTCTTGCTTTTTCTATGAGCATCACTGTATCATAATTTTCAATGCTTTCACTGGGGAAAAAAATGCAAACTGAATACTACAGTCTTATGATATTGAAAAAGACTTCCTAATTATTTTCTTCTGTTTGTTGATTTCAGATTGCAGCATCAAGAAGGTCTTTGCATTTTAGGGTCACCTTCTTTTTGTATCTGATCTACTAAGGTTGATTGAAAGCAGACCAACATCTGAATGGTGAGTTCTTCCTTCAGTGTCTATTTCAGAGGTGAGGTACAATTTCAAGTACAAATGACAACAAGGAAAGTTCTCAATGTTTCAGATTCTTTGTCCCTGTTCTTCATTAACAAATGATTGGTATGGGGTGGTGGGAAATGTGAGGGAATAAAATAGAATAAAAGTGTGAGAATGCATCCTGAATTCCCCAATGCTTCCCTGCTGTGTCCTTAGGGCATTTCAAGACCTACCTTGGAAAAAGGCTTTGCATAATAATCACTGTTATGACTAGAGTGGTGTTTCACATTATATAATATGTACAGTTCACCTGATAAGCATTGCAAGAAGAGTTACTTGCAATTAAAGTGTCACAATGTTCCAGCTTTTAGGACTTCTCCCTCTCAGCATAAAAAAGCAGCCCCATCCGTTTTCTCAGCAGCTCCTCAGTAAAACTCACTAAAGAGTAAGATCATTCTTTAAAATTCCCTCTAAATGATCACAAATCCATAATAGCAATGATACCAGTGGCTCCAGGGCTATAAGCAGCTCACCAGTGGAGCATTAGTGGTCTTCAAAGGACTGCGACCTGGGAGATAACTAAAACCAGTTTTAGGAGTAAGAAGAAGAATAAAGGCCAAATATCTACCCTGTGTTAAGAGACTGTGTAAGGGATGTAATGTGGACTTGCAAGCCAGTGAAGAAATGGCAAGTCTGCGGTACATGTTAATGAAGACAGAAATGATCCCAAGAGGGTCGGAGGAAATCTTCGAGGAGGAAATCACCAACATCTTGCAATTCGGGATGCTGAGAATACACCACGCCCCAAGACCGAAGCGGGACCCAGAAGAGATGAGTATAACACCAGAGAAATGGATGGGTATTAGAACATTTTGTGGACATATAATAATTTTAACAGTTTGAACTTGTGTTCATTGCAATCATTGTAAGTGGAGCAATAATAACCATTTCATCAGGCTCTTAAGACTTTAAATAGGCTAAATTCCTAGCTTTACATCTAATGACGTAAAGTATTAGCAAGATTTTGTGTGTAACAGGCTCATAGGCTTTCAAGCAACCTATTTTGTAGCTTAGATGAAGCAAGCTGGTAACAGTCATCCTGAGGATCCACTGCTAGCAGAGTGAAACATGCATGTCTAACAACACAGCTATGCTCTCCTGGGGAAAGGCAGGCATTGCCTTCCATTAATTCAGGCTCCCAAGCTGCAAATGGACATGGACAACACTAGTTTCGAATACAACAGTAAAGAAAGAAAATTTAAGTGAGAAATCCTCATTCATATGAACTGAATGAAAAAAAGTACTCTGCATTCCTGAAAAAAATCAGCACAGAAATAATATTAAATACTGTACATATGTTGAGAAATCCTCACGATGGAGTAATATATCGCTCCATCAGTGACACTTCCTTATCAGATTTGTAACCATTTGTAGGAGGCTCTGATCTCGAGCAAAATCCTGACATTGCATATGCAGGCTACACAGTTAATATGTTTACTGTCTTTGTTTTATTTATTTATTTATTTTCAAGGTAGTGACAAAAAGTGCCTGTAAGGAGAACAAATCCCATACTAGGAAATACCACTAACAGTTTGGCAAGCAAACTTCTGAGATGAGTGGAAACTTTAGGGTTGGCTGTAGTGCAGCGCTGCCAATGACCCACAGTTAGGGAAATCCACCCATTTCTGTCTACTCATCCTATAACAAAAGCAGCCCACATTTCAGTTATGCCAAAATATGAGATGTTTTATAAATCTACAAATCTATGAGCCAACCAAACCACAAACACTCCCCGATGCACTTTAGTGCTGGATGTGCTGCACACAGTAGTCCCAGCTTGTAGCCCACCTTGTTGCCAGAGCAGCTGTTCTCAGAGTAGAAATGGGTTTAGTGGGTCCTCAGGTATGCTGTTGGCGAGGGACACGCTTGCCAAACCAGCCTGGGAGCAAAAACTATGCTCAGCCATGGGAACTCTAACTTCAGCCTGGCAGATTGGGCATAGAGAGGTGGAGGGCAGAGACCAAAGTAGACCTAAGGAACATCTTCTTCAGGGACCTTTTCTTTCTCTTTTTTCAGGTGTAAGCAGCTTCCCTGCCTGGAGGACCTTATGCTTATTTTGGCGCCATCAGCTGCAAACACCATTTCTGGTGATAGCAGGGCCATTTCTCCCAAGTCAAGTCCAGGCTAGCCAATGGTGATGCCATCCAAAAGCTAGTCAAGAGCTGAGCAGCAAGCTTTCATGTGAAAATGATGGTAGCTTGGTAGCATCTCTTACTTTAGTGCCAGCTGCAGAGTGAAAGGCTGTTGTCTACTTAGGGAAGGAGACTGTTCACAGAAGGACTTCATTATGAGAACCGTGATGCTGGACACTCACTTTCTAGGTACAACATTAGGTAGGACATCCTGTTACTTCTGAATAGAAATAATTGGGCACTTTAAAACCAAGGCATCCCATATCCCATCTCTTTATTTGCAGCAGCAACCTCTATGCCATGAGAGGGGGGCTCTGGAGGCCATCTCTCAATTACTCCAGACTGTTCTTACCCAGTTCCAAGGCGGTGTTCAGATACATGAGCTTCACTTGCCATGGCCCCAGTCTATGGAAACACGACCATGCTGTGAGCTTCAATTATATAACTGCAGAAACAATCTTGCCTTGTTAATTAAAAATCATTATAGCTTTCTCTAGAACGAAAAAGCCTGAACTACAGAAGCAGGAGCTCCAATGTATAAATACTGATTTATATTCACAGTCTGCCTCCTCCTTGCCATATTATGAATATAATCCCAGGCATTCAGGATATTTTGTTTGCTTTGGTGAACAGATACAGACTTACATGTCTGATAATTTTTGTGATAAACTATACAGGTATAATTCTTCCTGCAGACTCAGCAAAAATCATTTTGGATACTTTGAATGAGCATGCCTGTATGCACGCAAAAAATCCCCAAAACCTCAACCAGCGACAACACAGAGTCAGAACACAAGTCCCAAGGAATAGACGCGGGTCAGTAAAGTGAAGGGGGGTCATAAGCATCTTTCTTTGAGAGGCCGGTGCTACACTGGAGAGAAGAGCGTGGCTCTGCAACATGTGGATGATTGCAGCAGAGAAGAAACGGTCAGTGTGAGGACAGAAGTATGGGGAATGACACTACAGGATCAATAAAGTCTTCCTCCACCTCCCACACAGTGAATCACTTGCAGTGCTACACACAGCCTCCAAGATCAATCTCTTGAGCTTTGCATTGCCTGCTGAAATCTGGGAAACACGCTGAGTTTTTGCTCACCAAATCCAGTAATGTAATTAACAGAGCAATGGAGAAAATAAGAATGATTCCTAAAAAATCAAATTGCATGCTATCTATATAGAATTTTGAATGAACATATTATTAGTAAATTGACATACAGTTATTGCAGCAGCACTCCTAGGGCTCCAGTCTGCCAAAGAAGCATTGACTGGGGTACGATGGAAGAGAGAGGAAGGATTGTCTTCATTATCAATTAGCTTAATAGGGAATTTACACAGCCATGGCAAATCCTTTGAGCAAGATCATTCTGCCAGTCAATACTCTACTTGCTGGTATGAACAGTCATGTATGGACATAATTTCATCCATATTTTCTTAATTCTATAGATGATGACAGTTTTTATTGTCATAAAGGGAAACCTTTTACTGTAGCATGCACTGAGCAGCAACACTAACTGCCAGGAAGAAGTCAGGAATCCCCCATGAGGACACTTTTTTCCCTAAAATGCACTATTTAATTGCACTTACAACTGTGAAAAATACATTAGTGTGGTTTCCTTTTGTGGCATTTGTTAGTATAATTCTGAGCTGTTTGTCTCCATTTCATTGCTTCTTGTTGAAAAAAAGATATTTCATTAGCAAGAACTATGTTGCTTTTGTGAAACTTAAAGCTATATTTGGAATTAGGACCTTTTTTATTAGTATGCATTAAAATCTGTTATTGATCTCCTAGAGGTGCTAATATAAGTTTCTCTTGTAATACGAAAACAAATGAGATTCTGATCAGGTTCAAAGTGTTCAATCAAGGACTACCTAGCAGCATTTTTAAATGAAATGCAGTTTGTGTTTGGCATTTCAGATCAGCTATTTGATTGAAAGTCAGGAAGAACTCCCAGTGATATAGCATCTCTCTCCCTTCACTGGGCATCTAAAATGCATCTAGCATTCAGCTGCTGCATAAGGTTGACATATTGTTTTGTTCAGTCCAGAGTACTTTGACATTTAATGTATACTATGGTGGCTAACTTAAAAGGGACCACTGCAGTACATTCGCTTAAAAAGCATTTGCTAAACATTTTAAACCTAACTTCTTTATGACTAAAGACTGCCATGTTCATTAACAAAATGCGTATGTGTAATGTATTACTTCTTCTACTGACCATAGAGTTTACTTCTACTAGTCTTCATAGAGAAGTGATAAAATAGATGAAGCTATAGTAAAGTGACCTTTTGAGACATCAGATAAGCTCAGGGACCCACTGTGCAAGGTGCTGTATGTGGGGCCCTGAGAGATGGACTCTGTCCTTAAAAGCTTATCATTCATACTTGTAGAAGCGTAAGGCAGATATGGTATTTCTGTCATAGCCCAAATGCCGTTACCAAACAGCGATGTTTTCACCTCACCTAACTCCATACCTGAGTAAATAACTTTAGGACTCCATACAGTCAATAGAGAGAAATACACACTTAGAGGGTGCAGTTCATCTCATCTCTGCTTTGCAGAAAGCCATCTTTAGTAGAAAATACAGTGTCACCTACTTTTGCCAACTATAACAGCCAGACATCCTGCATTCCCAGAGGTGGGCAACCTGCCATGCATGGGCATGCAAGGTGAGGGGAGAGCCCTCTTCCATCAGCACAGGCTCCACATGTGGTCGTTCACATCAGACAGACACGAGTCTCAGCTGTGCTAGTGGAAATCAGTGGTTCACTCTGGGGTGAAAACCAGAGCCCTGAGACACCGGGACTGTCAAACAGTGAGCAATCATGAAACCTCACTGAGGTAGCAGAGACCAGAATCCAGCTCTTTGGGATGCTCATCTAAACTGATGAGATTTTAAACAGTTCACCTTTGCAATATATCTACTTACAGACGAGTACAATGCCTTCAGGTGCAGGACTGCAACTGTGATGGGTGGCTGCTGCACACAGTGATTATTGCAGCCAAATAATGGTCTCAGTGGTTTAGTCTCTTTATTCAGATTTACATTAACTCAATCAAAAAAAAAGCCTATGTGGTATTACAGCTAAAATATATAATTAGACAGTCTGTCACATCAAAATATGTCCTGGTCCTAAAATATAAAATTAGATGATACGTCATATGAAAATACCTTCGGTTCAAGGGAAAGCTCAAGCCTCAGACATGCCAGGTCCTTTCTTCCAGAGCCAGCTGATACCTGCAGGGACATCTCCTGCACTGCAGGGGTGCAGCCCTCTACCAGCAACAAGGCTCAGGCTACTTTTTCTAAATAACTTCTGATTCCCCTAGATAGCCTGTGGTGCCAGACTTTGCTCAGATTTTACCACCCTTTTACATTAAGCGGCAATTAAAGGTGTGGGTTTGTAAGTGACTATAAACACAGCATGCCTCTATTCTGACTCCTCCCTCCAACCTGTAGTTTGTTCATATTCTGAGGTCTTCCAGTGTATTTCTGCTACCTCTTGCCATTACTGACTTCCTAACTACACAGCAAAGCTCCTAAGAAAATGACACAAGCTCTTTGGCTGATTTGCTTGTGTTCACCCAAGTGGTGATTACTGGCAAATAATACACGTTGTGAACGCCTATGAAATACACATCTATGAACTTCATTTCTTGCTGCCCAGCCTTGCTGCCCGCTGGGCTTAATGGCTATCTAAAGCCTTCCTTCCTCCAGTTCCAGGCAGGTAACGGCTGGGCTGGTGGACAGAGGGACACTTATTTGTCATATGGCCCAGAGAATCTTTCTCCCCTCCAGCCTGGTGGAGACGTGGCTGCGAGAGCACTCAGCCTGCGTGGAGCCAGCCCATGCAAATACAGACCAGGGGCTCCGGGTGCTGCTGCACATGGAGAACTATGAATCAGAAGCTGAAAGAGAAGAAAAAGTGTCTCCTGTGCTGGCTGTTAATGTGGCCACATCAATACACCCCAGGCTGGTGAAGTGCAAAGGAGGGAAATGGAAGAAAATACAGGTCCATAACTGGTGTATAACATTTCTTCCCTGTTGCCTTCTGATTTAACATGTGCAGAAGTAAAAAAAAAATTATCTTTACTGCACCATCAACACCAACAATGCATTAGCCCTCTTAATCCTCTTTCATCGTTACCTTATTTTAATGCTCCAGGATGATGAGAAAACTAAAGAACAGTGATTGCTGCAAGCCCCACAGAAAATCTAAGCATTAAAAGGTTTTCTTTACAGGTGAAATCCTTTGCCTCTACTGCAGCAAAAGCAGGTTGTGTTGGGGCAGGACACTACCAGCATCCCCCGTGTCCAGGGGTGAGAGAGAAAAAGGGTTTTTCTCCAAGGTCACACTGCCCTGTCTGAGCAGCGTGTAAGATGGCGCCAAGCCTTGGTGGGGAGGGATGCCACAGTACGCTGGGCTCCAGCCTTGCTGCCCATGAGATCACCGGGAAAACACAACATGGCAGGATCTCTCCATTAACCAGTCACCAGTCGCTAAACGCAAGACAATGCAGCCAGATGCCTCGTGTGCCCTCGTTTCCCTGCTGGAAGGTAGCATGAGCTGGGGCTGGAGTTTGAATTACAGGAGTGAACCTGGGAAAGAAAAGCCCTGTAGTTCCCAGCAGAGCACTGAATGGGGCTTGTTCCAAGCCTAATTAAACTATTATTTTCAAATAATGAAATTAAGATGTACCAATTTAATATTTTTTTTTAATGAACTAAAAGTCCATCATTTGCCACCTGGTAACAGCATGCATTTTGGCACAAAAGCATGAGACTTACCATATCATGCTGAAAGCACTTTATATATGTAAGAAAAAGGCTAAACTCACCCTTAAGCTGATTTAATTGAAACAAGTTACTTCAGGATTGAGCTTTACCCAGTTACAGACTTAGGTACTAACTTCTGAGGATGGCATCAATCCTAGGTAATAAATGGTGTTCACAGAAAAACTACCTGTTTTAAATTACTGCAGCACCACTGTAACCTGCTTCCAAACGGAACTGCAGGCTGCTGGAATTCTGACATTTGAACACTTTCAATTAGTTGACATACTAGTAATTTGCCTGGTATCATCCTAAATAATAATACATATTGTGACTGAATTAATATGGCAAGCAGCCAACTAGGAATTTCCAATTACGAGAAAGTTAATTATGTACTTGTCACAAAATGCACTCTATTTATGGCAAAATGTGTTGACTTTAAGTCAATATCTTGATATTTACAGTGAATTAAAAGTTATCACAGAGTGTAAGTATTTATGCTAAGCACAAATTGTCTGCAGGGGAAAACAAGAGGGAAGGAGGTCCCACTACCAGATGGAGGTGGATGGCTTGGGGTGGAGCACCCTATCATCTCCTCTGAAATTGCTTTGCAGGCTGCCAACTTGGAGCCTGGTGGAGATGGGAGCCGAGCAGGGGCAGATGGTCTTCACCAGGCACTACCACAAATCAGCCGGCAACATCTGAAAAGATGCAGATAACTTTGTGGCAGACCCCACCTGTGCCTTCGCAATGAAACCTGAGAGCAAACCTCTGGGTTACCAGGGAATTTCCTCAGAGATTCATTTTGGGGATCAATCTCATTAAAGACTGTAACCAAAAGCAAGAGGGTGGTAATAATTTGCTGATGATACCTACTTAGGAGGAGTTCTGGCAATTCAGAAGAGAACTAAGATTACACACAGTAATAACCAGATGACTTTGAGGTCTGAACTAATAGAAATGGATGGAAATCAATTGTGCAAAGTACAAGGCCATACACCTAGGGACTAATAATGAGCATTTCTGGTATAAGCAGAGAGCTCATCATCTGGAAATGGTAGAGATCGGACACCTCAATGTCTGGACAGACACTTGTAGACATTTAGAAGCACTGGCTGATCACAGAATCACTGCAAACCACCAATGTGAGGCAGAAATGCCACAAAAGATCCTAGGATGTATCAGAAGCATTTCCACAGAGATGGTGAAGCAGGTAACAGTGTTGCACAAAGAAACGGTGGGGTGTCCCCCACAGTATTGTATATGAAAGTATGGTATGCTTGAATGCTTGAGAAAGGTGATCTCAAAGTGCAGCAAGAACAGAGATGTGACTTTCATGATGCTATGGAAGATTACATGTTTATCTTACAAGAAGTGACTAAAACAACAGGGTCTGTTTTGACAGCAAAGGGCAGTACAGAGCAGATTATGATTATTCACTATATATTCAGTAGTGGGGTAAGAATTTGCATAGTTATTACCAGGGAGGAAAAAGAGCTGGTTAAGCTAGAGGACACTAAAAAAATGAGCAGGTAAAGGTGTATTGCTAGCATATTTATACCAAAAGTAGGAAGGACACTTTTAATCAACATAAGAACTGAGCACTGAGGCCACTAAGCTATCTGCTTTTAAGACAGGTATGGAAGAAATTGCATGAGATGACTTCCTGCAGCTGTGAGGGCTAGAGGCCCCTTAGAAGCATCTTTCAGTGCCTGAGCTCAATGGTGAGCTTGAACAGAAAGCCCTGGCATCCAGAGGGACTTTTCCCATGTGACCTCTTGCAGATGCCACTTGCACCTAAAAAAAATACCATAAATGAGTTGTTTTATAGGGGCTTTTTTCCTGTATGAGTAGAAACCTTGGCTTTCTATTGAAAGAACATAATCAAATTTAGTTCATTTAAGCAAATTAGTCAAATGCAGCAAATTAGCTGGCTCTACCTCACACCCAGGTGACCTAAGCGGACTGAAATGTCACTAATTCACCTATAGAAAGTAGTATTATTTAGCATTCCTTTCCAGAACTGTTTGCAACAATGGAATCCCAAAACCGAAGGTATCTAAACATCATAAGGATGGCAAAACTTGAGCTTAGGTCATCAACTTTTATCCTGACTTCATAACCCTGAAAATTCTCCACTGTCTATAACTAGGCAATATCCCACAGTGACAGAGACAAGTAGCTTTACTTGAAATTTTCCAAACTCAGTGCCAGAAAAGTGTAACTCGTAGACTGTATTATAGTATTATTATTACTAATATAAAGCATGTTTTTTTTTTCACATGGTTATATGAAACAAACTTTTCAACTTTAACTTCAATGTATATCAGATACATGTCTTCCTGTCCATATTGCCTCCAGAATGCAAACTAAAATAACATAATAGGCATTAAATCATCAAATCAAAAAAATGCATCAGCATCTTGCATTGTTTGAGAGGTACTATACAGTACAATTTACAAGGTAATAGGCCTATTCATCATCGACACTTCACTCATTCCAGTTTCCCTGCTCAGATGATGCAGGGCAGGAATTTTGATGGACTATTTGTCCTTGCTTTGATTAAGAATAAAACATGGCTTGAAAATAATAAACTTTGCCTTCCATTCTGCATCTCTGAAATAGCATTCTTGTGTTACCAGCAGGGATCAGAAGTACTGAATATGCTGATCACAACACTATGGAATCAAAGGTTGCACCCAAAACCCATCTTTTCTAAATTCACTGTATCAAGCTGGGATAAGGATCACACAGACATCCATTTATCTTTGCATTTCTAAACTGCCCTGCTTTGGCAGCACAATAATCCAGAGGTTAATTGAGGACTCAGCGCACCTGAGTTCCACTCCTTGCTACGGCCCGGTCATCCCGTATGACATTAGAGAGGTCTCAGGCTAAAGAAAATTACGTGCTTGAATACCTTCAGCAATCTACCTTTAGTCTACAGCAGTTTTGTTGTATACTACATCTCTCTGACTACATCTATGAAGAACCTGCTCTGCTCTGTTCTTCACTAACCGGGAATGAAGATTAATAAGGATTGTGAGGCACTTGAATATTATGGAAATGAGGCTATAAAAAATCCTTTAGCAATAGTTTTGTAGTGCAGCAGCAAATGGGTACCCTGCTCCATGACATTAAGGGCTGGCCTTTGCATGACTCCCACTGGGAGGAAATGCTCTTGCCTTCGATGTGCTCTCATAGAGATTTTGCCCCCACCTCTTTGTCATTTTTTCCAGAGGGCTCTTTTAATTGCAATGCACAAGATAACCGAGGCTGAAAGGAGCCTACAAGAAGAGAGCAACCTTCAGACAACAGTCTTTTTTAAAAAGACCTTGTTTAGCTGTTCTCATTCGAACAGTAGGTAAGTTAAAGGCAGCTGAAGTGCATGGGTTTAAGATGCTCTCTTTGCCCTGGCTTGCTAACTGAACACAAACCCATGCTGTACCCACAGCTAGAGACAGCCATCAAGAGGTACGAGAAGTGCAATCCTGCTGGCCCCCACACTGCTTACCTCTCCGTGTCAGCCAATGCACCAGGCAGCCCCATGTTAACCTGCTGACTCCCACACCCTACTTTTCTATGCCCACCATTGCCATGTTTCCAGTCTTCTCAGTGTTTCCTAAATCACAACTCAAAAGCATTGTAATTCTACCCTGCTTTCATGGTGACAGACTCATAGGTTTCTTTGGCTTGATATGTCTTTGTTAGCTGGAGAAGCCCCAAAGTGCCTGTGGCCACTGCACGTGTCCAGCTGAAGGACCTAGGACTGCAGCATGATCCCCAGACCTCACAGCATCCTATGTGTGAATCTGTCATGAAATATCATTTGAAATTTTCATTTCATGGTCTGTGACATTTCATGTTTTTCCTTCTGTTTTAAATATGCCCATTTCACAAAGCACAAAACCAAACTTCCTTTCATAATCCTTCACCTCCCACTGCAACCTGAGAAAGGAGCTGAGCCCTCTCTCCTACGAACCACCATTTACAATCTTTTAAGGGGAAATGAGAGCTTTCTCTCCCTCTGCCTCTCTTGAATTAGCCTGGTTTCAGGTCACCGTGGCTTCCTTTGTATCTACAGTGCAGTCTCAACTGGTACTAAATATGCTTGGGATGGCATGTCTGAAACATCAAACCACTGGTTACTCTGAAAACACCCCCATGGCTCTGACTTCTCTCTTCCTCCAGCTAAACTGACTCGCTCTTTTCTCTTAGAACAAAAATGATGTGCCTCTTGTAAAAGAAATATCAGTGCCACAGTGCAAGCTGGAAAAAGTCACGGGCATCCTGACTGCCTTAGGAGGCTTCCACGCCCTTCCTGATGCTTCTTTAAAGGTGCCTGTGTTGCACACACCTCCTTCCAAATCCTTTCCAGCTCACTCACAAGCATTTGTTAAAACTGGCATATACAATTTTCAGTGAGGATCCAATTTTTTTAAAGTTATTTTTCAGAACAACTTGTACTCTCCCAGTACAGTGACTACAAGACAAGAGACGCTTCATGCATTGTAGCTCCTGTTACAGCATGATCTTCCTAAAGCTGTGAGACAGAGCAGTTGCTGTAAATCATCATCACTTCCAGCACACGCTGTGGTACAGGCAGCTGATGTCAGTGCCATGGTGCAGACGTGAACAAGGGCAGAATGGAGATGCTGTGGTTGCTTGAATGATCCTAGACAGGTAAGTAGGTGCCTGGAGGAGAGAGAAGCACCCACCCCTCTTGGCTTTGCTTCAGGGTGGATTGGAATATGCTGACAAGAAGCAAGAGGGTTGAAGGATGGAAGGACTGTACTACAGATGGACATGCTTGCTAAGCTCCGAGACAGAGAGGAGCATTGCAATGTGCAAATGGAGTGTCCTAATGAGGAGGTGCATCCTCCAATGACCTGCTGTCGCTCAGGCACCCTGTTTTCCTCTCACCACCAGCAGTGGTTTGAAGGCACAAGCTAGCCAGACAAATTAGCAAATTAGCTCCATGCTGCGGCCTAGAGAGAAATCTCAGCCCACTGGATAAATAATCCACATTTTTCAAAAGTTATGCCCAAATGAGTGCTTATTTGATGAATGCTGCTGAAGAGCATTTTGCATTATCAGCTAAATAGTGGTACTTGTTTACAAACCAGGCTAATTATGGACACCACCATATTTACTGTTTTATGAGCTCACCAGTGAAAAACACAGACCTGCTGCAAGACCAAAAATCAGAATTTGGCCATAAGCCACCACTAATCTTTCACTCCATCTACAGGTATTCAGAACCATTTCAGTGGAACACAGAAAGGAGAACTGTGAGAGGATGGACTGATAATTATTTCCCCTTAATTAGGATTTGATCTTTTGTACATTAGGGGGATGAAAACAAGCCTAGATATACACACTCCTATTCATTCAGTAATTCTAAATGACACAGAATTAAAAGCAAAGCAGTGAATCTCTCACTCAATATGCACACACAATTCCCATTAAGGATAATGGTTATTTTGCTGTGACCAGCATGTGTTTTGAATGTTTAATTTTCAGCACATGTTTCTATTCAATTAGATCTATTGGCAGCAAGACTTAAATGCTAAGAAGGAGGAAGGTGAAACAGAGGTTAAAAAAATACTAATTGCCTACACAGTGTTTTCCAGAACTGCAACATCTATGCCCATCTCCCATAAAACAATGTTAATAGAGCCGATGTTAGTCCTTCATTCCTTTTATACATAGCTTAGGTGCAGCCATGGCTGATACTGTGAGCAGTAGCAAAGGTAGGAACTGCTCCCATATGCCACGCTCTCATCAACACAAAATTCCACACTGAGGTACACTGCTCCATGTTTGAGGGTGAAATGAAGCTGGTGTGCAGAGCTATCAGCTTGCTTGAAGAGGTTTAAGGACTGGTCACGAAGCTGTACCTCTCCAGCCCCTTCTCCTGTGACACACAACCCCCTCCCGTGCAGTCCATGGAGAATACGTGCAGCCTCTGATTTGTAATGGCAACCAGAGAGTGAAGAGAATTTCTTAACAAATTAAAGCAAACTTTCATGTTCTTTGACTGCTGAGGAACTGAAATTTGTTAACCACCACTGGAGCACAAAGGTTTTTCTTTGCTGGAAACATAATGTTTGCTACAGAAACGCCTTCCCTGCGTGATGGATTGACAATAGTTTTCAAATTATAGATTCAGTTCTTTTTAATGCTACCAGGACAAATCATACTGAGGTTCTTGCTGTTACAAATCAAACCAAATGTACGTAGATGCAATGCCGAGCCAGGATGCATGGAGGATGCCAGGTTTTGGTAGTGAGAGGGCTACAGGGGTGGCTTCTGTGAGAAGCTGCTAGAAGCCTCCCCAGTGTCCAACAGAGCCAGTGCCAGCTGGCTCCAAGATGGACCCAGCTGGCCAAGACTGAGCCCATCAGTGATGGTGGTAGCGCCCCTGGGATAATGTATTTAAGAAGAGTGTAGGGGGAAAAAACCTGCACAACAGCATCCAAAGAGAGGAGTAAGAATATGTGAGAAAAACAGCTCTGAAGGCATCAAGGTCAGTGAAAAAGGAGGAAGAAGAGGTTCTCCAGGCATCGGATCAGAGAATCCCCTGCAGCCTGTGGTGAAGACTATGGTGAGGCAGGCTGTCCCCCTGCAGCCCAGGGAGGTCCATGGTGGAGCAGATATCCACCTGCAGCCCATGGAGGATCCCATGCCAGAGCAGGCTCCTGGCAGGACCTGTGTTTCTATGGAGAGAGGAGCCCACACTGGAGCAGGTTTGCTGGCAGGACTTGTGACCCTGTGGGCAACCCAGACTGCAGTCTGTTCCTGAAGGACTGCAGCCCATGGAAGGGACCCACGCTGGTGCAGTTCATGAAGAACTCTAGTCCATGGGAAGGTCTCATGTTGGAGAAGTCAATGGAGAACCCTCTCTCGTGGGTGGGACTCACATCCTTCCTTAATAAAATCAAAGACAGCTTGTCAAGATCTAGCCTATAGGAAGGTATTTTATTGGCTCCCACATAAGTTGGTAAGAAAGCAAAAATTAATAATTTATTGACCATCTGACCTCACAATGCGTTAGCATTATTGGATAGCTTGGTTAAAAGGTGTGGGCCTTTCAACAAGGACTACTTGGGGAATGCTGTGAGCCCAATTTCCACACCAGTGAATATGAGAACACTGGACTCATTGCCCTAACTTCATTTGTTATGATATGTATGATATGCATACGTATCAATGCAAGAAATCATTGCAGACCTGGAGGCTGCTGTCAGACCCCACTTGCTGCTGGGGGAATTCTGCTCTCTATGATGAATCACCCACTCCCCAAACACAGCAAACGTTGCCAAAGAAGGGATTTCTTGTGCACTGATCAGCATGAAACATGAGCATACAGGTGTTTGCTCTGGAGTACAAGAATTAAAAAAGAAGGGGTAGATGGAAATTACTCAGGGCTATCAAATTATTCTGAGTCTTCCTGGTATCTAGGGCCAAGTCCTTCCATTCTATCATTTACACAGGTAACCTCATTTGAGTTTTTCCCAATAAGCATTCTGGATTTGATTCCAGAGTATTTGATGAAGTCAAATAAACCATTTTCAGAGGCAGTTAAGAAAAATCACTCAACATTTTGTTTCCTTTTATGAGAACAGTGATTAGTCCCTATATCAAACATAATACAGTTTGCACATTTTTCTGCAAAAAACTGAAACTGTGTTTTTTGTAAACATTTCATGGGATGTGATCACCACAGCCTGAGTCAGTAGAAAGATCTGGTAAGACTGATCTGGTAAGACATGTGGGTAAATTATGCAGAAGCCAATTTCTTTAAAATTCTTTCACACACTCTGTAAATTTTGATAGCTTGACAAATACTTTCAAAGACAAGGAGTTTCCCTCTGCTTTTGAATATTTATGGAGTGGTAGAAATATTTGCTTGATGACCAACAGTGAATCAGGATATGAACACAGCAGCATCATTCCCCTCCTCCTTTAGCCCTGGGCAAACTCCAGATGTGCAGGACTGACTCCTCCAGCTGTACCAGCCTGTGAGACAGAGGAGAACAGGGCATACAGGGAATGGCACTAGAAATCCCAACCAAAAATGGATTTCTAATGCTGTTGAATTGGGATCTTAACATAGTACTGACATAGTAACTGAGCACTGACTTCACTTGAAATACAAAGAAAAATGCTGCATTTAGATATAGCTATAAAGAACCTGTCACATTCTCAGCACATTTTACTTTATTAATACAAAAATTAGCACATTTTGTGCTATATGGAAAGAAATGTCAAGTAGGTAACCTAAAACCCCAAGTGGCATAACCAATAAATCTAATTTAAAGAGCAGTGAATATAATAATAAACTTCACAGGATTCCAATGTCACTGTATCCGACCAGCCATGGTAAAATGCTGCTACCTCTGAATTTCAAAACTGGAAGTTAACTATTATGGACATCAGTATCTAATACCAGGCTGGTACAAAGCCCATTAAGATATACCATCTGTGCAAACGTCTGTCCCTGAGCACATTTTATTTATAAAATAAAAATATTTGGCATGAGAAAACGTAAGATACAATTAGGGATTAAAACTTGGTTATATATAGGAATGAACATTTAAAAATAAAATTATCTAAATATATGCATATGCCCATGTTTAGCACAAGGAAAAGCACAATGATCTTGTGCTGTAAGTCAGCATCCTCGTGACAATACCTCTTCCAAAGCAAGAAGGATTCTTCAATGTCATGGTTAAGTCATAGTTGCTGGAGGTGAATGGCAGTGATACAGGCCCATGAAGCAGCAATAAGATCTGCCATCACAAAGATAACACCATGTCCTGACGCCAAGATAAGACTTTCAACACATGATTTTGAGAGGGCTTTTTCCACTCTGACTTTGACCAACTGTTTGTTCACACAACAGCTAACACAGGGCATGGTGATGTTTGAGGGGAGCATAGCAACCTGCTTACATAAACTGCAAGGTCAAGACCAAGGACTGAAGTTTTAAAATTACGTCTTTTCAGTAAGGATACTATAAGGTTTTAGTAACCTGAGAGTAAAAAATACCACTCCTTTTTTTTTTTAAAGCTCAATCTCTTTATTGCTGGTATGGATCAAATAATGAATATTTTCACATCTGTAAGTGCCAGAGTATTAAGCCACATTTACCACATAGATCATAATTGATCCATTAATTAACACTAGTCTGCTACCATGCTTTGGCTGAGTAATTTTTTTTCTGCAGAACTCAGTGCAACCATGGAGGAGGGTGTACAACATGGCTTGACAGATTGTTGCACAAGAAAAACCTGCTATCAGCTAAGGAAAACAACAGGCAAACATGCAACACGAGGGCAACCACCTCCTCAGCAGCAAATTCCTCCAGCTCAAATATCCTAAAACTGTATGAGAATTTGGGTATTAAGAAAACACTGCACTATTTGCAGCAGCTGGTATTGTAAAAGGTGGAGCAGTCTCAGCAAACCAATTTCATTTCTACCACCTGTTTTCCCACTGCTCACCATGCCCAGTGAAGCCCTAGGTTGTGCATTCCTGTCATGCAGATGTGCTCTAGCAGCAGTGGGGCTTCCAGATCAGTGGCAAAAGCAGTGTTCCCATGGGCATTTAAAATGGAATTGGGTAACTATTTTATTGATATTCAGTTTCTTTTGGAAATGAATCAAGACCAAGATAAACCCCTCTATCTGCAAAGGAGAGCCTGCAAGGAGGGAAGATGCCCTCTCTGGATTTTACTTCCATGTATCCTCCCCAACAGTAGAGCAGGGTTTGCTTTCGTGTTGCATGAGTTCAGGTCCCAACTCGCAGGTGGACACATTTCACCAAAGACTCTGAAAAAAAACCCCAATTTTCTATTTTGGCTCTGCTCCAGCCTCTCCTTTGTGCTGTGTCCACAAGTTGAAGGTCTTGCTCCTGTCTGGGGCACTGGGTGGCCAGTTGAGGACAGCCCTGGCAGGGGCACTTCTATGGAGAAGGTCCTCAGTAAATGGCCACATATCTCAGAGCTTTTTCATCCTCTTAACCTCATTTCTGTGGGTCTGCAAGAAGATCAGCACACATTGCCCGAGGTCCTGCCCTTGTTCATCTACTTTTGCTCTAGGCTCACAGTCTTCAGCAAAGCAGGAGAGCTCCTAGCTTTGAAGTGACATTTGCATCTGCTCAGACCAAGCAGCTGCCACTCTGTGCTGGTCTGGGACCTGTCTACTGCCCGATACCCTTGCCAGAGAAACCCAGCATAAACACAGGCTGATCTGTGGGATGCTGACTTTTGAAGCCCTATGCCAACCTGGTGGGTGCCCCAGTGCAAGAGCCCTGCTAACAATGTCCAGCTGAGGAGGACACTGCAGCCACGCGAATGGGAAGGGAAGAAACTGGAATGTCTCCTCGAGGATATTGGGTTTGGAAATCTGTATCTATTAATTAAGAATAAATGTAACTAAAGCTGCGTTTTTCACTTCTATCAGAGAGAAAAAAAGAGCTTCTAATTTGGAGCGAGACTTTGATATTTGAAAGATCAAATATATAACCAAAGACTCCTAGTAAAGTTTCTCTATCAGAAAACTTCAGCCATTTTCTATTTTTTTATATTTTTGATGACTGACTGAGAAAAAAATATTGATTGACAGTCCCAAAGATAAGTGGAGAAATGCTCAGAAAGTAATAACTTATAAATGCTACTTTCATGTTACATTTCCCTACTTATCATCTCTCATATTTCCAAATGAATGAGGTAATGTTAAAACCCTTTGCAATCAGAAAATTGTTTTCCATATAAGACACATGCTATCTTACTGCCTGCCTATAATGTGCCGAATGCTAATGTCTATTAATTACTGTTACTAGCTCATCCAATATGAACTCCGCTATGCATTTTTTTTATCCTCTAAGGGTATATCCTGTAAACAACAAAGCTATATGTTCTCCTTCTTCACTTTTTCAACATTTTAAATAATTTGCTCCACATGCGCCCAAGAATTTTAAAAAAGGTTCTTGTGCCTTTAGTATTGTTCTTATACGTGTGGACATAACCTTTCAGACAACTATAAGAAAAATCCTGTTGTGCCATTATTTTCACTAGGTAGTATACAGACAGCTCAGGTAATTAAAGGCTTGTCAGTCTGACAGTGATCCCAGAGAAAATAATGAAATGGCTGAGAGGGACTTGATTAATAAGGAAATAAAGATGGCTAATATAATTACTGCCAATCAACATGTGCTTATATCAAGCAGATTTTGTCAAACTAATTTGATTTTTTATGGAGTTTCAAGTTGCTAAAAGTAACCATGATGGTATAATAGACTCTAAAAGCTACTTTAGATGGTGCTTACTACATGTTTTGATTAACCTGAATGATATAAAAATCAACATGACATACATTAAAAGGATTAAAGCCTGAGTAATTGATCATTCATTAGGGAACTGTTCTTGAACATGCATTTCTAGTGAAATCCTAAAGCCATTAGTTCTTAGCCCTACTCTTCTTTATGTTTTATCACTGATTTGCAAGAAAAGGTAAAATTATTACTAATAAAATTGGTAGATGGGACAAAGATTGGAGGAGTGGCTGAATAATGAGGAGACAAAGCCTGCAGTACAGAGGGGACTGGCTTGATTCGGGAACCAGCACAAACAGCCAACAGCAACTCCAATAGAGCCAGACAGAGACCACACTTACAGAAGGGGTTCTATTTTCAGAAAAAAAAACAAATCTGGAAAGAGCTGGGGGTTACTGAGGGGTTTTCGGCTGAATGGGCATTTGAGTAAGATGTTCTGCTAAAGGAATAAATGGGATCCCTGAATATGGAAATGTTGAATGGGGTAAAAGACTTTTGTCTTACCTTTCAATCCTACAATACTGCATCCAGCTTTGATGCCCACAGCTCAAGACAGATGTTGGGTAGTAGGAAGGAGTTAAGAAAAGAGCCAAAAAAAATTATGAAAGGGTTGCAAAATAGGGTTCATACGAAAAGGTTCAAGGTGTTCAAGATATTTAAGTACAAAAAGTATCTATTCCTAGAACAAGACGCACCACGTTGAACACAAATTGGATTTAGAGGGTTCCCCCTCTGGCAAACAGACCCAAGACCTGGAAACTGAGTCATAGAATCACAGAATGTTTAGAGTGGGAAGGGATCATCTAGTTCCAACATCCCTGCCATGGGCAGGGACACCTCCCACTAGACCAGGTTGCTCAAAGCCCCATACAACCTGGCCTTGAATACTTTCAGGGATGGGGCACCCACAACTTCTCTGGGCAACCTGTTACAATGTGTCACCACCCTCACAGTATGGAATTTCTTCCTGGTATCTAATCTAAATCTTGACTCTTTCAGTTTAAAATCATTTACCCCTCATCCTATTGCTATACTCCCTGACAAAGAGTCCCTCCCCATCTCTTCTGCAGCCCCCTTCAGGTACTGGAAGCCGTTATATGGTCTCCCCGGAACCTCCTCTTCTCCAGGTTGAACAACCCCAACTTTCTGAGCCTGTCTTCATAGGAAAGGTGCTCCAGCCCTCCGATCGCCTTCGTGGCCCTCCTATGGACTTGCTCCACCAGGACCATCCATTCAGATATATGGCGCATACTTTGTAGAGGGAAGATGATTTACCACTGGAACTCTTTTCAGTTCTGTGATAACTGTCACATCACTAGAAACTAAACACTTCACAGGACTTTTTTCTGAAAGGTGTCTGCTGTTTCAACCTAAACTCATTTCAGAAAAACATGTGTCCTCTGTTATCTAGGGCTTTAGATCAGCCGAAAACCTACCACTGGAGCCTGAAAACCTACCACTCTAAGGATGTGTCCATTTATCTTGCAAAAATGTTAACAGTGATATAAATTTCCTTTTAAAAAGTTCTTTTTTTCTGTTTTCCTTCTCCTGGAAAAGCTTCTTTTTCTGGTTGAAAATCCTTTTCAACCAACCTCCTTTTTCACCGACTTCCAAAGTTTTAAGATGCCTTGTTGTAGACACAATTCTGAATCCCCATGTCCACAAGGCTGCATAGTCCTGATGAAAAAGGGCCACCAGGAACAAAACCTGCAAGATTCACAAAGAGAGAAAGGATAGAAAGGGATGCTGTAGGCAAGAGACCTCAGTTCTGACCCCGTTCCCAGTCTGCTTGAAAAAAGTCTTCTCTCCTAAACAAGGCTGGATAGGCTGATATATGCCCATCTTAAAGCTTTAAGTTATTATGGGGCTTTGCTGGATTTATATTGATAACCTAGGGATTAAATGCTTTTTATCAATACACATTCTACCTGCCCTCTAAGCAAGCTATGCTTTTTGTGCATGTGTATATTTATAGCAAGCCTATACTTTAAATGATCTTTAGCAGCTGAAATAATTACCCCAAAACATTACATCACTAGAGAAATCAGCGAACCGGGAAAAAAAATCACTAATATTTGCTATATAACCTGCAGAAACTGAGCACAATAACAGATGGCTCACAGTATTCTTTCTCCAATTAATGGCTAAAGAGAAATAGCTTACTTGGGATAAAATGACACTTTCCATTTAAACCTGGAGTACATTAAGGCAATAGTTTAGGGGAAATTCCAGCAGGCAATCAGTAACTGTTATGACTCTTAATATTTCAGGACTTGATCCTCACAGGGGCCAAACCCTGGCCTGCCTCTCACGATCACATTTTTATTTTATGCTAAGTCTTGTTCCTTGCTCCTGTTAAAGTCACTCCAAACCCAAAATCATGAGATAAAAAGGTAGTGAGAAAAGTTATAAATAATATGTGCAGTGCAGAATAAATTCACATCTAAATTACAGGCCAGGGAAAAAAACAGCTTCTGCAGAAGGCTCATCACATCCACTGCCTTCCCTTTCATATCTGTTTTTCTACCTTCATTCCCAGACTATTTACTGTTTAATAACTCATTCAAGGCCTTGCTTGAACGCTTTGATGCTTCTCGCTTGAATAGATTTTCTTTGGAACATAGTCCCTGAGCTGTACGCATTACATTTGGTATGAAACATTTTTTTCCCAATATCTGTTTTAAAAAAAATCCTCCCAACCCAAACTCCCACAATTTTCATCTACGTTTTTCAAGTGCATCCCTGATTTCAGCATACCAAAATTTATCAAAATGGTCATTGTGGCACTGAAGGTATATTCCTATTAAGGAATCTCTGATATATTTTCATTTATGTCACTGAGTTTTATTTTACATCCAGGCTTCTAGATGTTCCTTATTCTGCATGAGTAAAAACACTCTAAAGACATCCAGCAGAATTGTGTAGTCCCCATGCAAACAAATTTCCCAGTTAAAAAAATTAAGAATTTGATCTGTGGAGTGACAGTAAGATCAAAGCCCAGTAATGATTTACATGTGACACCGTTAGTGATGTCTTTGTCTTAGCAAGTTTGACTCCTACTGTGATTAAGGCTTTGTTTCTACTGTTTGCAATGCAAGGAGATTTTATCCACCTTAATTATTCCTAAAGACTTTCACTTTCACCACATTGAATTTTTGAACATTCAGTGGCTGTTTACTTTGTTTCTTATTCATTTTTCAAAGACACTTGGAAGTGCATTTTTTTAAAGATTCTTTATTCCCTTGCATTTTTCAATCCCTTCTGGATGGTGTAAATATTTTGCTTCCATATTGATTTTTGTCCTTTTTTTCCTTCAAGAAATACTAATTATTTTACTAGAGTTACTGAAACTGACTCATTTATTTTTGTTTAGCATTTTCAATGCATATATTGCTATTATGCTTCAATAACCTTCCCCACCAGCATTATTAATTCAAGCAAAGCTACAGGACAAGCATTCATTAGTTAAATTGTTATTTTAATTAAAGATAATAGTTTCTGTTGAATCCTTTATTCTAGTGTATTCCCTTTTGAAGTACAACATTAACTATCCCAAGGTAAGATATTTCAGCTTGCAAAGTCAGGCATACATCTGATAGGAAATGCCAAAACTGAGACAGTCATAGATGCTCAATTTGAGCTTCTTGGCACCATTTAAACACAAATAATGGCAGTCATTAAAGATAATGACATATATCAAACATCCAGCAACAGCAGAATATATTCAGCAGCAGTCCTGCATCTAGTTGTACAGATTAGGATGCTACCAAGTATTCCTTATAAAAAGGGTCATTAATCTCACCTAAATTTGCTGCTAGCAGCATTGCCTCTGAAGTCCACAGAGACTCACTCTGCTTACTTGAGGCCAGTGGGTGAGCATGTTGTCGAGGTTTCAGCCGAAATCACCATAACCGGACTGACAGATGGCCCTCCCCTCCCCTCAGAAAAGAGGGGAGGAAGAGATAAAGAGATTCAGAAGTTTAGAATGAACTAAATTACTTTAATTAAGAATTAATATTAAAATAAAAAAGAAGAAAATAATGAAATAGATACAATATATACAAAACCGTATCAAGCTCCCAGAATGACAGTCCTGTCACCGGCAGGCACTGGGGAAGTCCCAGACTGGACTCAGAGACAGACTGAAACTGGATTCCAGCTCTGGTGTCAGGAACATATGGATTGGGATCAAAGGCAGATGAATAGACAGGGTCCTCTTTGGACGTTGGCCATCACAGGGAGAGAGAGAGAGAAGCTGACCCTTGGATCCCTCAGCTTTTATACTGAGCATGGTGCAGATGGGATGGAATACCTCTGTTGGTCAGGTTTGGGTCACCTGTCCTGTCCGTTCCTCCCCACAGGTGTGACCCCTCTATGTTTTTTCCATTTCCAACCCTCTAAGGGGCAAATAATGAAAATTGGCTGACCTTGGTTGTTATAGCAATAAGTATAAGCAAAAGCCTCTCTGCATACCATTCCTTGGCATTTAGCACAAACATTGGCCTTATCACTCTGAGAACAAGCAGTTTTCTCCACAATTTGCCACTAATTTCAGAGAGTTAGAGGAGGCCTAGCTAAAATGTAAAATTCCAGAACACAAAATTGGTACGGTTTTAACTCAACCCGGGACAGCATGGGTTAGTGAATTCAATGCTGCCCAGAGGGTGCAAGCCAGAGAGAACCCCAGTACCCTCCATTCCTGTGGAGGTCAACTGGGACTGATGTAGCACAACCCGTCACAAATGTCAGTCTTGAAAGAGTGAAAGCAAGAGTTTGCATTTCCTCTGCCAGAATCTTCAGACAGACACAATCAGCAAACGTATATAGCAAGTTTTACTAACCAAAGTACAGGCCTAATTTGTTGTACCATGTTAATCAGAATAGGACAACAAGCTGCACAACTGTAGAAAGAGCTTGTCTGAGAAGTTTGTTGCTTTTTTTTTGGCTGTGGCTGATCTCAGGGGTAGAAAAAAGTACTGAAATAAAGTGCTCGCACCATACTTCATTGTTGGAGCCACTCCACCTGGCCAGGAGAAGGAGAGTGAGAAACCAGCCCAAGAGCCAGCCCAGCCTGTCCTCACTGATGCAGGGACCTACTGGTGCCCCTGGGACCACACACATTGTTGAGGTCGTGCAGAATATCTGGAAGATCGATCAAGACTCATTTTGGAGCCCTTCTGAGCATGCCACAGATCAAGCAAAACTTGATCAGAAATAAGTCTATATTGCTTTAAGAATAAGATTGTTTTGAGCTGGCCGGACAGAGAAGACAAAAAACATCGTGTGTGTCTGTGAAGGTCAGGCTGGAAAACCACCTGGAGGAGTGTGTGTAGAGAGATGTGTCTGAAAACAGACGCATTCCATGAGAAGGAGAGTGCTCATCCTGTTTGGCAAAAGAGCTCAGAAACTACCTCTATATATACAGCTTTGGGTATGTGAGTAAAGCACACTTGTGCTTCCACTTTTGCTTCTGCTTCTGTGTCTGCAGTGTCTTCTGTATGCATTGCATACAATTGCATCCTGATCAATCATCACCGCACTTCATGGCTGAATGTTTCTCACAAAATCACAGAATGATATGGGGTGGAAGGGAACTTTGGATCTTTTCTAAGATAAGTAAGTGGAAATCCAGGTACTTTTCTAAAGCAACTAATTCCATTGGCATAATACAGAAGCACAGAATTACAGAATCACATGGCGTTGGAAGGGATCTCTGGAGATCGTCTAGTCCAACCCCCTGCCAAAGCAGGTCCTTCTAGAGCACGTTGCACAGGAATGTGTCCAGGCAGGTTTTGAATGTCTCCAGAGAAGGAGACTCCATCA
>JAOQGH010000001.1:14248974-14265288 GCA_025769975.1 Gallinago jamesoni | reverse complement strand
CATTCTTCCCCAAGCCTGTAGCACTGCCTGGGGTTGGTGTGACCCAAGTGCAGGACCCGGCACTTGGCCTTATTGAAATTTATTCTGTTGGTCTCAGCCCATCGATCCAGCCTGTCCAGATCCCTCTGCAAAGCCTCTCTACCCTCCAGCAGGTGACACTGCCACCCAGCTTGGTGTTGTCTGTGAACTTACTGAGGGTGCACTTGATCCCCTCTTCCAGATCATTGATAAAGATATTAAAGAGAACAGGTCCCAGTACTGAGCCCTGTGGGACACCACTCGTGACCGGCCACCAACTGGATTTAACTCCATTTACCACCACTCTCTGGGCCCGGCCCTCCAGCCAGTTTTAACCCAGTGGAGAGTATTCCCATCTAAGCCATGGGTAGCCAGTTTCTCCAGGAGGATACTGTGGGAGACTGTATCAAAGGCCTTGCTAAAGCCCAGGTAAGCAACATCCACAGCCTTTCCTTCATCCAGCAAGCGGGTCACTTTGTCATAGAAGGAGATCAGGTTTGTCAAGCAGGACCTGCCCCTCATGCACCCGTGCTGGCTGGGCCTGATCACCTGGGCGTCCTTCATGCGTTGCATAATGGCACTCAGGATGATCTGTTCCATGACTTTCCCAGGCATTGAGGTCAGACAGACAGGCTTGTAGTTCCCCGGATCATCCTTCCAACCCTTCTTGTGGATGGGCATCACATTTGCTAGATGCATTTTTCAGTCAATATATAGTAGGCTTTTCCTTCGCATTTATGTGACTTGAACTGCTGTTGATTCCCATATTCTTGTGAAGACTCTGCTATCTTCATGTGTCTTTTTGAAGGCAAATAATTATTTCCATCTGATTTGTCCTCCTTCCTACATTATCAAAGGTATCATGAGGTAGTTTCCGTCAATTACCACTTTGGACCCCTTTCTTGAGAATTTCTGTCTTCAGAAGCATAGTACCATTAAGAATCTGGTATCTTCTTCATTTTTCTTCCCTCGTGACTTGCAAAAAAAGTCAACAAATGGCTATAATACAATGAAATATTATTATTTCTTCCCTTGTAGATGTTTATGCTCTACAAACATAAAAGGTATCCTGGGATACAACCATTAACAATTCAAACAACATGCAGCCTTTTGTCCAGGATGGATCTAGATGCTTTGTAAATATTTCTGCTTTCCATTGTGCTGTAGAATTAAGGAGACATAAGAATCATCAAAAAAAATTTGCCTTATTTTCTGTAATTTTTTGAAGGAAAGTGAGAGGCAGAGTGCAAATTCATCCAAACAAACATTTTATTGATCTCCACTGATGAAAAGAAAGCAAAATGTAGGGTTATTTTCTTTATTTCTCCTTTTATTTTTCTTCTCCTTGCTTTGACTAGAAATTCTATCCTGCTTCTGAGAAAGTTTCAACAATGGAAGGTCTACTAGAAATGCCAGAAGCTCCATTAGATGCCTTTTTTAGTTCTCTAGACTATTTTTCTCTTGGCTGTAAGTACAATACTCTTGACTATCAGTGGATACAGTATTCACCATATTATGGGGGAAAAAAGCACATATTCAAGATAGTTAATGACCTTATGGCTCTTTGCTACTCTAGCTGTTACTTTATGCAAAACATGAACAATAATAAATACCACTGAATGTACAAACCATCCAACATACAATTATTTTGCTGAATTTCAAAATCTATCCCATGTAAATTTTCTATCTGCTAAACATAAGTGGCTAAGTAATTCCCTCTTTTCATGGATGCCTGCAAGCATTTGTGTTCTTTGTTTTGATACATTTCCAAGGTAATTGATATATTTTCAAAACTAGACTTTATCTTCTAAATATTAGTAGTTTACTTCTCTATTGCATGGCAAATTCTGATTTCACTTCTTCAAGACGTTTATCAGCAGTCTGTCACCTGCACCTGGCTATTTTGTGCTGTTATCAATAATTGTTTTTTAAAAAATAATACTAACAAGTAGATATTGACTTCTGCTGAGATGAATATCAAGACTTGTTGAACTCAGGGTAAATTTACAAAAATTTACAATTTACAAAAGCAACCTGCAGTCAATAATTTCCTTGTGGAACAGTAATCCTTGATGTTCACAGAAATACACAGACAATCTCGTGCATATGCATTAAAGTCTCACTAACTCATACTGCAGTAGACTGTAAATCTCCCCAAAAAAGCAGATTTCCAGGTTGCTCTATCACATCTTCTGTACACAACAGTACAATACTTATTTCTCCTTTAACTAACAAAGGAGTCTTACTGAAGAGGAAAGGATTAAGAAAAAGATAAAGAGATTTCATGAGGGTCTGCTCTGTTCCCACTTCCTCAACAGAACCTTTTCAGGAACAAAGGAAAGTGAGTATTCTCTTGCTGGAGAGAATAACTTTTACCTCTGCTCATCCTGTCCACAGCCACACTTCCAACACAAATACACAAATGAGGACCTCACATACTTCACTGTTTTTTGCTTCTGTCCAGAATTTCTCTGGTAATCAAAAAAATTTATAAAATCTTCTAAGAATTAGAATCTTCCCTTAGAAAAGCTGAAAATTTTCAGCACAATCTTTGAAATAACAGAATTTCAAATTATAGATTATTTGTGTAACAGTATTTCGCATGAATCACATTGTCGTATCATGCCTGATACCATCTTTCTACATGAACTACATCTGAAAGAAAAAAGATGGCAAAGAATTTCAAAGAATAGTACTTTTTAAATAGAAGATCCTACAAGGTAAATCACACTTGAGGGGAAAAAATAAACCACTTTTCCCAGCCTCTAATTCAGACAAACACTTCTATGGAGCTCAGTAGGACCAATGGGGGGTGCTAATTTGCCTGTGTGAACAGATGTTCCAGATCTCTGTATAATGAACTTGGCCATGGCAGCAACTTACTGAATCACTAGTGGAATGTTTACAGCCATTACTGTAAGCCAGAAAATGTATGACAATGTTCAGATAAATTATCTCCTTGTCTGAAACAGCCTCTTCTGAACTGCTTCCATTGCCACCTGAAATATCCCTGTCTAGTATGAACCCTTCAGCTGTCAGGCTGAACCCAGATTGTCATGATGAACTCTAGATTGTTCATACAGAGTCTGATTATCACTTTTGTCAGCTTTGTATTAATGCAGCTTTACTAATTTCAGTTTGGTACCTCTGTTTTCACACCAGCCTGAGCAAGACTCCAGCCTGTGGTTTGTACCCATAACTAAACCCCAAGCACTCATTTACATTTTTGTTCGTTCAGTCTCTCAAGTCTCCAGACTAAGAGAACAAAACACGCTACCTTCGCTGGCAAAAAGCTTCCTCTTCTTACATCTTGTCATTTACTGTGCCATCTCATTTATATTCAAACCCTCTCATTTATATCCTGATGTACAACTGACTTTTCTTCTGCATTTTAAAACAAATCTATCCACCCACTTCTTTATATTCATCATCTCTGAATCAGTAGACAAGTCACTGCCTTATTTTGCTTCCAGAAACAATTATCTACAGAGTTTAGTACAGTGTCTTTAGACACCTTTACCTCTCCTTCATCCACCTCCTTGGTACTCTATCACTTTCACTGCAACTGTCAGTGTAAAATACTTCTTCCCTTTTACTTGGGAAGAGGATGTTTTGACCACCTGTCAATTCACACTTAGGCTTCAAATGCAGCTATCCCAACAGGATATGTTTTGACTCTCTCAAGTTAATTAAAGAAAAGAGTATTTTCAAATCAGGTTAAACTTCACTGAAATCAGTGGAGTGAGCTACCACTATTCACTTCATTAAGGATGACAGAGAAATGTGTTTCTAATTAAAATCTAGGCCCAGTGCATATCAAGTATTCAAATGTTCTGGAAGAAACAATGTTGAGTATTTGGGGATTCGGGGATATGTGGGGGTGTACGTGCACATGTGTGTGTAAATGGGACTGCATGGCCATGCATGTTTAAGGGAAACCATACAGGTGAAGAAACAGGAGAATATCCCACAGAAACAACACCAGGGTATGGCCACATTGGGCAATGCAATTAAGAGCAAAGCTCTGATACAAATTCCCAACTGGAACAGTAAGCAAAGCAAAGGCATCTGTGTACCTACTGCAAACAAAGGGTTCCCCTTGTACACAGAAAAAGACTTTGGCTGATCTGGAATTTGCTAACAGACATGAGATATAGCAAGAATATTAGAAAATACATCACAAACATCAGCTCTGGGAAGGATTCAAAGGATATACAAGAGAGAAGAATGGAAGAGAGCCACCAGATGCCCAGAATGATACATGTTGGACTGACTTTCTGTCAGTTATGGAGCTACTTCTCATATGTGAGAGGAACAGGGTCCAACCAGACAGTTTTAAGTACAGAGAAAAGTGTTCTAAGCCAGAACTGTCTAGGGAGAACTAAGAAGGCTAAAAGATGCAGAAAACCTGCCCAGTTCCATTGAGAATTTACAGGATGAAGAGTCAGAGAGTTGGACTTACTGGTGAGTACCAGGAAATGGAGGCCTCCAAGAGCACATTCGATATTTCCTTGTAATAGAATCACTGGTGAGAACCATCACTGCCAGGAGCCCTGTAACCCCAGCTCCATGTTTAATATGTATGAGGTTAAAGAATAATTCATAATATTTAGTAGACAAAAAATGAAGTCCACCTCTCTCAACTTCTATGTGATCTGCAAATGATATCCTAAGGCTAGCTAAAAAAAGTTTCTGCAGGAATTGAAATACTTAAAATTAGTTTATGTTATCAGCAAAACAAAAATTTCTATGAGCACTGAACTGCCCAGCTCTCCAAACATTCACAGATATGTAGAGTTTTGTAGGACTTTATTCCTATTATAGAATTTTATTTTATTTTTTTAATAAAAATTATTGCAAAACTCTCTTTGGTTTGCACTTGCACTTTCAGAGTTGCAAAGACTCCTGTGATTGTCCCTGTTGTGGCTTACTCATATTTCCTATTCTTCTTGTACTGGATGGAATAAACTGATATTAGTTTGGGAACTAGTAACAAATTGTATTGTCAACACAAGTATTGACACAGAAATGTGCTGAGTTGAAGTGCATGGCAACTGATTACAGCAAACAATTAATTCTGTGGAGGAAAATCATTGTACAACCTGTAACAAACTCCTGACAGTGGTGACAGTCATAGACTGTCTGCAGCTTGACCTGTAGAGGAGGCAGTTATTGAACAAGACAGAGCATCCACCCCAACAACAACTCCAACTCATTCTGCAAACCTGAGTGATTTGCTGCACAGCTGGAAAAAGTGTACCACTGTGATTGTGCAGCCTCACACAGGCACCAGAAAGCAATGCTGATGCCTTGTCAAGATAGCCTTATTGAAGTGACAGATTGAAAACACTGCTTTAAGCAGGAAACCAAAACATGATTTCTCAAAGGAGCAAGCATACCCAGGAAAAAAATTACTGTCTTCTCTCATCCTGTAATCTGCAGAAAGGGAAATATTGCTGCTTTATCCACTGGTGATGAAGTAGAACTGTAAGAATGGCTGCCAGAGCAGCTACATGCTGCTTCCTATGCATAGGGGCTTCAATTTCATTCTGCATATGAAATAGGAAAAATATAGTACAACCCCATCCTGTCTTCTCTCAACACTAGGAATATATTTCATAATTTTAAAACCACTGAAAAAGTGGGGATTTCTAAGGGGAAATTTATGAGAGGACAGCCTCTGATAAAATAAACCAAACAAAGGACAGTCAGATGGTGATTCAAGAGGGTTTTTCAAAGGACAAGGGCCCTAAAGTGAAACCAAGGCTTTGTCTCCATGCCCACCATTAGCTGCATTAGCTAGGTTCAGTTTTCACATTGAAGTACCATGGGCTGTGTGACAACCATGCTGTCCCCTGGCCCTGCAGTCAGACCCAGAAAAGGAATCTCTCACATCTCTAGAGTCTCAAAGAGAAATAAGCAGGGAGTGAAACCCGACATAGGTTTCAATGATTTGGGCTGTTCTAGATTCACTACAAGAAATCATCTGGCAGACAGAACCTGTCAGCATATGAATTCCACTTCTCATGTTTTGAACCATTTCTCTGCTTTCTGTTCAGCAAATTGCTCATGATATTACCCCTTGAGGCCCAACGGCAATGATGGAAAGTAAAGGAAGAGCCTTAATTATCATGTCTGGATTAAACTTTGCAAAAAGTAGCAAAATTAGCCACTGTTTTGTCTTTCAGAGAGATGGCAGAGATAGATTCGTAATTTCTTCAGCATCCTTTCGTTCCTGGTTCTGAAGAACTGCTCCGAGGCAGAAAATTTTTGTTATGCTATTTTTACAATGTCCAAATCTCACTATATCTTGCCCTAGTTAACCTAAGACTTGTTAGAAGTCAACGCAACTTATTTTTACTTATATTTAAAATTTGAGTTCTTAAACAAAATATCTTATGTCCACCTGTTTGGAAAAAAATAAAAGAAAAAAGGTTTAACTTCATTAAAATGCAAGGATCTAGTCTTTCCCTGATGTATCTGCAATCAGTGCCCATCAATGGGCCTTATTCCTGGATTCTCTTCAAATTAATAAAGCAGAACATCTTAGAAAAGCAGTGGGAAGGAATTATGCCTTATTCACCTGGCTCTTTGCTGAACCCCGATTTGGTCTGTTCATTTTTGAGAAACCTCACCTTTCACCACTGCAATGCCCTGGAACAAAACGAACAAAATCCCTGTTCTGCATATATGCTCTTTAAAGAAGTCCTCATCAACTGAATTAATCAGCTCCCTAAAGGTAAGTTTTCAGCCATGACAGTCAAGGTTATATTCCAATGATACCATTTCTGGTTTAGCATTTCTGCCAGCTAGACAGACAGCTAGATCTTTTCACTAAAAGGATGGAAACTGTATTCACAATCATGATCAAATCCACTGTGAAATACGTATCTGCAAATTGAGCGGTTTTATCTTCCTGACCAGCATGTACCTTGAGATAGGCATCAGCTCAGATGAATTTCAGCAAGCGTGCTCCACAGAGGACGCAACTAAAACCTCTCTGAACAGTGATCTGGTGTGAATAACAACCAGCACACAGAGCATTTTGGAAACGATTGCAGTTTCCAAAAAAACACCAGCAAGAATTTGAAGGTTACACAAGTCTTCTCAATGGAAACAAGTAGCAGTTATAAATATCAATTCCCTTTTTTTAAAAAAAAATAGCAATCCAGGTGGTGCAGCCAGAAGGAAACTTCCTTGGGGACAGGGAGTACATGCGAATGCCCCCCAAGCAACAGTCTCTGGGATCAGGCAAGTAGAGAGCTGCTGCTCTGCTGTAATGGGGGAAAAGGGGAAGCACTGGTGTGGGTTCGAAGAGAGAACAGCAGGGTAACCTAATCCCAGAACCCCATCATAACCCTGGAGGCTCCCAAGACTTGATGTCCCCTGACAGGAGAGCTGAGGAGCCTACCTTGCAACCTGCAGCTGTGTTTGACTTATTTAGGAACAGGGACACACAGACGGGCCTTGTGTGCACCAATGGACTCTGTAGCCCCACCTCCTCCCAGGGGTTTAGCTGCTCTGTTCAAGGTCCACACTGGCACAGCCCAGTAACGTGACCCTGAGTGTATGACTGCTGTGAAAACAGCTCAGCTGTTGGAAAGGGTTGTGCTGAGAAGCTGAGAAGGCTTGCCTCAGGAGCTGTGCTTGGGCTTAGACTTCTCCTCTTGGCCCTTGCTGGGCTACGCTAAAGGAATGGGAGCGCCTGCTCATGTGCCATGTCAGCCCTCACTCACAGACCTCCCTGCCTGACCTTGAAGCTGCTTCCTCACTGCAGATGGGTCTGGTGGTTGCTGATGGTTGGCTGACTCTGGTTACCCTCACTTCACTCATTGCAACAAACAAACTTGGAATTCTGAACAGACTCATTGCAACAAACAAAAAAGTTTGTTTGTTGTCTTCCAGATTATTCTAATTATTTTTTAAAATTCAAGCACATCTGTGTATATGGTTTTTATAAAATTACCTAAGTCATGAATTGTGTGCAATTAAGTTATCTTGGCCCCAGCAAGAGAAAGTTAATTGGCCCTAGCAGCAGAAATTATGGTTGCAATTTTAAAGGCTGTAATGAAGTATTAGAATGGTATTTTCCTTTCTAACATTAGATCACATCTTACACCTCAAAAGCAGCAAGTAATTAAACTGTGGCTTCCTTTCTTAGATACCTTATTTTAAGGTGGTCAACAAATCACTAGCTTGGTGGCAAAAAAACCCTCAATACAAAAACATTCCTTTTAGCTTCTTAGCTAGAAAAAAAAATCTGTTCAAAAACCTTTCTGGGAAAGATAACCACCATTGAATTACTTGTCTGTAGCTGAAAAACTAATCTCCTTTATTCCTACACAGAGACCTGGCATGCATTCGCGTCAATATCTGTGACACACCCAAAAGCATGTTAATCAGTGCACCTCTCCCTCCAGAGCCCACAGGGTTGGGTAGGCTCCCCTCTGACCAGCAGGCTCCTTGTTTCACCGGCTTGGTCTCTGTAGTCATCAGCATCTTCCAACAGCGGGTCGACAATGCTATGGCTGACGTCACTCACTTTGCTTCCATCATTCCTTGCTCTGTTTATGCATTAGGCATGAAATCAAACACACTTGTTTGCAAAAGCAGTTTCATCACCTGTCATAAATTTCTGGGAAATAGATATTTTCCTGTGCGTTATCCTGCCCAGTTCTCTTCCAACTTCCTTGTTCCCAAAGAGTCTGTTCCAAGTTTTCTTCACTGATTTTTTCTGCTTCTATATCATATTTTTTAATTCAGAATGTTTCTGTCATCTCAAACTTATCTTACTAAATACTTCTGTCTTCATTTCAAAGACTCCCACCCATCACTATTTACAGGTAGAAAAGATGAATTCAGGTGAGTAATAAACATACACCACATGTACCTTCTGAACTCTTTAGTGTTTGCAGAGCTGTTTATTTGTCACAAAGACTGACACAATATACAGAAAACTCATCAGTTACATTTGAATTGTTAATAAAATCAACTGTTAAATGCAGATCTTTCACACAAAGAAAGCTGGATAGATTAAAACGTCCCTTTTAATCACTATTCAACTTTAAAATGTCTCTGAATGGAAGTGACAGAAATTAGCTGTATTCAGTAAAAGCAGTAGGGAAGGGTTAAACAAAGAAATCTTTTGTTCATTTTGGCCTCTCATTGCCTGACTAGAGCTTATGCTACCTACCACTACTGAGGTTCTCAGGTCAAGGGATAAAGTAGGCAATCATGTAAATGACTGCGAGTACAGACCTTTTCTCCCATCTGCCTGCAAACAGAGAAAAAGAGAAATCAAGTTAAAAGCAATCACTGTTATTTCAGCCATCTAATTTATATGGAGCTTCTCGTATCTCACCATGGTTTCAGTGATCTTACCTACTTCAAATATAGTCTCCGGAAAAAAAACAGGGAGTGAAATAAGCTCCAAGGACTGTCAATGAGCACAGGAAGTTGCATTGTCCTTTCATAAGTGAGCCTTGATGAAGACGTTAGTTTGCAAGTACCAAGAGAAAAATAAAGCTACAAGGCTTTTAAAACACTTTCTGCAGCTCAACAAAGAAACACATAAATGCCTATCATTACCCTACAACATCTTGCAACAGAAATAGATTCAAATTGTTTTGATATAAAAATATACAAATAATTAAAAAGAGAAAAAAACAGTTATAAGCAAGGAAGCACAAAGTTGCAGCATTTACAACAGAAATGTACACACTAACAAATCAGCACGTTTTGTCTTTTATGGTCACATATGTGACATTCAAAAGTCCCTGTTCAGGCTTTGGTCTCATAGACTTAGATGTCACTCAGCCAAAGAGCAAAAGGACCCACAATCTGAAGAAGACAGAAAAGGGCAAGAGAGAAGTGAAGGCCTGGGGACACAACACTCATTTACCATCAGGCAGCAGCAGTTCATGAGCCAAGCTGGGACCAGCATCCTTTGCCTGCGTGCTCTCAACAAACCCCGGCAGCAGACGCAGTGCAGGCTAAAGGCAGAGATAGCCTCAAAGACAGCCAGATCCAAAACTGGTCAAAGATTTCAACACAACAGTAAAAGTTGTGTGGCCAACAGTGAATGCAGGACATTGGAAAGCTGAGCTCAGTTAAGTGCTAGCAGTTCTGCAGTCGCTGATGCCTTCTCTTCAGCATGATACTGCCCTCACAAAGCAAAGACTCAACAATAGTTGTGTTCACCAGAGAGGCTGGATTTAGGGTCCTCTATACGCTGATGAAGTCGGATCTCATTGCTTTTCACTGCAGCCACTGTTTCCCTTGATAAACATTGAGTAAGAGGAGACAAAGAAGAAATCAATGGTTTGCCCAGGCATCCCTGAGGACAGACGTTATAAACGTGCCTACCTTGCAAAGAGAATCCCACCCTGCACAGAGAGGCCCACAGACAAATTGTTGGATCTGGATCAGCGATCCAGCCACAAAGAAACTTGCGAAAGCAAACTTTTGTGATTCATGGTTATTGCTGTTATGCCTAGCCCTTTTTCATTAAATACAAATGCCTTAGAGATCTGCTGTCATAAGGTTTTACAGAAAGTTAAAAATAATCCAATGCATAATGTTTGTGATTGATTAAGGTATCATCCTTTGGCTATATAGCAGATTATTTTCCTGCTCCCTAAGGGTACAATCTCCTCTTTGAAACCCCAGACTCATTTCTACACTTACATATACAAGAAACATAATCAAGCAATGATGATGAAATAAAGCAACCATTAAAATATTTTTAAAAGAGACATCTTTTAAAATATACTCTACCCCTCTCCCTTACCTGTCGCCTGCTGACTTAAGAAAGCAAACTATTTGGGGTAGGTACTGCCTGCACAGTACCCAGCACACTGTCCACATTACTGAAACAGAAGAAAGATATCAGCCAGATTGGGTTTTATAACACTGCCTTGTGTCAAACCTCGCAAAGTCTGCAGGGTGCAACCCAATAAGTTGGTCACTAGTCAGCTAAATTTATAAACTGCATGAAGAACTTCAGCGCTTGCCTTCGCAGTACGGAAAATAACGTGCTACAGTTGGCATCAAAGTTAGCTTAATATGTGAATAGCAAATTCACCAGATTTTCAAATGGCCTGGGAAATGAGAGAGTATTCCAATTAAATTTCCTTTATCAGTATTCAGCCAAACAGAATTATCTGAACTGCTAAGGATTGTTAAGCTCCCGGACATCTTTTAAAGCCTTCCATCTGATTTATTTATCGAGCATATGCAGTAATAACAAAATTTTAAAAATAGAAAAATTCATAAAATCAAACATAGTCAGTCATGCACCAAGAGGTAGCTGTCAATCTGGAGCTCCTTAGAGCCACCCTTAGTGCATCTATTATGTCAGCAAACTCATTATATTATTTTTATCTGGAATATAACAAATATTAATGTAAATGGGAAAGCATTGACTGAAACCAAAAACATTATCCATACAAATTAGAGTAATAAGGACTGAATTAATTACTGAAAAACAAAGGTCAAACATACTAATAATAAGCATGTGACCTTATGACACATCCACAGCCACAAAAGGAAAAAGGATAAAACGTTCCTCCTTACAGTTAATCTGACTACATTGCTATCTATTTTATGATATGGAAAAGCTTCCAAAAATGGTTGAAGGCTATAGCTCTTAGTCATATAATTACAGGTAATATTACTCTCCCTCTGTGATCAAGGAAATTAATTTTCAGTGAGGAAAGTACTCACCTTACATTATTTTTTTTGCCTTCAGAAGGCAACAGTAATGAGATTTTAGACAGACAAAATATGGGTTCTAGCAAGCTTTCTTTATTATAGTCATACAGAAAAAGGCAGTGTAATACACCACAATAACACCCCAAGAAATATTTTGAATTCTTAGAGAGACCAGGAAGGACAGATATTAAATTTGGGAAAAGTGTATGGGAAAGCATGGTCTTTAATAAGGACTCGTTCATTTATTAATGAGAACTTGTACTAAAGGGCTTCCTGTAAGTTACAAGACAGGAGGGAAAAAGATCCAAATACAATTAAAGAACAACCATTGACAAAAAGCCTTTGGCCTTTTTCATTTATTTATTTGGCCTATTTATTCCCTCCATAAGGGGCAAACACAACAATAGCCTTAAGACCTGGTTCTGTCGAGCTGCACAGCAGGAAAGTGCATGCAAGAAAATTTCTGCTCCTTTCCCAACTTACTGGTGGGATTGCTCCCTGCCTGCAACGCAGGGGCAGCAGCACAGCTGGAGGGAGCATGGCCGAGGGGCAGAGATCTGTCCCAGACCCTGCACTGCCATGCAGGGCTCAGCTGCCTCGGTAGAACAGCACGTGCCATGGCTCAGTAAATGACATCTCAGACTCCTGTGTGGTGCCACGAGTGACTGTTCTGCAGACAAAGGGTGAAGCAACAGTTTGCACTGGCTTCTAGCACTGCAGCATGGTCTTGTGTGTGAGCTATTGCCTGGAGAGGCAATGGCTGTTCTGCAAAACTCCTTGTTGCGATACAACCAAAGCCTTTCTGAAGGTTTCCATAGAAGGGAGAGACATCCTGGGACAGCCAACAGGGTGACTGTCAGGGCATTCTTCTGGGCAGAGAGGAATTTCTAAGAGTCAGATATCTAGGCTTTCCAATTCAAGGAAAAGATTTAATAGTGGGCGTTCAGCCTCTCAGACAATGGGCTACTCTAGACCATTCCCCTCTGTAATTCCTGCCCTAGATGGGAGACGCCTTTTCCATCACCTTCAGTTTTGCTGTAACTGGCATAGTACTACATATGGCTTTGATTATTGCAAAAAAAATTCAAACAAAAAAAAATGTTTTTGTTAAAATTTCCAATCAGTTACATGGATTATCTTGGAATTACACCATAAAGTTAGCTCAGAAAATGACCAATTTTTCCCAGGACGTTTCCTCTGATGGATTTGGAAATGCCTTTGCACACATTACTTCTGAACCAAACTTGTCACTAAATCCTATAAACAGACACTGGAAATATCTACTTATTGCTGTTCGTCGTTGGATGAAGCTATTGCAAACCTTTTACAATGTGAACTGATAGTGGCTAAAGCCAGAATATGAGTGATTCATATAAATCAACAGCTCCCAGCCATATCATTATGGATTAGGGATACGACACAGTGTTACTAGCAAGCATCTAAGAAATGCAGAAAAGCTGAAAACTGTCACCTCTTACTGAGTCTCTCACCAAACAGCAGGACAGATGCCGTAACAACTTATCTACTCAACCAGATAGGACACTATAGAGCACCATTAATAGGAAGGTCTGTCTGATTGTGTAACACTTGCGTATTTATGAGTTCAGAAGAATGCAGCATGCATTATTTATTTAGTTGTGCTACATGGTAATTAGCACGGCTGGAGACTGGAGAGCATAGTCAGTTAAGAGGTTAGACGTGCTCTGTCACAACACTGCTAACCCCCAGCAACCTGCCCCAAGGTGTCAGCACCATTTGCAAGTGCTCTGTTATCTACTGTAGCCACGAGTCTCTTTGTTGTTTTTTTTTTTTAAATAAATTAATCTTTTTCTTTAAGCAGACTTCTAAAATTTAACAGGAAGAAAATAATATGCATGTCCTAATGTAAATATTCTGAGGCCTTTTTAGCACAACCTTTCACCACTTCAGGGATTTGCAGGGAATATAGTGGAAACAGAGTCAGGAAAAACAATCAATTTTTGCTTTGGAAATCCGGTCTTCCTTAGAAGCCAGCATTTTATGCACCACTTCTAAATGCTGCTAACTGCAGAAAAACTCTAACTCACTGAACAGTAAGATATTTTTATAAAATACCAATAATTACTGTTGGACTCATTCTTTGGCATATCAGCTGGACAGACCTGACAGCCAGGTAGCTCACTGACCACGGCGGACAGAGGAATGAGGACATGGATCATCGTCACTGAAAGTGGGGTGAATCAGATACGTGGGCAGGACGAGTGAGTGGCTTGGCACCAGGATGATGGCTGGAGAATTTTGTCAGCTGAATAGGGTGCAGAAAAAGGCTGTGTTTTCAGGCTGTGTTGAACTATAAGAGGAGAAAAGATTTTTATGACTGGTATGTCAGAGCAGGAGCTACCAGCATCCTTCCATCTATGAAAACTTTGGTTTGCATTCCCCTTTCCTGCCGGGAAGCACGTCAGGGGAAAAAGCCTGTCCCACATATAGCAGTAGAAGTATGTTCATACTGCAAACAACAGCCAGATGTTGAGATACTTACCCTAGACAGTTATTTCACACGATGACCGGACTACACTGACTTGTGCAGTCTGATCCTGGCCACTTCTTGTCAAGGGGAATGTACTGCTTTCAGCAGCCAAGCCAGGCATCTTGACCTCATGCTTCAGGCTCGAGTGCAGCCCTGCCCCTAAACATGCCCCAGGGATGCATGTTACTAAGCCATGCATCCCTGAGACGGGATGGAGAAGAGCAGAAATGGGAAACAGACCTCTGACTTTGCAGACTCTGTTGGCTTATTCCTCCTACGAAGCAAGAGGGAAGAATGTGTAGGTACGTTCTGAGGTCCATGAGTTTTGGCTTTTCTGGTCAGAAGTCTGGCAGGTGCTGCACCACAGAGTATTTCTCCTAACCCATCTCATCTGTTGACTAGCTTCAAAGCTTATCAAAATAATCTCAAACTGACAATCTACTTATATAGATTCCTTCTTCACCACCAGGTCTTAGGGATGGGAATTTCAGCTCATCTTGCTGTAAACACATCTCAGTCCTTTGCTCCTGGGCTGTTGTGCAGGGTGTCTTTGCTCCCTTACACCCTCTCAGCTAAACGGCAGCAGTCTGAACAACATTTATCCTGCCCCTACTCAATCCTGCAGTATTCCTGCAACAAGTCCTTCCTTACAGCTCCCCTGCCTACAAAGCCTTTGGTAGGAATGTTAAAAACACACATTCATGGTGTTCTCCTATCCAGACCTGAACTAGAAAGAAACTGGAAAAGAAATAGTAACTGCAGTAGAAGTAGGATGATTACAAGTTTTGAAATATGTGTTTGTTAACTTGCTTTCTTTCCCTATCCCTTTCTTTCTCTCTTTTTTTCTTTCATTCTTTCTCTTTTTTTTCCAAAAAGTTCAAAGTGGTCCCCTTTGTCCTTAGATTCTGTGAAAATCAATGAAGAAGGAATTGCCAGATGAAAGAAGAGGCACTTCACTCTCTGGACTGGATTCTAGCACACTGAGCAGTTTGAAGACCAGTGCCCAATGTCTTAGCCACAAAAAAGTTACTTCTCCCTTCTTACTGCAATTTCGTGCTGTTCTCCAGGCTCTTACACTGGGCTACGGTAAGGTCCTTCTGGCATTGCAGATAGATAGTGTGCTGCCTTTTTATCCCTCATGCATCAGACTTGTACAGACCTCACCACACAGTGGTCCCTGACTCCCTGCATCACATGAGAGGACTGTATTTGAAAGATTTCACAGTAACAGGCTTTTCATTATGTAGTTTTACTGTAAGATTATCAACAGCTACACCACAGCACTGTGACCTTAGACAAACCTGGATTCATCTCCATTTACAAGTGATGGAAAGAAAGTGATGGGAAAGGTCATCCAATACTAAATAATATCTCATTGAAAATACAGCACTGAGTTTTTGGTTAATCTAGGCCATATTTTCATGTCACCATCACTGTATGTGTTCTAGCAGTGTCAGTCTTCCCAGGTTCAAGAGTTGTAGCTTTTCAATTTAGAGGAATGTTTGGCAGTCCTAGCAAGGGTAATCTGATTATTAAGAGACTAGAGCTATAGGCTACAGACGTGGACACATCATGTCTTTTCTAAGTGACCTTGACCCAGACTCAGAAACCCAGCATCTTCAGCCTTAGACTCTTGATCTAAACTGTTGATGTAAGTTTCTCTGAACCTCAATTTTCTCCTCATTAACTAGCAGCTGAGCTGCCCTTCTCCTGCTGGGGTTAAGAGGCTCAGCTCATGGATGTTTGCAAAGTGCTCCAGCTCTCAGATCAGAAAGCAAAGCAGGGGTGAGAAACATTTTTCTTCCTGAAGCCCAAACAGGCTTTTAGCAGGTTACACATTAACCTCTTGTTCTCCAACAATAATTCCCAAGGAAATCCAACCAATGCAGTGTGATCTACATGAAATGAAGCTATGGGTTATATGCAAACTCATCCCAACTAAAAAGTAGCACAATATGATGTACAAAGCACTTTTAGAAATGTTAACCATCACGTTAACAATGGGATGAGGTTCAATAAGGCCAAGTGCAGGGTCCTGCACTTCGGTCACAACAATCCCAGGCAGCGCTACAGGC
>JAOQGH010000001.1:14197731-14248874 GCA_025769975.1 Gallinago jamesoni | reverse complement strand
GTTTTTTTTTTTTGTGGTTGGACTCGATGATCTCTGAGGTCCCTTCCAACCACCACAATTCTGTGATTCTGTGATCACGTCTCTACAGCAGACCTAGGTAGGAAGCATAGCTGACCTAAGGGAAGAGAAACTGTATGATGTACTCAAAGCCACGAGTACTTTTGCAAAAGTGTGATTCTAAGCTAGGAAATCCTGACTTTTACCTCACTGTTTGATCTGCGAGTAGGTTGCCTTCCACTGAAAGCTGAAACTCCACATGCAAGCAATTTTTCATTCCTACTCAAATTGCTTTAGCTATTTTTAGATCAGATGACTAGAATAAATATCATTAAAGATTTTTCAGCCATTTTCAGAATTGCCTCCTAACTAAAAAAAGAGATCCATCCATAAAGGCACTCAGACCTTTTGAGGTAGTAATCATCAAATAATGAAAAAAATACTGAGTTAATCAGGTTAGGAAAGCTGATACTGTACATTTATAGCAGCTGTTCTGTATACAAACCTTTAGCGGGCATGAGTCCAGTGGAGCAGAGATGGACTGGATGCAGAGCTAAGCTGTGCTACAGCAACGTAGAGAAAGACCAAGCAATTAGAAATGAGGACCATGGAGCAAGATGATATGTTACTACCACTAATACCTCTCAGTGAGGTTTGGTAGAATATTCTTTAAAAACACCTCAGCTCAATCTGCAGACATTAGCCCAAAGAGCATTCCCAAGACTGTTTTTGGGCAGCAGAGCTTTGTGATTGGGTCTGGGCCATGAGTTAAGAGATGGAGACTATGCTTCTGGCTCTGTGGGGCACCATGCTTAAGCCAAGAAGGGTTGGAACTAGATGATCTTTAAGGTCTCCTCCAATCTAAACCATTCTATGATCTCTCTTCTCTCTGTCACTGCTTCCCTTCCTGCCTTGCCTGTTCTGAACATGGAACTTTTTGGGACAGTGGTCTCTTTGTACGTCCTTCTGGGCAGGGTTCAGCACAACATTTGCCACAAATCCTTTCTGTCAATTGGCAGAACACAATTGAAAGAGAGAAGAGACCTTCTGGGAGGGATTGTACAGAGAAATAAAAATGGCATGAGAGATTGAGGGAACACAAGAGACGTTCAGGGAGGAAGCAGGACATGAGATGCTGTTCTCCCTGCCTCTCTGACACAGCTGCTTAGGCTGGAAGGGATAATGTCGTTGTTTCCAGCTCCCAAAATGCCAGTGCTGGAGCCAGGTGGCCATTGCAACACAACCAACACACAAAACAGAGCAGCCAAGGGGCTCACTCATGCTGCAGGTTGCACCTGCTCTGCTGTCAGCCATCATTAGCAGTCCATAAAGAGCAGAAGGCAACAATGATAATGGAGGCAGGCTATGGAGGCAGGAGAAGTTAATAAGCAATTAACTGTTCTGATTGCAGTTTACCTTGCAGTATGATTCTGAGTCAAAGAGAAGCATGTGCTTCTCAGAACCCAGGAGGAGTCACTGCTCTGATGAGCTCCCAAGTCTGAATTCTAGCAAAACTGGCCAATAAACAAAAGAGAGAACACAAATCAGTCTGCAAGATATATATATTTCTCTATACACTTATCTTGATAGTTCAATTAACTGAGACTTAAGCCCCATGCTCCAGAATGCCCTTCAAATCAGCAATGCAGTGAAGTCATTATGGTCAAGTGTGCTGCATCAGCAAATACTCATGATTAGTTCAGGAAGTGGGGAGCCCCAGTCGACCCCAAAAATACTCTTCCTAGGAATCAGAAAGAAGAAAAGAGGCAGCACTATCTTCTCTTCTCTCATTAACCTGAAGCTTAAATGTGCACGCTTCAAAGAACTGTTAAACATCTGTATTTTTAACACTTTCATAAAAATAGAACATAGCTTTCCATCTTTGGGCAGGGTGTTTGGCTGGATCACACTCAGGAAAGACTTCTAGTCTTCAAATCATATAGCATTTCATCACTTCATCCAGTGAATCTCCTTCAACTATACCAGTGTGAAGAGTAACCCCCAGCAAATGCTGGCTGTAGCAAGGGATTTTCTGCTCTGCTACTTCTGAACATCTCCAAGCAAACATTGGACAAATTGCACAAGAAAGGGGTCAGTGCCATCGTGAATATTTCATCTAGACAGCACAACAAAATCCAGCTTAGAGAATAGAAAGGGAGAAAAATCACTTATCAATTATTCTTTTACTCAATACCACTTGTTCTTCAATAAAACACTGCAGAGTGATTTCTCTTGCAATCAGGAAGAGAAAAAATCCCTCCACTCTTGGCAAACTCTATTTGGAAACTGAAAATCTCATTCTGCCTTTTTTTTTTAATTCCTGCTTAGAGGAATTTTATGATAAGGATGTAAGTTTTGCAGCTTATTAGAAATTATACAATTAAGATTTATTTTTAAAACTTACAAGAGCTGATTTTTTGTACTAAACTTCACTTTTACAATCATTGCATGGCCAAATTTATCTCTCCTAGGCAGGTATTTTTCCAATTTCTACCACTTCCCTATATACTAGCACTTAACTGTCATAAATTTTCTTGTAGAGACAATTACCCTTTCTGCCATTTTTCTGTACTCCACATAAGCCCCCTGCTTTTTTAAATAGGGTCATCATCCAGCCCTGTCATTTGACCTAGGTTTCCAAATTTTTCTCCCACTAACTGGTTTTCCTACTTAGGTTAAAAATGACACTTCCCCACTAAAAAAGTATATTTGGAATTGTTTACCACTGGAGTTCAAGCTGAAGTTTTTAGGGTAATTGTCATTTTGTCTCTAGTGCTGCTCATCCTCAGAATTTCATCACGTATCTCAGATATGTTGTGATTTATCAAAGAGCTGGTTCTTGGAGGTCTATCAGTACACAAGAATGCCATGTTAACCTTCAGATTTGTAGAACAAACTCTGGAAATGAGAACCTGAAAGGGTATGACTATAAATGGCAATTGGTCCTTACCAGATGAATTTGGATTTTGTGATATCATATTTTTATGCAGACTTTTGATTCTCGAGGGTCTTGACCTATGACTACTCATGGTTAGTTTACAATCAGATTTAAGAATTCAAGTATCATCAATGGTCACATCTGAGTTCCCATGGTTGCCGATTCAACTTTCTGCTACGTAAAACATCTTCAGCTCCCAGCACTGCAGCTTGCTCCACTCCCATCTCTGACCTCTCATCCTCACCTCATCATTCCCATCATCTCCTGGAGACTGTGAGGACAAGGTTGCACTTCAGAAGTCAAACTGCTTAGGCTATGGTTCTCCACTCCTTTCAAGCTCAATCACTTGCAGAACCACTGGCCCTATAAATTGGCTGTGCCTGAATCATGCCGGTTTGATTAGACCCAGATGACAACTGAGCAGAGGAAGAAGCTGGATTCTATTCTGGGCTCTACTACTGATGTACAACACAAGAATGGGCAGACAGCAAAGCATTTTGTCCTGAGTTGCTGAGACTGAAAAAACTGGGAGAGTGATAACCATGCCTATCCTTATGTACAAAATATTTTGAAACAGTTGGTTGAAAGCCACTATATAAATGTTAACTACATGTTACTAGGTATTGCTCCTACTTTAGGGCACTTTTTCATTCACAGATGTTATGCACAAACCATTTACTAAATCAGCCACAACTGTATTTTTTAAATCATAGGGTATCTGAAGAAGATAAACTCTGTAGCCATCTCCTGGGAAAGGAAAAGAATGGTCCTGACGCCGGCAGCAAACACTCATTGCATCTCATTACAGTTTCAAGAAGAGTAAAGAAAAAAATATTAGCGTACTTGGGCTCTGAATGGCAATAGCTTGGTAAAACTCCATGGTGTGTGTTATCCAGTAAAGCTGACTAAAGGACCTGCCCAGTCTTGAAGTCTGTATATCTGTGAGTTCATTTTATGAAGAGAAAAAGTCTCCCAAAACACTCTCAAGATTCAAACCTGGTTGCTAATGGTCTGGCAATCCTGACTGGCACTTCATGCTGGAATATGCCATGGCTCACAGAAAGAACAAATAATATCTGATAAACCTTCGTGCAAAGGAGGAATTAATATACAACCATGGATAAACTTGGTGGGCTAAAGGTTCATCTAGCCTGGAATGACATTCCACACAGCAGACAATATCAGACACTTAGAAACAAGACAAATATGAAGTGTTCTTCACCCGCTATACTCTCCTCACTCTCCTGGTCTGTTCCCCAGAGAGTGAATCAGTGACTAACATCCAGACCAGTAAGTTCAACAGCCATTACTGGATCTTTTCTCTCTTAATTGTCTAATCCTTTTCTGAAGCAAACTGTGGTTCTGCTTTCCACATCCTTTGGCAACAAACTGAAGCTATCACCCTGTATCCACACACCAGCATCATAGCACCGTGCTTTGCATCCTGTGGGGATGGGGAGAAAGACCAGCTCGGTTCCTGATGGTGGTGCTCCTGAACAAGCTTTCTGTGTCCTACACTAAAAGCAGGAGGAGGCTGGATGTGCTATGCAGCATGTACAAACCACAGTTTGGGACGATTTTCTACTGGTCTGTTCTCTGATCTAAAACACAACCAACCAACAGAAACAGAATATTGCACTACAGAGCTGAGGAGCTTTCCAAGAGGCAACATAAGAACATGCTCTCCTACCATCCCTAGTAAGCCATCCTGTCTGTGGGACTTCCATACCTTCACTTCCCTGCCTCATGGGAAAACTCACAGAAAATAAGATAGAGTCACCTGGAGGTGAAATGAAGGCTGACAGAAAGCTATAACAGTCACAATAAACTTCAGGGGATGGGTACAAGCTGGGTTAATGCGCAGCCACCAGGAAGAGCACTTCCTCATGTACCTCTTCACGGACACTCCTGCAGAGTTCTGCTCCCCCTGCCATTTGTCAGTGACCACATTTGCATCACCTGAGCTAGGTGCTACAGTCATCCTAGTTACTCCTTGCACAAGTGTGCTTTCCCTGTACAGTCACCATAGCTAAATTAATCGGGGGAGCACCCTATAACAAGTCCTCATGAGCTTTTCTGGACATGAACACTTTATTCTCATGCATTTTAGGCCATAAATTGGAGACGACAGCAAAGTAATCAGGACAGTATCATGCTGTGCCTCCTAATTCTCCTGGGTCTCCACTGATTATATAGGAGAAATACAAGCAGACATGGAATTAAATCACTTCCCTTACATTGGACGAGCCAAAGCTGTTCCTTAAATGACAGATTGCTAACAGTTCCCTTAATGACATCACCCAATATGTCATAAAATTTGCTGCCAATGATATGGATTTTTTTTCCCACAGCCAGAAGCATTCCCTGGCTGTAGAGCAGAAGTTTCATCGACAAAATGTGGCTCAGGAAATAACCTATAAAGGGTTCTCAGTGCATAAGGTAAGTCCCACCCCAAAACTCATTGAAGAATAAAATTATCCTTCTTGGCACTTCTTTCCTGGAACAGTGCCCCATGTCAGATTTCTCTAAGTGTGATTGAAATTATCTATCCACCATCTCCGCAGGTAGCACTAAATCTCACGTCAGGAATAGTATCCAGGTCTTTGCCAGATTACTAGCCTTGGGTGAAATCTGTTATCTTCTTATTGCTTTCATGCTTTTTGGAAGGAAACTCTTCCCAGATGGGTATTAGCATTAGAGAAGAAACAGATACACTTATAGTTACAATAGCAAGGATTATTTACCTGGAGTTTCACTATTATCCCTTTACTTCCAGACTCACATCAGTTTTTCTGTCAGAACTGCGAGTAAAGTGACAATCAGAGCACATATAGCATGAACAGCCTTTAAAGAATTTCTAAGAGACAATTTGCAGGTTTTTCTCTATTGTTCAGACATCAGGAATCTAGCTTGCAGAAATGCACCATAAATGACTACCCATTTGCTTTTAAAATGTTACAGTGGAAACCACTTGGGCAGTGATCAACCATGACTGCACAAAGGGTGCTTAATTACCCATTCCTGTAATTCTGTTTTACCTGCATTTTCTCATGAGCATGCCTTATGCAAGAATTAGCTCAGCTGCATAGACTTTTCAAAAAGGGCAAATATATCTAAGAAAAATACTTCAGTAAGCCGAGCCAACAGTGAAGAAAGAGAAAGTCCTCCTTCTTTATCTAGACTTAAATTCTGATTCATAATGGAGAGCACGGAAAACCTCCAAGATGTGGTCCTTCTGATTCAGGCAAGGTTGCTGCTCTCCAGGCAGTTGCAGAAAATCAGTGTTGGCTGCTGTTCCTCTAAGTCACTCCGTAAACAGATCCTCTTCTCTCTGTATGCCATCTTTCCTGCATGCCACCATCTATCCATTCAAAGCAGTTATAGTTGAACAACCAGAAAATGGGAAGAAGGAAAAAGTGAAATGCTAAATCTTGTGGGATCTTAAAGCTATTGCACTTGGCTGCATTGTCCGAGGATGTAGCTTAAATATCTTTGGTAACTCCTTGGGTATCAACTTCTGTTCCCTACAGCAATTCTTGCCAACAGAAAACCTTCCTGCATGCCAGTGGGGATGTTGAAAACCAGTGGTCTGAACAATCTGTCACTCATGTAAGTTCAAAAGAAAATCACTGTGGTGGCACTTGCTGGCACTGTGAGTAAATGAGCCATGAACTATGTATCCAGATATGCTACAGTTCTTTTCTGAAAGAAAAAGCAAGTCAAAACGAAGTGTAACACTCTGCTGAACGCTGAAGTGACCAAATAAACAGGATCAGCTAATCCTTGCTTATCTGTTATTCCTCCCTGTATGAAAGCAGTCTTCTCAAGCCTGCCCATGATGATCATGGCCTCAGTACTTAGGTTCCTGAACTGATGCATTTCAAGCAACGTCATCTGCTTATGTTATCCAGTCATTTTGGTCTTGTCATCCAAGGGAAAAACCTGGTTCAGCCAAACGTGTGGCAGCGCATGTACTTTCAGTACATGGAATGAAAAGCTAAAATAATCCCCGTGAATTTTGTTCTCAAATTCTGAACTGCACTTCCATGAGTGCAGAGTGACAGATGTCAAAATCGAGCTGAGTACCTCATTAATGCAGAGATAAACACACAGAATATGTTGTTTGGAATGACAACCCAGTGTGTTTATGTATGTGTGCCACTATTTATCATCCTACAGATGGTTTCTCACAGTGATGTGCATCCACAAATATGTTTAATTTTGGGTTTTCCTATTCTAGATAATTACCATTTTTCCTTGTTTACACTGACTAGTACTAAGATGGCTTAGCGATCTCTGAGTTTTACTAAGGGCAAGGGGGGTCACGTTTCACAAAGCAGACCCAGAATCCGCATGCAATCAGTTCTTTGCAGTAATAACAGCCCATGCCCGTAGAGCATTTTTTAAGGAATTATCTCGCTCTTATTTTACAGCTGGGAAAACTCTGAAAGGTGAAATGATTTACCCAAGGTTGCACAGCAGGTTCTGTTCAGTACATAGTTACTATTGATGCCAATTGGGCAGCTCATCAAGCTCATGCTACTCACACCACTCAAATAAAATTCAAACAATAATTATTATTTTTACTGCAATTTACACGGCAGTCAAGGCTGGAGGCCACAATCAGGATTCAGCTTATGTTGGGCTCTGTTCAAACACCAAATCAAATCCAGTCCCTGCTCCAGGGGGCTTGCAGTCTCAGTAGGGACATAATTCTGTGGGAACACAAAATGTGATGGAAAAGGAGGGAAGGAGGGAGGGAGGGACAGAAGGCAGTAACAAGAATGTAAGGTTTCACATTGTTTTGGATTACTGTGAAGTCTGAAAGCTTATTATTACTTAAATTATTTATGTGGCTAAGAAATATAAGCACGTTACTGACAGCCACCTGTCTGTTACCTAGGTGGCAGTTTATCTTCATAATCTTAATTGCACAAACACTTTACTTTCACTCCTGTGGTCTTTGATTACATTGACAGACAGCAACTAGATCCTGCTATTCACTTTTTGAGGGACTGACTCACACTGCACTAACTGCATATTTACACTGTACATTCTAAAGAGTGATATTATCCTTAATTTTACAACTCCCTCCCTAATCTGCTGCTAGGTTGATCCTTGCTGTAGACCTTTTTGTATGGTATGTGCTCATACATATTACAGCACATGACAATTTTGTGCACTAGCTAGAAACTAATGAAATCATTTCACTCATGCTAACTTTTACTGAGCTCTGCAGTAGTATAATATGGATTAACTCCCACCTTACCACCTGTCACTGCATCCTAATGTGGCTCCATGCTAGCAGTATGTTATGTACCAAATGACCATATAGCCATTCCTCTTTAAAAGACTTAACTGGGTATAACGTTGATTGCACAAGGTTCACTTTATGTTTACATCATAAAGACAAATTTTCTCTTCTTGTGGAGTCACGTTGTGTTTCATCTGATGGTACAGCAGGACACTGAACATTACACATGTGCAGTCAGATTTCAATATAATGTCATACAATATAAGAATACTGAATGGCATAGACACAACGGGATTATTTGCAAGAGTAAGGTTGCTCAGTACCAAGTCAGGATTGCTGAATGGCCCTTAGAAGTTAACCCATTACTTTTGTGGTATGAATCTGCTACCAGAATATTTATTATAAAGCATGTATTTGTATAAATAATGAAAAAAGGTATACAGGAATTATTTGATTGACATCTGCAACCTCAGCTGGGTGGGTATTTTTTCTGGATTTCAATTAAGCCAAGCATTAAAATGTGTTTCCAATCCATCAAAGCACATGCTAAAATTTTTTGCTCAGCTGATGGAGTCTGTTGAAACAAACGGGCAGCTTTTCACTTACACTAACAGATTCTACATCAGCGCAATAATCCATAATGTACTGTAGAAGAGCCTGAGAAATCACAATTTAAATACATTCTTTTACACAAGGAAAGAATGAGCATTCATTTACAATGAATGCTCTTTCCTTGCTCTTATTCTCAATTGGCTAAATCCACATACAAATTAATGATATATCACAATGTCTGTTGAGGATACAGCATCAAAAACTAAGGCACTGAAGAACTTACACAAAAAATACTAATGTAATTTCGTTTTAGGCTATTAAAACTTTTCATAAAATGATGTTAGGTACATCTTACTACCCACATTTATTCCTCTCTGACAGGTATCACTGAAGCTCAGCAGAACTGAAATATTTACTTAAAAGATTAGAAACAGGTTTTTAGTACTATGATAAATGGAAGCAATAAATAACAACAGCTTTGTTTAGAAATTGCCAATACCAGTATAGTATCCACTAATCTCCTTCAGCATCAGGTAATTGAAATTCCTTTATCATATTTCTGATACCTGCATTGATGACACTGCAGCTTTATTTTAATCCCAGGCAAAAGCACATTAAGAAGGAACTGTGATTGAAAGTTTCTTGCTAATTTAGAATAAAACACTTGTTTAATCATCCCTAAACTGAACATTATAAATCCAAGACAAAAGCAAGCCTAATTTAATAAAATCCAATGTGTGTATGCATAGCCAATGTCTACATTAGCAAGCTGTGTATCGCAACAGAGTGGATCTAAAAAGTGAAACAGCACTTAGGACCTAATACCCACAAAGTGTGTGTTTCAGAGGTTTCACTTCGGACCAGGCCTAGTCCAGTCTGGTGGAAGGCACATATATCAGTGGTAGAAATGCATCAGGTCTACCCTTGGAGGACATCTGGTTCCGTTTATTTAGAAAGAAACCCAGTTTGCATATCTCAAGACTGCTCCATGATCAAACTGTAGTAAGCTGGGACAATAGGAAGATGAACTTTAAAAATGCACTCCTAACCAAAAATAAAACACTCTTACAGTCAGCCCGACGGACGGTCTCCTTGGAGACCACTGGGCAAAGCAAGCAGTTTTAGCTGGCTGCATAGGCACTCAATCAGTTTTAGGATCTCTGAGGCCTTATCCAGATCATGGAACAGCCATGCCACCCATGCGTGGTGGCTCCATTCAGAACAGCTTGTATTCAGGACTAATGAAATTCGGGGCCTGAAACCAGGCTGGCTTAATAACCACAGAGGGTGGGATTCAGCTCCAGACTGAGAAACCTAAATGAAAGTGAGATTAAGAATAGAAGCTAGGACTTGATTCACTTGCCAGCATGTTGATGCCTAATGCCAGCTGAGCATGCCTAATGCCTACTGCTTGTGAGACATCTGTGTGTAGATGACAGAGAACCTATATGAGACCTGTGTCCTTCTGGAAAAGCAGGTAGAGTTCAGACAGGATCCTTGAGGCATTTTAAGCACAGATACCTGGATGTAGGCAACTGCTTGAAGGGTTCGCCTCTACAGCCTGACATCGTATCCTAAGACCCTGAACACTCCTGGATTCACTGTAGAAACACTTGACTGACCTTGCCAGAGTCAGGCTAGGTCTGCCAAGGCCAATGGTGATACCACTCTACTGCAGTCTGGCAGGCTAAGCCAGATGTGTGTAGTCAAGTATCTCATTGCATGTTCTCTGGCACATCCCTGATGTTCTAGCTATGCTTCCCCATCACCTGATGTAAAGTAAAATGGAGCTGTCTGTAGAAGTGTGCTTTGCATTTGCTTCAGACTTGATTTGGAAAAAAATTACGCCTCTTGGGAAGAGACAAAAATGCAGTTACAATTTCCCAGACAACTTCACTTTTGCTCAGCATAATTCCTCCAACATACCATATAATTAAAACTAAATGAAATGTTGTGTTATATGTTTAACACTCAGCTATTAAATATATCATCTTAGGTTCACATAGAATTCAGTGAGGCTAAATTTAAATCCAGATACTTGTATCTGCAGATCTATCCCTAAGGGTGTAAAATCCCAAACAGACATTTTTAAGTATGCATAGTGCATGCCATAGGTTTCACAGAAATGTACAAGATCAGAAATGTTTCATTTAAAGCTCAGGCTGTGCCTTTATACACAGTTGTTTGATACACTGAACACTTCTTTATCCTGGTGACAAAGTGCTCCCTCCCCTCTCCTTCTCAAATGGCCACAGGAGGCAGGGAAGAAGACAGCAAGGATGGAACAGGGAACTCAACGTTGCTCCAATTTCCCACCTGCATGAGCAAAGACCACTTGATGAGCCCATTCTTTCTACAACATCCAATGCATTTGACACAAACCTATTCACACAAAAAATGAAGCATCCAGTAGCATATCAACAAGATAAAGAGATTTTAGATGTTTCTTAGCTATTTAAGAAGATTGTTTACATAGCAGCATGGCATCACAAAATAATTAGGTGCATGGAGAGGTAACTAGGGACAAGTTCTCAAGGACAAATCCTTATCAAAACTAGATCTCAAGTTAGTCATAGAACTGATACTTTGTAAACTTTTTCCTGATGGTAATTTAGAATATTTTAAAGATTTGGTTTTCAACTACTTTCACTTTTAAACATCAGTATTTAGCTGATATAAATTAAATTTTCTTAAAGGAAATTAAATATCCAAGTCATGTGAAAATGTTGAATGCAAAGGGAAAATGTGAAGCACATTACTGCAGCAGCTGTTGTTTTACAGGTTTACTGAGAATTTAAGGAAAACCCTGGCTTGTTTGGTCAGAATGCCAGGCAGGAATGGAGCCCCACTTGACAGATCTACAGATCTTGGTCAGTGTCTATTTTTAATCCTAGAAGGCACCGAGACAGGAGTGATACTGTTTAAAAAACAGGACAAATGGGAGTAGAATAGAAAAGAGCATTCACCTAGTTCTGAAAAATGAGAAAGAGAGGAACAAGACATGTTACAAACACCGCATTCTGTAATCTCTTTCAGACACTCATCTATTTCCAGTGAACAGCTCAGTTTTTTACCAAATCTCTTCCCTTTAGAAAGTTGTTGCAGAACCTTACTGCTCCAACAGTTAGAAACCTTCTTTTAATTTCCAGGCTGAAGTGATTTATAAGCAGATAATATCCATTTGTTCTTGTCCCACCATTAGCCACAAGTTTAAAATCATTAGTTTTCACTCTATGGTCCATGGACTCAGGAGGGGTTCATAAACTACTTCCAAGATTTTTAAAGTGTTGTGAAGCAAAGTAGGCGTAACAGGCTGTAATTTGCTCTAACAATGCTACAGGGCATGTAACATCATCTTTGGAAAAAGTTTAGGAAATCACATCAAATCAAAGTGAAAAACACTGGCTTAAACAGTTCTTTTTCCTTCCTCTTGGTTTTTTTTTTATCCCTTCCATGTGTTTTTAGACATCTGTCATGGACATCTTATCAATCTTCCTCTTCACACATTAAAATAACCAAGCTTTCCTAGCATTCTCCCTGGAAAAAAAAAGCCACTGGTTTTCCATTTTGCAGCTACTGTCATCTCAGCCAGAATTGGACATCGGTGTCCAGAATCCCATATGAAATATGATGGTGCATCACATAATGATCTTAACATTGCCTTCAACCAGCTACAAATACTTCATGAAATATACACCAGGATCACGTATGTATGTCATCTTCACAGATGCACTACATTGACAACCCGTTGCCATCCTTTGATGAACAGATACACTCAGGTCCTCCCTTCACTCACTGTTATCCATCCTCAGCTACAGGGCCTTTCATTCTGCACCAGTGAGTCCGCACCACCACTATTGCCTAAGTCCTCAAGGTTGACAAAGAGTGAAACGTCAGCTTGGAAATGATGGTTGGTGAGCCAGCTGATGATGCCATACTAACTGAGGAATCCGACCAAATATAAATGTCTGACATGAACTAAGCACAAGCAATTGTGGCTGGTAAGTCATCAGCATGTTTAGACTATTTTGGACTATATTTTTCTAGTGTAATGACCACGGATTGCAATTTCAAGCTTTTTATTTCACTGATGTTCTAATATAACTCCACCAGTAACAGGAAGGCTAAATACTAAGACATAGCAACTGAGTAATAATTAACTTTCTTTAGAGGAACATAAAGCTACAAGGATGAATAATTTTATTTTCATGGAAAGTCTAATATTTCTCTCATGGAATTAATCTTAAGTCTTCGAATTAAGTCTTTGCAAAGCTCTCAAGTGTCTCTCAAGTAAAGACTCAATTTTTGGTGTTCAAAGATGTGTTAGCCAAGCTGAAGATACATGGGGAAAATCTGATTTTGAAACACACAGCCAACATCAGAGAGAAGACACATTTATGATTTTTAGACTCATGGGTAACATTCTCCCACTATCTGTATCTAAAAAACTTTCTTGTGGCTTGTTCTACATTTTTGATTGCTTCCTCCTCTTCTCAAAGGTTACTAACATCTTTCTTTTTCAAGGTTACTACTATGTCTAGTTTCAAAGCTAACTACACTTCATGCAAATTTTTCATCCACAGATCTTTTTATTGTTAATTTAAACAAAGAAAATCAGAAATTAATACTATGGAACTGAGTTGCAGTTATAAATTCCTTTAACTTAAAGGACTAAATCCCATGTCACTTTAACGTTTCTGTACAGATTATTCTTGAGTTCCTCATTTTGAGACTTGGCTACATATTGGTTATGTCTACACAGATAAATTAAGCAGTGCCAGGGAGCATTTCCAGGCATTGAAACCCAACTCTCTATGCTATTAAATTGTTAGAATTGTCCCACAGCATGTGTCACAGGAGTGTTATTAGTCTGTTCCAACTAACAATCTTCCAAAATATTGCCAGGGCACAGTTTGCAAGATAGGACATGCCAGGAATGGTTCCCAACAGGCAGTATGAGTCTGGTGACCCAGTTTTAGAAGGTAAAAAAATGTAATAGTATGGACAGTGTCCAGTGCGCCAGCTGACTCTGCACCAGAGGACGATTCTGGACATGTTTATTTTGCAGGTACAGGCATAGCCACCGCATCCCTCTTTTGGGCCCTAGTAAGCTAAGGAGATGACTTGCTACAGGAATATCTGAGCCTAACTTTGAAGACCGTTAATCTCCAAGAAGCACAGGATCATTTATGTAGGTGTTTCACGCTTACACATTTTCATCTGGGCTGTTGCGAAACAGGCCTCTCCAAGACTCCTCTTGCCCACACTGAGAGACTCCATGTTACAAAGAGCTGACACAGGTCAGGCAGGAGGAAGAGACGCTGCTGCTAGTCAACCCTTCTCCCTTCCCTGCTAAAATATTCCCTGATCTTAAGAAACATTGTGCTATTTTATTCCCACTTCTGCTGCACACAAAGTTCACCGTGACAAATAAAGTATTGTAGGGTGGAGATTACAGAGCTACAGTCTAGCAGTGCAGTACAAGACACATTCTGGTCATGCTAATCACATGAGATGACACACCTTATTCAATGAACTTCTACAAGCAAGGTGCATGTCTTTTGACTTCTAGCAGTAAACAAAAGAACCTCCCAAGGCTTCACAAGTAGCATTTTCTAAACCTCTCAACTCAGAATATTTGTCTTTGACCTTGCTAGTACAGCATGTCTAGCTTTTTTCTCTAGAAAGTCTTCTGTTCTGAAAGTTAGAAAAATAAGGAAAGTGGAATGTGTGACAACTCATCAACTGTTTGTAATAATTTATTTCAAACCATTTATTCAGTACCTCTCTCCCTCTGATGCAGTTTCAATTACTTGATTGAATAATATTCTCTGAAATAGCACATGATGTGCTTGTGTCAAAGAGGCTCTCCACAGAGGCCATCAGCTACCTTTTAAAATCAATGAAATTCATAAATTTGCATTTGGCTTCTCAAGGAGAAAATAAAGGAACCTTTTCCCCTGGTACATATGACCTTCTCATTTTAAGGCCAGCTTGTTTCAAGTCTTCTGCATCTCTGAATGCCAACATGAAGACAGGTAATATCTTTCTCAGAACAGATAGATCTTGAAGTCTATTATATTCCCCTTCTTAAGGATTCTAGCCATAATTCTCTCTTAGTAATTGGGATTTGCACACTGTTCCACGCAGTAATGCATATTCTAGCTATTCACTCTGTCATGCTGCCGCTGCATTTTTAACAATGCTGATAGCAACCGATGTTATCGAATTCTGCAGACTTTTCAGGCTCTAGGCTTGTTCATGCCTTGTTTTTCATTTCACCATTTCGGAGCAAAAATGTTTTTATTTTTTCCTTTGTGATGCCTCGCTACTGTGACCCTGCCATTCCTCACAGCTGGATCTTGTTAGTTTTCAAATATTGAGTCCACACTGTCTGATCACACCACAGATTTTCTGTTCTGATACGTTTGCTGTCTTTATGTTTGCAAGATCAAAGCTAATGCTGTGTATACCACAGTGCTAAAAAGGTTCACTTCTCAAAAGGTAAAATAACCTTAGTATTTGAAATCTAGCCTTCTTTTATTCCATGCCTTCTACTCCTGATAATATCCATATGTTTCTCTTCTTGCTGGCTTCATTTTCCCATATAGCAATTTTCTTGATTAAACTTTTAGAAGGAATTTTCGAAAGAACTCAGCAGTTGCCAAATCCTATGCTCGTGAAGCCCTTTCAGGTGCAAGAAAGCAAAGCTGCACCAACACCAGCTGTTTTCCAAAACGCCACTCCCATTTCTCTTTCCCAATAGTATTCAAGTTCTCAGCTCCCCACCTTTTAATAGCTGATAGTTTCCTCTTTTAAATTCTCTCCCAGTTTCTTTCTCCCCTCCTTTCATCCCTTCCGTACATCTTTTTTTTTTTCAGTGAAATGGAATTTGTCCTCAAATTGCTTGGATAACTTCATGCATTTCCTTTTATATCTTACTATTCTGTTATTGTAGTGTTTTTCAAACAGTGGGCCACAGCCCCCAGGATGTTCATAAAGGGCAAATGGGAGAGTTATAAGATGCTGAAATTTTTATTATACTCTAAACCAGAAGAAAATACCTCTTCTCCATTCCCCAAACACCTTTATCCTTCAAAAACAAGTTTTGCTATCAAAATCTCAAATCACTCATACAAATAAATGATATACACTTCTTACGTGATACATTGTAGCCAGGTTCCCTCAGGAATCAAGGCTGATGTGATGTTGAGCCAGCTGACCAATTTCAACCAAATTTGACTGAGCCTACAAGCTTTCAAGATACTAAACTTCTACAAGTTTTTTGAAAAAGCTGGTCCCTGGGCAGAGTAGAAAGGATCCCAAATTCCCATGAGTGGAAAGACAGGGATAGCCCAATTGGAAACTTTCTTCTGGAGCTCAATGGACAGAAAATCATATGGGAGCATGACTTCTCCCCTGGGAAAGAGAAGCAGATTCACCAGGCCCACTTGTATAAGAAGATGTCCTCATAGGCTTGATGAGACAATCTGTTGTTGGCAAGCAGAGCACTCAGCTCTTTCCCTGCTCCCTGCCTGCCCGCATAGCTCCAGCACCCCATTTCCCAAAGCCACAGAGGCAATTCTCATGTTACCATGGTCAGAGCCCTCAGTATCCCTGATTTTTCTGGATTTTCTCCCTGAAGGTCCATCATCCACCACTGCTTACAAACCACTAAATAACCTGTCACCTCAATCTGTGTGTGGGGTTGGGGGTGTTAATGCTCTTATTAAAGTCAGCATCAATGCTGAAACTCAGTTAAAAAACTTGGTCGATTTTCCCTGATTTGCTTTCCTCTCCCTTTGGCCTCCCATGTGCCTCTCACTTAACAAGTGGGGTACATGGTGGGACCAAAAGCTGGCAGCAGCGTTCGTTAAGGCCCTTTGCTTCTGGTGAGTTAGGCCATGCCTGTTAGAAAGAGGCACCTAATCTTACGTAAAGACTTTAACTGAAGAAGAAACCTCTATCAAGATAATTAACAAATGCAACTTAACAGGTTAGAAATGTATATACCTCATGGTTAATGCAAATTTTTGTAACTTCATCTTCCAAACATAGCATTTGTCAAGTTAAGAAGCACTGCACAAATTGAAATCTCCCCCTGTAGGTCCTCATACACCCTAATCTGTCAATTTTTAATCTTCTTTTGAGTAGCAAGAAAATTCATCCTTTTAGCTCTTCTTCTTTTTTATTTAAATCTTTCCTGAAACCCTTTCTACTTCATACTTGAAAGGGAGTCTTGACAGATGTTCGATCTGGATATAGAGGGCTCAGGAACCACTGTGGGCAACGTCAGTGTCATTTTTTGCATACACATTTACGGACCACATCAGACTTTTTAAGAGCAGCACTGCAGTGAGACCTCATATGCAGATGCCCACCTACCACAGCCTCTGTTTTCTCTTCTACATAACTGTTTTCCACAACACATATTTTCTATAACTCTCCCATCAGTAAGAATGCCTCCTACATTTTGATCCCCAGAAGTCTTACACCGCATTTGGCGTATTAAAATACAGGCTGCTGACACAAGCCCAGGTTATTATGACATCCAAAACAGTCTCTGAAATTAGCTATCCATACTATAATTTATTAAACAAATAATTTTTGTGCCACCTGCAAAGTTCAGCAGCCCTAAGTGTATATTATTCTTCCAACTAATTGGTAAAGATATTGAAGCTACAAACAAGATCCATATCTGACTCCACTAGACACCCTGCTCAAGCACTGGCACATTACTGGGCTTTTTTCTAGCCTTCTGGAATTTACCCCTATACCAAGATCTGACTAACAGCAGTAACAAAGGCTCCAAGAGCATCAAGGTCAAGCCTTTTAAGACTCTTATATAAAAGTCACCTGGTTTCAGACTGATTTCAAGTACAAAGGCAAACAACGATGCAGTTGCAATGAAGAATTTCACCTTTTCATTCTGAAACAGTTCCATGGTTTAAATGAACTTTTAACTTGGCCATGTAATAACCTCTCTCCTATTGCTGCTTTGGCCCCAAAGAACTAGCAATCGAGCAATATGAAACCAGATTTAAAAACTAGTTTAGAGCAGGTTCAGGGAAAGCCTGGGGAACTACAGAAAGACTGGTGTCTGCACCACGTAAATCAGTGAGAACTATGAAAGACAGCAGGGTATGTCAGCATGTGCACAAACATGGCATTTTTGTGTGACAAAAGGAAGTGAGGTAGAGCCAACACACCTATTTTACCTAATTTTTCACAAAGCTACTAGAGTTGCCCAAAGAAAGAAGGAAATAATGCATACCATGGAAGTTTTTGTTAACAAAGTCCACTTGGAATTCCAAAAGACATTTGATGAATCTGTCATTCATAAGTCTTAAAAAATCTAAACTCCCAGAGGATAAAAATAAATGTCCTTGCAAGGATAAATAATTAGAAACAGATGGTAGGAGAATACTGTCAGTTTTCCAAGCGGAGAGAGGTCAATGGTGGAGTCCTGCAGGGATCTGTGCTGGAACTTGGGAGCTGCTCACTTATTTATAAATGAGCTGGAAAATAGGGTAAATGGTGAGGTGACAAAGTTTGCTGCTGATATTCATTCAGGGTAGCTAAGATAAGGGCTGACTATGAAGAAAGACTTTACAATACTGGGTGACTAGGCAATAAAAAGGCAAATTAAAGTCAATGTAGATCAACAAATACAGAGTTGTTTGAGGGAAAAAACCTAACCACACAAAATGATGTGCTCCAAGGTGACTGTTACTGCTTCAGGACTGAGATCTTGGGGTTATAATAGGTAGTTCTATGAAAACATCAGCCCACTGCTCACTAACACTGAAAAAGTGAACATTGGGAATTACTAGGAAAGGAACAAAGAATGAAAGAGAGAATATTATTATACCACTCAATAAATGGCTGGTTTGTCAGTCTTGAATATTGCGTTTAGTTCTGGTCCCACTGCCTCTGAAAGGGTACTGGAGACTGGAAATAGCTGAGGGCAGGGCAGTAAGGACGATGAGACGCATGGTGCAACCTAAGAACTAAGGAAAGACTGAGAAGTCAAAGATTGATCAGCTCTCAGAAGCACATAACTGAGGGGATACGGCAAAGGTGTAGTCTGGACAGCACAAGGAAGGTGCCTGGGAGTCTCCTGTGTCACAGCCTCTTCCAATACATGATTTGGGAGGATCAAATGAATTGGCAGGTTGAAAGTTTAAAACATAAAATACCCCCACTGAATTTTCACACAACATGTATTAAGCGATGGAACTCTTTGCCCTGGGGCACTGTAAACATGGCCACTCCATGTTTATGTTGTTTTGTTCAGCTGAACTCTTACTGTGGGCATAGGTTTAGACATCTGCTGAAAAACATACATATAGGTTTCATCCTACTCATCTGAGTAGAGAGAAAAAGTAATGACAAATGTCTAGTCAAGAAAAAAAATCACAATGACATAAATGAAGTGTTTAATTTGTTTAACTTCTAAAGGAATACATCTCAAGAAATGTCTTTATTTGTGAGGTTAGGTGCAGGGCAGTAAAGAGCAATAATAGCTCACTTTTAATGCTTTCACTAAGTGAGCAGCCGCTCAAATTAAGTAAATGTTCATGCAAGTGTTTGTACATGTAATTTTGAAATTGCAGAAGTGGGTACTATGGGCTGGAGAATGAGGCCGCCAACACTGGCTCTCAAGATACCCTGACAGCATTATACACATGGAACAAAAGAAGCAGTCTAAGCCATGGCAAAATCATCAGAGAGTATGTTGTCCTCACGTACACAAAGGAAATAGCTTTTCCTAGGATTTTTCTGCTTAATCATGTCATAGACACGACTAGACAGCAATAAGGGTTGAAAATGCACGTGGCCGAGGTATTGTATTTCTGTTCCTTATTTAAAAAATACCTCTTCAAAACAAGAGCTCTATCATGCTGACAATTTATAATGACTCATGCAGGACAGAATGGGATCAAAATCTTTCTTTTAAAGAAATAAGTTCCTAAGCTTTTAATTGCAATTCTAAATCAAGCATGATCCCATGCTGAAAAAAAACTCTTTCTAAGGAGATTTAAATTACATCCATTTTAAGTATTATTATATGATCTAACTGAATGCTAACACTGCTAAGGTACATAATAGAAAGCCAAATCAAAGCTATACTCACATACTTTTTTCTTTTACTACTTCAGGTTTAATTTTGTTCCTGTACCACACAAAACTATCTGCATATGTAGATGACATTACTACATTGTTATTTGTGCGATAAGCATCTTAAGCTTATTATTGCCTATTACTTATACTCTCAAAACAGTAAAATAATAACAGAAGTGGGTCATATAGGTCATAGAAAACCTATCAGAACTCATAACTCTCAACCTGCACCAACATTCAGCAAACAACAAAGTCAATCTCTTTCAACACCCAACATCACTCCAGTTCTTCCAGGTCATTCATGTACAAACCAGGAAGGACGGCAAACAACCACTTGGCTCTACAGGCATTCCCATATTATTGTAATTTTGGAGGTAAGCAGTGTGAAAAGTGATTCTTCTGCTGACATAGTCCTTTTGTTGACTTTTCATGACAACAGTGCATCTACCAGCTTTGGAGATTACAGAAGTTCTGTGTTATTTTGCCTGAAAACATATATTCAGTGTCACACCTGCACACGTGCAGCACCATATAGACTGAGTGGCCTCCTGTAAATCAGCTGCATGCAGTGATTTCTAAACATTATTCTTCACCTGTGCAGAAGTGCAGTAAAGGAATGAGATCCATTTTTATTTACTTTGCACTAGCTTCCGTTGGCATAAAGCAGTAGAACCATATAAATAAAACACCATTATCTCTGATGTTGGAAAGTGTAAATGATTTGAAAATTGTGCTGTCCTACTGCATACCGGACATGAACAGAACAGGCTGAGGATGCACCAAAACAGTGAATATTCATGCCACCTTTTACTAGTGGAGAGGAGACAGCTGAAAGCATAACTCCTTAATGGGGCAGAGAAGATGTCTGTGGTGCAAAGATGAAACAGTCTGCTCTGCCTGGAGCCAAATGACATGACTGTGTACAATTAATAACACCGTATCAGAATGCACATTACTGAACAGACAAAGTAGGCACCAACATCAAAGAGGATTCCCAATGCAGAGATAATGAACGCGAACTTCATCTCACTGGAACCGGAGAAAAATCTACCAACCTCAAGTGACTGCAGATCAATCCCCAAGTGATAAAGAAAGAAACCGTATGGAATCTTAACAGCATAAAAATACATATAACATACATAAATACAGCATAGCAAACAGAAATGAATAAAGCTCTTTCACACAAACCAGAAATTTCCACTAAGCCTCATGGACTAGCTGGCAAATTGAATAATGCTGGAGCCGCTCAGCAAACAACTCAGAAGAATTATTGCTCAGAAACTGAAATGAATGTAGGTCAATTAAGGGGACTGAAAAAGTGATTGTGAGCCCATTTTGGAGACTTTTGCTCTGTTTCCCTAACAGCTTCTTCCTGCAGAGGCAAAACTTCACAATTTTAGAGTTTTATTGAGAGGATAAATATAAGGTATGCTTTAATTTTAGATTCTTTTTTTTTCCTCAATTACTGAAGAATCTTATCTATTTCCCTAAAACTGATTTTATTACTATCTCAACTCTAGAGACCATTCTTTTCTCCCCCTCTGCCTATCAGCTGCACACAAATCACCAGTTCTCTACTAACTCAGAGGGAAAGCTGTGTTGGAACTACAAGAAGGGGTATCCTGGTGTTCTTCCTCCTTCTTCCCATGCACTTTCCCCAGGGAGACACTGGATGTGATGGGGAAATTCAAATGAAGTCAGAAAACCTTCTGAATCAAAACCAGCAACTGAAATTCATTTTTTTTCTTTACACTCCTAACATAGGAAAATAAACCTTGCAAACAGGGGGAAGAGACCCCAACCAAAACTCATGCATCTAACATCCAATGACCTCAGCTGCCCTTCCAGTTGGCCAGCAGAAGACCCCACCATCCCATCCCATGCCACTGAACCAAAGTCGGCTCTGCCTTGACCAGGTGGAAATCTGGGCTCAGGACTAACCTTCAACAGGCTGGCTGTTACCTTCATTCACTGTCACCTGCTCGAGGCATCCCCATGGTCCCCACTGCCATTTTCTCCTGACCTTTAGCTACAGACCAAGTGCTGGAGGACAGCCCGGACCTGCCGCCGCCCGCAGCTCTCCCTAGGGCTGTTTGATGCTCACGAGTCGGTTCACAGGCCGAAACCGGACAATTTCTCCGGGCATGTCCGCTCCTCGCGGGGGGTGCGAGGGGCTGAGCCTGACCTCGGCCCAAGCCCGGTGCCCACGCGGGTGGGGGAGTGGCCCGGGGCAGATACCAGCACCTCTCTGCAGCGCCACTGAGGCGTCCCGGTCGTCGTCCGCCCCCCAGCCCCACTACCCTCGGCGGGGCACCCCGACCCCCCTCCGCTCACCTTACCCCCTCCCGGCCCGGGCGGCCGCCGGCTCCGCAAGTTTTTCCAAAGCCGCCCGTTCCCCCCCGCGGCACCGAGCAGGGCAGGGACGGGCAGGGCGGCGCGGAGCCCCCCCCCGGGGCCGAAGCCGCTGCCCCCACTCACCCGAGGTCAGCTGCATCCAGGCACAGATCTTGTAGACGGTGGCTGTGTTGCAGAAGAAGAAGAGGATGAAGCAGACGATGCAGGCGATGATGAGCATCATCGAGAGCCCGATGAAGAAGGAGGCAGCTTTGAAGGCTCCCGAGGGCAGGCTGGAGAAGTCCGTGAAGCTGCCCCGGCAGGTGAGTTCCCGGCTGAAGCCGTTCCCGATGCAGTAGTGGAAGAGCCCGAAGTAGCCCGCCTGCGGGGTGTCCACGCCGTCCCCGATCCAGTAGGGCTGGATGAAGCACACCACGTTGACGATGGCAAAGCAGATAGTGAAGATGGCCCAGAGCACGCCGATGGCCCGCGAGTTCCGCACGTAGTTAGTGTGGTAGATCTTGGCCGCCTCCTGAGCCGGGAGCATCCCCGCTGCTGCCGCTCCTGACGAGCCTGCTCCTGTCGCCGCCGTCCCTGCAGCCGCTCCGGGCATCCTCGCCGAGAAGATCCCCCCTCCCCTTCCTCCTCCTCCTCCTCCTCTCCTCCTCCTTCTCCTCCTCCTCCTCCTCCCCGCTTGCTTCGCTCGACGCGACGCGCTCCGCCGCCGCCGCTGCGTGCGAGAGCCGGCGAGCCCCTCCGCCGGGCTTCAGCGGCTCCGCGCCAGCAGCAGCGGCGGCGGCGGCAGCACCAACATGGCCCGCCGCCGCCTATCGGGGCTCAGCGCTGCCGGCCGCCGCGCACCGCCCGCCCCGCAGCCCGCCCTCCCGCCGCCGCCCGCGGCTCCTCGCCGCGCCGGGCGCCCACCGCCACAACGCCCAGAAACCCTCACAGCGCGCGCCGACCGCCCGCCGCGCCAAGGGCCACACCAACCGCCACCACGCCCGCCAACGGCCACACCAACCGTCACACCAACCGCCACGGCGCCTCGCTGGCGGTGGGGGTTGGGGGCGGGAGGGCATGGCTGAGGTGCCATTCCTGAGGAGAGGCGGCGGCGGGGCAGAGGCGGAGGGGCCGCTGGCGGCCTTTCGCCGGGCGGGAAGGGCGAGCCCCGGGGGGCGGCGGGGACGCTGCGGCCACGGCCTCCCCTCAGCCCCTCTGCCCCGGGCGCTGCTCCTGGCCGGCCAACGGCTGCCTGGCCGGACCGCTGCCGGCACTGTCCATGCTGCCAGCCCCGGGAGACATGTTCTGGCATTTTAAAGTTGAAAGCCTGCGTGCGGGTTTCTTTTAAAATCCCGTGTGATCCGTTCCCTCACAAAACATGGGGCTGTCTGCAGGCGGGGGCTGTGAATGCCACATCACCTGTGGCGAGGCGAGCAGCGGCCTTCTCTTCTAGCACAGGTGGAGCCCGGAGATGCTGCATGTCCCCCCCCCCTGAGTCAGCCCTCTGCCAGGCTGAGGTTGTGGGGCTGGGGAACAGAGAAATGAAGGGCTGCTCCTCTCTGTGGCAGGCAGGATGGCGGAGGTGGAGGAGATTCCCCCTGTGAATACAGAGCAGCCATGGGGCCATGGTGGCACCAGTGGAGAAGAGCGGCTTCACTCCAGTCAAATGACTTTGGCCTGGAACTCTGCGTTCAGCATGCTGATGTGCAGCAGTGATTAGCATATATTAATGAGCAATTAACATCTGGTAATAATCATTCCGATGCCAGTGACACTTGGATTTGCAGTCCCCGACCTATGCGTTGAGCCTGAGTTAATAACAGTAATTGATGGCGCATATATACAACGCTCTGAGGGTTGTCCTCTCCCGGGACGCACTCGCAGCCGGAGTGGAGGGATGCTTGGCAGAGCGAGTGGCCACGGCAGTCTGCTGCTCAGTGCCGGCAGAGGGCCACACTCAATTAAATATTAGTGCTCATCAGCGCCCAGGAGGAGGGACACCCACGTGGAAATTACTCCTGGCATTTGGTAGGAATTTTTCATCTGCGTGCAGGCGAAGTTTTGATCTCTGCCCCGTGACTGCCAAAAGACAGGCGCAGCATGATGGAACGAGCATGCCAGCTCTTCCCAAGTTTGCCGCAGAGGGGCTAGGAAGGGACAGCACCATCTAATGAGTTTTCAGGTCCCCATGCTCGCATCAGGGACAGAGAGCTTAGAAAGCAGTTACCCAGGGGTGGGAGTACAGGGGGAAGTGCCTCAGTGCAGTCACGCTGTTGCTGCCCTGCATGCAGGAGTGCTCCCCTCGTGGGAGGGTGAGAGGGGGCACATGTGGCATGGGCTTGCTCATCACAGACCCCAAATACACACACTTGCCTCACTTTCTTAGGGAGGTGGGTCGAAGTGTGCAAACTACAGCTGGAGATTCAGTTCCCAATGACGGTGCTTTGTCCAACGCTGATGGAGGTGCCCATGTACACTCCGCTGCATCATCTTGCTCCTACTGCAGTTTCTGCACATGACCAGGCTGCTCATATGCCACCTTCAGAGAGTATCTGAACTGGTTCCATGCTCCAGCAGCAGGAGGAGTGATGGTCTTTCTCTTCAGTGCCCTCTTTTCTCCAGGCTGAGGCTAGCTGGGACCCCAGGGCTCAGCGTAGAACACCTGTCTTTCCTGTCCTCTAAGGGGCCAACAAGTATGGAGGTGAAGACAATACAGTCCAGACCTAGAAGGCTGGAGGAGGCCTGAAGTGGCCTGAGACAAACAATTTTAGGGATGGAGGTTGGAGTGAATTTTCTAATCACACTCCTTGGTATCAGAAATTTCTTCAGAATACCCAAAGATAGGCTCAGAAGGCTTTTTTTATGGTTCATACCACATTAATTTGTGTCCATCATAGTCTTAGAAAATATGTTTTTATGAGATAGAAGGTTGGTATATTCTGGGCAGATCAGTTAAAAGGCAGCTGGGACCTCATTTCTCAAAGCAGAGTTCCCATGGAGTTTGGTTGCAGCAGTTCTGCAAACGAAGCCTCAGAAGGAGCCATGCTGAGTTGCTGCTCATCTATAAAAAGTTTTAAGCATCTTGACTGTCATGACAGAAGAATTCTGAGGTAGAAACAGGGATAGTGTCCAGCTCTTCAGTGCAGCTTTCATCATCTTAATCCTCAGAAGATTATCCTTTCTCTCCTACAGCCTCTTGTACCTTCACTGGTTTCCCCGCTGGCAATTAACTGGGTCCCAGCCCTGTGGCTCCCATCTAGTCTCATCTAAAAAGTTGGAGTCTTAAACCAGGATTTTCACCAAGAAGCTTCTTCAACGGGTGAAACAGGATTCTCATCATCCTGATCTTTCTGGACAGCAGATCCTGCCTCCTGAACCTGATAAGGGCAGGATCCTGTTTACCAATTAGCATGTCAGCATGCAACACTGAAGAGAGGGGATGCAAATCAAGTGGCACAGACAGCTCTTTTTTTGGCACATCCAGTTCAGAACTGGATTGTACAACCATAATACTGTTTTTAAAAAACATTTTTTGTGCGCGTGTGTGGTTAAAAATAGGCAAGTTTAAAGAGAATTTGTGTAACCTTTAAAAGTATACCGTGTGCCCCAAATTGGCCTGGACCATACTATTGATCATTTTATCGAACCAGAAATGTGTCCATTTTTTGCATATGTAGATGATTACACAAACCACAAAATAAACGCTTACTATTTGGACAGTGTTTCTACTCACAGCATTTCTCTTTGGAACTAGCCAGGTCTTGGCAGTGGTGGAGCAGCGGTGGAGAACTGCTTACACATTTTGTTGGGAGCACTGTGGGGAAGGGCTGTACGTTGTGCCGGGGAAACCCTTGGATACAGTGGGTGGGAACAACAGATGAATGCCGTTGCTGGGCCGTGGGCGATGTCTGGCAAGAAGTGCACATCTGGGAATTCATTGGTATTCATGTGGTATGAAACTAAGAGAAAGGTAGTGGGAAGAAGAAGTGAATGCATGGTTGGAGAAGAGTTAGCAGGAGAGAGGACTTACACAGGAAAGAAAGCAGCCTGTGAGGAGGGAATGGGGTAGGAGGAAGTTATGTGTTCATGAATAAACAGCAATAAAGGTGTCTGACAATAAATGATCAGTTGATCAGTTTTATGGGGCTGGACCCTGCTAGGGTGACAGTTGAGGGAACTGGGAAAAACAAGCACATGAGAATGTACCCATCACACACAATGGGAGGGAGATGCCCCCATTCAGGCACATGACGGCATCTCGCCTGCTCCCTCCATCCACTTTCCTCCATCCAGCCCTCTTAAAATGCAGCTCTGCCTTTTTTCCCCCTTCACAGCTGGATCTAGCTGACACATGGCTTTTCATATCTGTAGCTGCACATTAGACTGTGTGAACTGCTCTACTTCTCTGGAACTTTCTTCCCAGGTTTCTGTGATATCACTCATTGGAATGGCCTCAAGTTGTGCCAAGGGAGGTTTAGATTGGACATTAGGAAAAAACTTTTTCACCAAAAAGGTTATCAAACATTGGAACAGGCTGCCCAGGGAAGTGGTAGAATTGCCATCCATGGAGGTATTTAAAAGACAGGTAAACGTGGGTGCTTAGGGACATGGTTTAGTGGTGGTTTTGGCAGTGTCAGGTTGATGGTTGGACTCAATCATCTCAAAGATCCGTTCCCAACCTAGGCAATTTTGTGTTCACCCAATGCCTATCAACAAATGGTAATTTCAGTCTGAGCCTCCTTAAATAGCTACATATCGCTATTAAAACCTTTTAACACAGCTGATATAGATATGTCCAAAGAACACACTCATCTAATTTGGACTGGCTTAAATCCTAAGGCTGGAAGAGGAGGAATGTATGTCATGGTAATCTTGAGGCTCTCCAGCTTGTGTCCAGCCCTGTGCGAGGATGTGTGGGACACCCAAAGCAGAAGCTGAAACAGCAGAAGGCCTCCCCTCTGCTCCCCACTTCCCTGCACTCAGTGTGAGCTGAAGCTGTGACAATGCTAAAGGACAAGCAGGAATTTTTGTGCCATTTCACTGAAGACCGAGATAACCTAAGTGTGTTGTGGGCTTGATTACAGCTTAACTGGATGCCAGCACTGGTACATCTTAACACAGGCGTCGCTCTGGATCAATTTTCCTCTTGTCCCATGGTGTCTGGAGCTGGCTGCAAACAGTCGCTGCTGTGTTTACCCGGAGTGATTCCCTTTCAGCCAGGGGGATGGAGGGAGCGCAGGGAGCCCAGGCAGCCCCATCACCATGGCAACCTACAGCCTCGCCACTGATGAGCTCTTGCTGTCTATCAAAAAGCATTAACTTTTACATTATGTCTTTTTTATTATAGTTTCTGCACATTTTGGCTTCCTTTTCCCCAGGGGCCTGGCTGCACTGGTGAAATGTTGTTTCTCAGGGAGTGGGAAATGGCATTTCTTTCTATTTCTGCAGTGTTTACAACTGTGGGAGAGGCACAGCAAAGGGCTGGCAAGGATTACTGATATCAGTGTCAGTGAAACTGCTGTTGCTGTCACTGTTTTGTTCAGAAATGGTCCAATTTAGGTCTACCTTAAAAATTAGAAAGTGGGTAACTTAGAAGGTTTGCTCCACTTCTCTTGGACTTAGTTCTGCTCTTGCTGGTGATAGCAGAGGACAGAGTCCTGTAGGACACCCATGAAGCAGGGCAGAGCCAAGAAGCAGAGCATGGCCCTGCTGGAGCCGCATCCCAAGCAGGTTGCAGGATTAGATATCTCAAAGAACTAGGCAATGGGGTGCAATCATCAGGAAAAAGTCACATATTCCAAAGTCTACCCTCAGCCAAGGTAGATGGCTGCAAATGACAGAAGTGCACTTCAGCAGACAGAGATGGGGCTGGCAAGAGGGGTGGTCAGGCAAGAAGTAGTGGCTATAGCAAGTGGAAAGGATGTGAGGAAGATAAGAAACACCTTGGTTGCATGTAGAAGCAAAGACTGAAAGGAAGAAAAGATCTCACCAGTCTTTAAAAGAAAGAAAAACATGGAAAACAGAAGATTGGACTTTTTAACCGAGGATAGGTTCACCTGCAAAAAAGCGGAATGAGCAGTGGCTGTTGAAGGGGAAAGCCAGTGGGAGTACAGACAAACATGATGAAGTACAGGAAAAGTGGGGATACAGTTATTGAGATCCATGGTGAAGAAGATCTTGTAGCACTCCGACACACAACTCAGCTAAGATCTGCTTTAGCTTCCTTCCCTCAGCCTATATAATCTGGAGGTCTTGCAAAATGACATTGAAATACACTGGCTGAAATCAAACACTTTATGGGCCACTTGGGAGCTTCAGATCTAAACTTTCCAGTCCCTGCCCACCAAGAAGAGCTTGCTGTCAGGGCCTGCTAAGCTATCTTAGCATGCCAAGGGCATTCTGCGTGGCTCAGTGCAGTGTCTTACTATCTAGGGCTTCTCTGAGCAAGTCATCTCGCTCCCAACAGCAACAGCAGTGCAGCGCCCTGCTTCACTGGCATAGCCTGCTTGTCAGTGCTGCTAATTAACCCAGACAGAGCTTTCAGGTGGCTTGCTGTGTTCAGACACACCATCAGAGACTCCTCCTGAAATGATGGAAATTTCATGTCTCTTGCTGTGGCAGCTGTTTGCCAGAGGGTCAGTAGATTCAATACCAAAGGTGCTGTGAAATACCATGCTGCAGGCTATATACCGTACCTCTTCAAAGACAGCTGTACAGTTAAGGCTGGTGTCTAGACATGCTTTTCATATAATGAAAGTTTAGTTAAGATACGTCTCCTAGACTGGAATTCACATGGAGAAGGACTTACATTTCTCTAGACCAGCCTAGTTTACAAGAAGTACATAAACTCTTCTGCCAATAAGATGCATTTTAGATTTTCTTTCCAAACCCCCAAGCATCATGTATGTGGCTGCAGTTTTACTACCATCAATATCCAGCCATTTGAATAAGGACAATATGATGCTAAAGATAACATTATTGAGGTTTTCAAAAATTGTACCTGCCAGTGCTGAAGTCCCTTCTCTGCCCTTAACAAGGTAATACTACTGCAGTCAGGATGTGACTTATGATGTTTCCAGGCATTTTTTTTCACAGTAGAGAGTGACTAAAAATATTTTACCTTGCACTGGATTAAAAAATGATACTTTAATTAGATTAACATTGTAATACGATTAAATATCTGTTACATTTATTTCCAGATATTTCTCCCCGAGAGATTAAACAACAGATCAGTGAGGATGTAGCAAGAGAAGGACCTTTGGATTTCTAGTGAGTCAGAAGCTGGCCAGTTACTTTACCCTAGTGACAAGCCAATCAGGATGCTGCATAGTGTTTCTGCTTGTTTCTAATTTTAGAACTAGACTACAGGAAGGCAAAAGTAGGTGATATTAACTCCTCTGGCCTTGAGCTCCTAGAATCATAGTCCTCCTGCAACCTAATGTATTTTCAGGAAAATCAGGAAAATTACCACTCTTCTAGTGTTGGTATTAGGGACTATGCAGACCTTTCCAACATGCAGGGCCTGATCAATACTTGGCTAGAGGAATCTGCAGTGGAAGCCTGGGGGCTGCAGAGAGTGGTTTTGATGCTGCACAAGATGATATTCTAGCATAAAGACAGCATTCATCCTGGCATTACGCAACATAGTGCAACTAAGTCTGCTGTGTTTCCAGGAGGATTTAATGGTAAAATGTTTAAACGTACCTAAGTGACCTGCCAGTAAATCAGCATCTTGACCTGAAGCAGACTGGGGAAGGAGATTAAATGGAGAAAGTATGGAATTTCTCTCTTTCAGAGTATCTCTATGGCATAATGCAGTGCCATTTAGGGATATCACACCTAGTGCAAGCAGTGTGGTCCCATTAGCAAGATGCTAATGTGATTAATTAGCCTTGATGACAAGCAGGTTATACTAACCTGGGCACAGCATCATGCTTATGTGCTTAGCTGCTTAAGTCTCCAGAGTGCTTGGTTAACATAATCAAGTGATTTAATAAGCATATAACCTATGTGATTGTTCAAGCCATTAATAACAATATTGATTAACACCAAACACAAGGCAGGCTCTTGTGGAACTGCTAAAGATACACACATTCAATACATCAGTGAGCTACAAGTAGCTACCTTTTTAAAGTGTTCCTTGCTACCTACCTATGTGTTCACCTCCCAGGAGCTTCATTTAACAACCATTCCTTATCTGGCTATGAAATTATTACATAAGAGGGCATGAAAAGCCTTAAAAGTAAAGATACAGGACATATATATCTTTGTTTTATCTACAAAGTGAGTTACCCTGTAATAAAACAGAATAAATTAAATTTGACAAGATTGTTCCTTGATAAATCCATTTTAGGTGTTACTCATCCCTGTTTTATCTTCTATGTATTTGTAAAGAACATTGTTTATTTCCATATCATACTAGGAATTAAAGCTGGCAGACTGATCTGTAAGTCCTTCAGTTTTGTTCTCCATGTTCATAGTCCTCCCTCATACTTTTCTGAACACAGACACTATAATTGTCTTTTTATCATCTTTCTAGTATTCTAAAACTTCTCATCCCCCATGCGTACCTTGATACTGGCTCAGCCCCTTGTCTGTAAGATTTGCCTATTCCATTGGCAATCTTTGTGGCCCCCCCGATCAGCAAACCCCTCTAAGTGGTTTTTATCCTATTGCTATTCCACACCTGGCGTTTTACCTCTTCATAATGATGCTAACAGTAATTAACCATATGATCAAATTTTACATTCATGCAAAAAAAAATCCCACCAAATTTCAGTCTTTGTGTCATGCTATAAATTTTTCTTTTCCACTGAGAAGTAAATTAACGCTTTCTCTAGTCTCTTGGTCTTCCTCATGATGCTAACGGATTTCTGGAATGTCTCCTTGTTCTTAGCCCCAGGCTGTCATTTGAATAAATGTTTACTTCACGTGTACTGCTGAAATGATCTTTGGCCCAAAAATGTCTCTAAACTAATTTTTCATGTTAATGGTGGTACCGAGGTAAACAGCTGTTGAGTGGAGCCAACACTTTAATAGCTCTGAAATAAGTATCAAGAGGGAAACTGCCAATATTACACACTCTTTGCATAAAATAAGTGTGCATACAATGATGGGGAAAATAGATGCAAATGGCTACTAAAATGAGGAGGCTCATGAAATCAATGGGCAGTAAACAATAGGATTTTACACAGTATATGTTGTACCCAACATACTTCTTGCCAATTAAATGGCAATAGGAGGGAAGGGTGATTCTGATTTTGTTGAAGAATGTGATACTGCATTTTGTAGTGTCCAAAATATTCTAAGTGATTTGAATGGGCTTATTACAATGTATACTGAAAACCTTTTGAAGGACAATGAAAATAATCAAAACTAACATTTAACCACGTTGTAGCGATATTTAGTCACATACCCAGTGGATCTTTGTTGAATACAATTTTATTTAATAGCTTCATTATCTGAAGGAGGCAATAAACATCATGTTAATGAAACTTACAGTAGAGGCTAACTAGTTATAATCACCACTAACAGTAGAAAAAATTAAGGAGAACTTATGTGAATGAAAATATCGGAAGATATCATCTGGGGAAAATCAAGTAAGAGTCTCCATAAAAGAGAAGAAAAGTATGGAGAGCAGTGTGTTGGAAGAGAGGCACTTATTTATAGCAAATAGTGTTATGAAAATAATTGATTTTTCTGTTTGGTGGCCAAAATGAAAATAAGTTAGGGAAAACTAATATCCAGTCAGATACATTACTTGCTTTTCATATATTTTTACCATTTATTATCACTAAACATAGATCAATTTTAGAATGAAACAGTATTAGATAACAAAACCAAGTCCATTTCATTTTGAAAATATGGACACAAAGCACTTGTGGTTTATTTCTTTTTCCCTCTAGTACTATTACTCAAAATGAATTTCTCAAAATGTGAATTGATTTTTGATTCATTACATGTCTCTTTGAGAAATGAATATAATAGACTCATTTGCAAAACACAGGTGGTAACAATTTACCCAGAACAACCTGCCTCCACACCAAAAACTTGTGGTTGGTCTTTAGGGTATGTATCTAGGAAAACATCTCAGTTTGGGAGCTCTCCTTGCCAAACTAAAATTCCCATTTGGTTTTGTGGAAGTCCTGTAGAAGTCACTGTGGGCAGGAGTCCCCACCTGACGGCTTTGGCTTGATTCTTGCCAGTTACCAGGGACGCAGAAGGTGGGATGAAGTGGTCAAGGGCCATCAGCATCATGCATCTCCTCCCTGCTGTACCATGGAGGTTTTCAGCCTAGGGTCATGCAGGATGTCTCTGCAGAGGTTGCCCTTGCTCTCAGCCTGAGGCATCTCTGTCCCTGCCCCACCACAGGAAATGCCCTTGCCAAGCAGATGTAAAGGGCTGGTGTGCCTGGGCTGGGGAGACTCAGCAGAGGGAGGCTGGCTTCAGGCTCTGGCTGTTTCAAATGTTGCAGCTCGTAAATGAAAACAATTCTGAGTGAAAAATAATGCAGTTTTTTCCTTTGTAGTGTTCCTTGCTGTGCCTGGCCTGGAAGCCCCAGAGCTAAGGACAGTAACTTGTCAGAAGCTAAATGTGGGTCTCAAAATCTAGATGCTGCACTAGAATATTAGATCTGTTTTTCAGATTTACTTGTCCAGAATAGTGTCTAGGGACAGCCTGTTACAAGACCCCAGACAAGATTTAGGATATCATGTAATGCTAATTATTTGTCTAGATTCAGCTTTCAGGTGTTAGATTTTGTTGTACCTTTATGTAGTAGATGACAGAACTGCAGCCTATCAGATGCTATCTTCTTCACACATATGTAACTAAAGACTTGATCAAGTCACTTCTTTCTTACTCTTTCAAAAAGCCAAGCTGCCAGAGATGCTTTATCACTGAAATATGCACTTCCCAGATTTTCCATTACTTGCCTATCTAATTTCTGAACCTTTGCCAATTTATCAACAATCTTTTGACTTTAGAGATGGAAGAAACTTTCAGGCTGGCTCACAGCATCATTAACTAGGAAATGCAGAATGAACCAAAGAAAAAGCATCTGGCCCGGGACCACTCCGCTGTTTGGTAACACGGTTGATGCTCCCAGACCTGCTCAGGCCAAGGGCTCCATTTCAGCCAGGGTAAAATGTTCCTGCTCCCCAGCCCAGCCTTGCAAGCAGCAGTGTTATCACCAGTGCTTTTGTTCAGCTGGTTGATCTGTCGTGACCCAGGAATATTTTCAGTCCTGTTTATCCTATTCAGCCTTCACAGACAGAACTGCAATCTGTGTTTACAGATACATTAACCATTGTCTGACTGTTAAAGCAAGTCATGTAAAACTCCATGTCTCTCAAAGGCAGCAAGAATCTTGTCATTGGCTGCAGGGGTTTTTTGGTTTGTTTTTTTTGGTGGTGGTGTTTTCCCTCCCCCCAATATGTGTTCAGTTTATAGAGTGGTGCAGAATCACTTTGTGTAAGTTCTCATCATGATTTGCCATTCTGCTAGTGTGTGATTTTTTGCAAACTTTATTAGCTAGTTCCTATTTTATTTAAAAAAAAAAAAGAGAACAGTACTGGGCCAGGTACTCATCATTGTCGAGCTTTTCAGAGACACCTTCTTACATTAAGCATTCTCTTTAAGAAATACCCCATAAAACGTATCAGTTACTTTTTAATCCACTTAGTACTTGCAATATTGATATTGGATAGTGTTAATTTTTAAATCAAAATGTCACACACTAGGAGGTTAAATGCTGTATGGAATTCTCACTCTGACACACTAATCTAACAAAACCCCATTTCCCATGCTTTTGCTAGGAATCATTGTAACATTGACTGACCCACAATTTGCTGGCCATCCATTTAGCATGATTAAAAAACTCCACATCAATTTCATATAGCATTTCCATTTTTCCAGGATCTATAAAGAAAAATTAACATTAGTGGTTTGCAGGGTTTACTGCTTTAAGTATGTGCTCAGTAATCTCAAGAATGTCGGGAAAGCTTTGCAACAAGTATAATTAAATCCCAACTCTTCTATAAAGTGGACAGACTTGGAATTAAAGACCTCACTACAAATCACTTCCAATTATTTGTAGACAGCCTCTTCTGTATAGAGCTCTCTTGGATTTTTGTCTCCTTCCTTCTGCGCCCAGAGATGCTGGATGCAGGACAAGGAATAAGGAACGGCAAAGTCCACAGCTTGATCTTCTCCTGAGCTTACCACATTCTCGATCTATGCTTTGGGTTGCACTCTGCGTCCACAGTTTGCTCCATCACCATGGTCAATATTGGTAATAGGATTGATTTCTGTGCCCAGGGGTAACAAAAGTGAAAATTTTGAAATCACAGACTAATTCAGTTCACAATTGCTGATATGACCTTATTGAACTGCCTCATTTGCACAGAATGAAGTAAGAAAAATAGTTAACATGTAACATAAACATCTAAATATATCAATAGCAAAGGTCTTTGCAAGGAATCAAACATAAGGAAGATTTGATCTCAGCCTTGAATTTTTAGGATTTTTTCTTTCAAATGTAATTGAAATTGAGCTACTCTTTTAACACATTTTAGTAGAATTACATTTCTAGAAAAAAACAGCTCCTAACTTTTCATTCTTTTCCCGTACATTCTGCAAAATTGTAGACATACTATCTTGCTGTTAAAAGGAGAAGACATGACAATGTTTGAGGTCCCAGTGTTCTCTGCAGGTGTTCGAATGCAACCATTCGCCCACTTCTTCTGCAGGGGTTTGACAAAGGTTGTTTACTAACCCGAAAGTTACAAATTCTTTGCAAACCACACCAGCTGCATAAAATATTGAATAAGGTCTGCCTTCCTTTCTCATGAGACATTTATGAATAAATTATTTTGCTTAAATTGGATGAGGATGTTTATCTAATACAGCCTGGCACCTCTGAGTTGGTTCAAAGGGCAGCAGTGCTAAGCGCTGCCATCTTCGCGGCCCTGTCCTGACCTTTGGGGCTGATGAGCCACGCTGGCAGCAGCAGTTTGTCCTCCAGAGCTTCCAACCAGAGATGGCCATTGCTGTAGGCAGACTGTCAGACCTGCTGCAAAGATGCAGCCGCCTTCATGCAGCTTCTGGCCCCTCTTTTGTATTCAGCGGTGTGCATTGCAGGGGAACCAGAGCCTGCTCTTCTGGGTTTTGGGGTAGGTTTTTTCAGGTTGGTATCCTTGTCTGTATGTTTGCTTCTCCTTTTTTCTAGGATATTTTTACTTTTTTCCAGGGCTGCGCTTTCTGCTCTGTGTCTTTTTCTTGCTACCAAACTTCCTCCCAACCATCTGGATGCTCAGCAAAATCCTTTCCTGAAGAGTGGGTGGCCTTGCCTCGGGCCACAGTTGGTCTCAACAGGTACTTTGGTGACTTCCCACCCTGAGTCATAGCAGAACATCCTGTGCTGCCTCTGTGGCAGCCAGCAAGTGGCAGTGGCATCATCCTGGGAAAGAGCAGTTGGCAAGCTGAGGGAAGACAGGGCTGCTGCAGGCTTCTCATAATGAGCAGGACGAGCTATCCCTTTGGTATGCAGGAGAAGGAGCAAGCTGTGCCTCTGAACCTGCCTAGCTGTTCAGTAGTTACATGTCAGGTTTTCTTCACCACCTGGAGAACCAGCTGATTTCTTCTCCAGCTCTTGAATTGCCACATGCTGGGGAATCCTTCCTCAAGGCTGCCTGTGCAGGCTGAACGAAGCACACCCCTGAGGAGGTTCTCTCAGTACTGCTGCAGCAAAACAGCCACCCTGCTCTGAGCAGAGCCACGCGCAGAGCCCCAGCCTTTTCCAGCTTGTAGGCCCATAAACATTTTCCAGAGAAGGTACAGAGCTGGTATAACAAGTTTCAATAGACCAGCAATAGACACACTTTTCTCTGTCTTTTTTTGCAGACACCTCAGAAACAGTTCATGGTCTGGTGGTTACCAGCAGACCACAATCCAGCCTCACTGGGTTGTGATTTATCCAGCATTTACCTTCCAGGAGAAAACAGAAATCCCAGACCTCCACTGGTGGGTCCTGATCTTCACCATGCTAAACATCCTACCTATATAGGCCTCCTAAGACACAGTTGCTGTCATGTCACACGTGGGTCATTTGCCTTACCCAAAAGCCCAAATGTGGGTGGCTCATGCCTGAGGAGCACTGGTGGCTCCAGGACTCAGCAGCTCATGTGCTGTCAGCTTCAAGACCATGGCATAAGTTCTCAGGACAGAGAAAGGACTGGAAAAGGAAGTTGCTTACCAGGTTTAATGCTGCCCACAGAAGTTGTGTTTAGGAGCACATAGATCTGCTGAGGTGGCCTTCTGCATGGATGAATCATGTAGCTGAGCAAAAATTTTTCTCCCCACCCTTGTTGTGTTTGCTGTTGTCCAGAGGAACAGAGCAGAGAAGCTGACATAGAAATCTGCCTGCCGAGAGATTTCCTTAAAGTCCTTTTGTTAACTGCCTCTTCCTTGCTCTTCTACATGCACAATGTATGATACTATTTGGCCCTCAAGCAGAGGTTTTAATGCTTCCTACAGGAATGCAGTAGATAAATCCTGTTTTCTCAGGGAGAAGTATGTCCTTGTTCCCTGAATGATATGATGTTTCAATACTTCATCTTGCACAAGAAGGTTACTGAATGTCCTCTCGTTACTACTTTCTTGTGTTCTGTGCAGTGTGACTGCTGAAAAAAAAAGTTGTTGCAGGTTTTTTATTTTATTTTTAATACATAACTATATCAAAGCAAGGTAAAACTGAAAAGAAATCCCTCCTTTGTAAGAGTCCAAAAGTAGAGAAGATATCTGCTGCAACTCTTCAAAGATATACTTTAGGCAAGGGACCAAAAAAAGAGACTTCTTAGTTCCTACTTATTTCATGGAAGTGAAACACGATCATGTGAATTCAAGTACTATAGCAAATATAGACTGAAAGAGCCTTCTTTTTTTTTAATTGATTCATTTATTTCTGATTGGAAAGAACAATGCCAAAATAACTGTGGACATTAGACAAGGTTCCGAATGCCACTCAGGTACAACTCCGGCATGTTCAGTGACTGCCCTGAACTTTGAAATGTTTGATCAAACTCAACTGTAAGTTTTAAAAGATTCATCGACACAAAAGCAGGGAGCAGCTCCCAGGCAGGAGATCAGTTCGTTCTCTGCAGGCTTCTTAAATGTGCATCATTGGCTGAATTTTTGCTGCTTTTCCAGAGCCCTCGGGCATAGGAAGTTGCTGTAACTGATTCTCGGTGAGTCGTGTCTAGATGCCTCCCTTGCCTGTCTGCAGGAAGTATTTGCCTGTGAGGGAGCAGGTAAGCCCTGAGATGAATATGGGGTTGTTAGAACCTCACCAGGGCTTGGTACCTCTCCAGGAGAGCGGGGAGAGTATCTGCCATCACAACCACCAGCAGAGCTACCTCTCCTTGCTGAAGGACTTGCGCATTCAATCCTTCCACCTGCTTTTCACAATTTCAACATGATCCTGTATCACTGAAGAGGCTAGTAGTTGTTTAGTATAATAATTACAAGTCTCTTAAACACTTCTGAAATTGTCCAACAGATGCATTTTTACAGGCTGGATCAGTCTCTAAGTATTTTGTCTTTCTGCCCAGTAAATCTACACACAGCATTAAACCATCTGAGCATTTGACTCCTGACCTATTCTTGTAGTATGCCTTAGCACCAGAAACAACAATTAAATGGGTGGCATCTCCCTCCCATAGATGCCAAAAAATTCCATATATGTCCTGACAAATAAGGAATAGGAGTGTTGTGGGTTTTTTTTTTAATATATGCAAAATATCATCCCAAGGTAAAACTGAATAAAAACCTTGAGTTCACTAAATACGAAAGATGAAGAGTAATGTCACTGCACTAGATTTGTAGGACTAGCAGCATTAACCGCATTATGCCAACAAAAGAAACAGTAATTCTGCATAAAGCCATTTTCCTAGGATCACTTCCAGAGATCAATTTTACAGAGACCGTGGTCTTTGAAAGTCCCACTCAGAGAATTATGTATTATAATAGCGTAGTGATTTGATGTTCTTGGGACAGACAAAGCATTAAGTCCATATAACAGTTTCTTACGGGAGTTGGACCAACCTTCAACACTCATTTGGAAAAAAAAAAGACTTTACAGTTACATCTTTGCTTTTAAAGAAATATTATTAATACTATTTACACAGTATTATTTAATTTCTATATGTTTTTTAATTTAATACCACACAACATTTCACTTTACAAATTGAAGTTATAAATCACCTACATCACATACGAATGATGGAAAAACATCTCTATAGATGTGATTCTGGGATGCACATGCAGAAGAAAATCAAGAGTGTTTGGCAGTGGTGCGACTGGTATGTGTAATGCCGGTACCCCTGTTAATGAGGGATATTAGTTAATTACAAATGGTTCAAAGAACAGCAGTGAAAGTTAAAGCAGTGCTTTAACCTGAAAGACTCCGGATCCTAATCTGTCTGATTAGCAAAGATGAGGCTACAAGAGGACTTGATGAACCCACATATACATTCAGAACAGAAACATGGTAATAAGTGTCTTCTAACCATTAGACAAGAGGAGAGGATGATTCATTGTCTAGAAAATGGATTCAGATAAATTCCAGTAAGACATAGGCTCTTAAAAGCAATGGCAGATTTTGAGTTGTTGTTGTGATTCCTGCATGCCAGGAACCCTGCAGGTAATTAGTAGAGGTCTTTCTAGAGAAATGCTCTCTCAAATGCAATTTATTTAAGGAAGTCTTCTGGCCTGGACTATGCAGGTCAGGCAACTCCTACACTGTTTTATAATGCAGAAAAAGGCTGGCTTGGGGTTCATATACTCTTTCCCACCAAGTATGCAGCCACCTTCAAACAAATTTTAATTTTTAATGCATGCTTATGTGGAACTGAGCATTTGAAATGATATTGTTGCATTTGTTTGCATTAAATAATCTTCAGCACCACAGTGCTATGGTTCTCACTCTCATATGCTACCAATTTGCTGGATTTCACCTCAACTTCAGAACCTCAGCAAGTTCAGTTATGAAACAAGCTACGTGGAAAAGCGAAGGTTACATTGCTAATTACAAACCAAGTTCTGGAAAGGAAACAACAAGTAACAAAAGCAACTTCCAGTGTACTTGTCATTGTGAGATTTCTCTGGTGCACAGAAGCCAAGGAAAAATCAGCAGCACTTGGCTCCTTCAGCATTATCTTTAAGAATCAGCATCTCCTGCGTTTCTGTCCCCCCTGTGACAGTGACAGTTGTCAGGTTGCCTCTTGAGCGCAAATGAAGTATCAAATAATTTCCCGGGGACTTCAGTTCCCCTTCCTCCTTATCTTCTAATTTAGGGGAACTTAACCGTGTCACAGCTTTGATTAGCTCTTCGTCTCTGTGAGAATGCAAACGTCGTCAGGCTTGTCTGGGGCCAGGATGTGCTCTCTCTGCAGAGCCTCTATGCAACATTGATTTCTTATCTGTGCTTTACCCTCCCAGGCAGTTGGATGTGCAGCGGATATATTTTTCTTCATTTTAAAAGATCTTATAAATCACAGCTGATAAAAAAGTATTAATTGTGTAATACCCCGGATAGGCTGGCAGTATGTGAAGCTTCACTGGCTTTTTGCAAAAATAGCACCTGACATATTCATTGTAGAGATAACCAATTTGCCATTCAGCATGCCTTCTCCCCATTGCTCTCTGCCCTTCCTAGTCACTGGAGAAGGCTTTGGTACCTACACTGAAGGGACTCAGTTCAGTTGCCTACACTTTGATGAGGTGGACTATTTAACATTGCCTAGAGATTATTGTTTCACCTCCATTTGCCATCTCAGAGGAGTCTCCCACAATAGGTCTTGATTAGTGTTTGCCCCCATGTTTCCAATACTCTAGGGTATTTCACAACCTATTTGTAGGAAACTGCTTATAGACTCCTTAGTGTTCATAGCTGCAGAAGAAACTAAGGCAGATATCTCTTTTCTAAGATACGTGGAAATCCAGGTACTTTTCTAAAGCAACTCATTTCAATGACACAACACTAACCCCCCCACCCCCCCAACTTTATTGCTGTAGACTTTTATTCTGAACACATGTTATGAATACCTTTGTTGACTGCTGTACCTGAGCAGAGAAGCCTTCAGCCTGTAAGAAAAAGTATTTTTCCTATTCAATAGGTTTGCTAATGTGGTCAAGAGACTGATGGTCAACGTGTTCACTGGAACTGCTTCTGCAGAAGCATTAGTGAGGATGAGTAGCTATGTTAGAACCTAGATCTGAGCTTAAACACCAGTCATTGCTGAAACTCCAGCTTATTTTTGTTTGATGTCGAGCTGTATGGTTTTTAAACAGGAGAAAAGTGACATTCTGATCCTCAGCGATTATTTAGTACTTCACCAGCATTACAGTTGGAGTAGCTCTGAGTCAGTTTCAGGGCCCTGATTCAAGCACTCAACAATTTTACATCAAAACAATCAAAAAAAAGTATTTAAAAACAAGGGCTTGATCTTGACAGCACTTCAGCTACTTTACACCTTGAAGCCAGTATAAAATTGTCATTAAGTCCGTCTTGGCAGGAGAAATCTTTGGTAACATAGGCACTAAGCGGGCTTTTGTGTTATCCCCCCTCGTCTGGCACTATTTAGAGCATGGCTAAGGAACCCCTACCCCCATGATTTTGTTGAATCCATTGATTTAAGTAATTGTAGCTGTGAGGATCAATGGTGCCCACTCTCAGTTCAGGTAGCTTTTAGGCTATTGTGAGTTGTACTAGGAGACGACACTAAAACTTCTGGAGGTAACCTTATCTAACATCTGTTTAAACTTGTTCTGTCACTGCCCCCATCAGGAGCCAGGAACTGGAGCCAAGTCCTCAGTTTACAGAGCGAATTATGGTAAAGTCAGAAGCAGAGCAAATAATGAGAAATAATGCAATCTGCTTTCAGAGGACATGGATCATTAGGTTGATTAAACCAGCAGATGGTAAAGGCAATTCAGTGTAGAATTCTGTAAAATAATTAGTGCAAGATCGAGGAAACAGCCCAAGAAATAGGTGCTAAGTGGAACAATCAAATAAGACTTGGAGCTTGTATGAAAACAATAACTGGAGTTTTCATGCCAACATGCCTCAGAAAGAAAAATACACCTAGCATTGTATCGATAAAAAACAAGCTACGAAAAAGCGATTTCTGTACAAGACACTTGTCAAGCACTATTTCAAAGACTGAGCACTACATCAGTCCCTGCACACATCAATAGGTTATTATTACCTTGGAGCGGGTACAGACTAGGTCAACAAAGATTGCACTAGCTCTGCAAAATAGGCTATAAAGAAAAGTTAAAGGAGCCGTGGTTGTTTTTATTAAAGAGTCTTCAAGGGGACATAGTGAAAGTTTTTTCAAGTTAAGAACTAGATCAATAAAGCCAATGTGGATGATGTTTTTAAACCAGTATGGGGCTAGGACTATTTTTCACTAGGAATGAAACCGGGAGTGCATTATTATAAAAGGGTAATGTACCAAATGAGTTATAGGAGAGGCTTGTTGATATCTGAATTGTAACATCATCATATCCAAACAAAGCAGAATTAGTTGTCTGGTCTTGTGAATAATAAATACTTCATGAAAAAGTAACCAGTGCTGGCCCTTTCCTCTTATTAGAATATGTAAAAGCCCACCTGATAGTTAATGATTTTGTTAACTGATATTGTACTACTTACCGTGATTAATCCAAACTCCTTAGGTTTGGAGCAGACCCCAGGGATCAGAGTTACGGTGAACCTGTTCCTGATTTTCCCAGACTGATTGACCTTGTAACACTGAACATGACTGGCTGTTGACTCAGCTTTGCAAAGTGCTCCAACATAACATAACATAACATAACTAAATAAAAGGCACTAAAAGAATGTAATTGTTAAGTATTTTTCATGATGGGTCTCTTACTAGTGAAAGAGAGAGCTACCTAATTTCTCTGTTAAATCCTTGAACGCTCTGCTCCCATGTACTTTTCATGGGCGCTTGTTTCAGCCTATAATAAAGGAAACCATTCGTATATTATATTCCCACTACTGTCACCAGCCTTACTAAATATAAACCCAAAGCAGCTAAATCACACAAAAAGTTCATAGCTGATGACATTTTCCCAATCCACAGAGTAGCACCTGTCACCTACTTTTTAGTAAGGAAACAAAACAGTTTCATAGTGCTTAGAGATATGGTTTAGTGATGCTTTTTGTCAGTGTTAGGTTGATGGTTGGACTAGGTGATCTGAAAGGTCCCTTCCAACCTAGGCAATTCAATTCTACAATTCTAACAGTTTTCTCTTTTACAGTTTTTTCTGCTTCTACCACCAGAGGAAATAGGACTGACACGTAGTGTGCTTACACATCAGCGCTCCAAGTGTGCATACCAGCACCTCCCCAGGTACTGCCGCAGGGCACATACGTTTTGTATCAGGCTTTTTAAACTTGCATTTTGGAACTTCAGATCTCTTGCCTCCTCTGCATCTCTGGAGGTTGGATGCATTAATGAGTGGTGGCGTGTAGATCATTTCACTCTCAAGTTCCCAGCCCAAACACTAGCCAGGGCTGAATACAGTGTGTACAAGTATAGTCAGGAGTACGAGGGCTGTGTGAGACCAACAGCCGCTGAAGCTGTGGGACCAAAGTTAACAACATGAGAAGCAGTGCTTGGTAGGATCTGGGTTAGAGCTGGTCCTGGTTTGAACAGCATCAGTAAGAGAATCAGATGACTAGAACAAGTGTACGGGGTGTACCTTGAACTCGTCTGATGTTCAGTAGGTGTATAAAAGAAAGCGTCTTGTATGCTGGACGGATAGAATAATGCTGCGTCAGTGGAAACCTAAGAGGAGGATGTGCTTAATAAAGCAGACCCTTTGCAGCTTCATGGCAATGACCCGAAGCATCGTGGAGCATGAATTCATGCCTGGCAGAGGTAGAAGACTGCAACTGAAGGCAGCTGTGAGCAAGGGGTGATGCAAAGGGAAAGTTTCTTGCCTATTACTCCTTACTGATCATGATCTTGCCCTCATTTTGCAAATCTGGAATCCTGCTAAGGTGCTTGGGTGCTTTGTTGTGCCACTCAGGCAAGATAACTTTCAAAATATTCTTAGTTGAGGCAAGAGTCAGGTAATGTTGTACAGGGCACAGCCGGGTTTCTGATCCCATGGGCAGATTTGCTCTGGCTTTGCCTTGGTTAAAAATATCATGATGTAATTTATTCAAGAGACAGATTGACAGGCACAAGATTTAGTTAAACTAACTTTAAGCCAGTTTTGAATTCCTAGTTCATACATACATGGTGCAAAAGCAGCAATTCAAGAAGGAAGAGACACCAATGGTGGACATATTCCCTCCCTTCTCCTCTTATTTGTACTTATTTCTCAGAATATTTGTTCTTGAAGCCAGGTTATTCAATAGGGAGAATGCAGCCAAAGTGAGGGCTCCATGGATGTATAATGCATATGCATAAGTGGATCTTCAAGGTTGTTTCTTCTGTTGTCTGTCTCAATTTGCAGGTTAATGTAAAGCAGGCTTTCCCACTTTGTTCTTTAAGTAGTTTTTGCCATTCTCAATTTCTTTTGGAATTAACTTTGAAGTTAGGAAAAATAATTTAATAAAAGTAGTATTACCAAGAATTAAATGGAGAACTTGAGACCTGTTCAGAGAAAAATCCTTTCCATTTCTACAACATTTTTAATATTATCTGCACACCCTCAGTTGTGTTATTCACAGCAGGCTTATCGCTGAAGGCTGGGGAGGTTTAGGTAAAGAAACAACCCGCATAAAGATATAAATCATTTTACACACACTTTAAAAAATGGTGAAATGTTGTGGTAGCAGAGTTTGACTTTCCTTCTGTTCACTTTTTGCTTCTGTTCTGGATTCCAGGACTGTTAGATTTCATCCTTTAAGTCTTTTATGTGATTTTGTTTTGCATAAGCATATTTCATTTTATATTATGTGGACCAAATTCAGGCTTGGTGAGCTATGTGCCATTCCTTTTGAAGTCACTGGGCTATTAACTCTCACAGAAGCAAGTAGTAAAACTACATTTTTGTCTTTATCTCTTCAGAATGGGATGTCTGCATTGAAGAAAATAAATAATGAAGTCCAGACACAAATAATAATGAAATCATGTAAGCAGCTCAAATTCTTTAATTTATTCTTTGGACATTAAAAGAATCTAAAGTCTGATTTTGGTGGTTCAAGTTTTCACAGTGTTTTGCATTTGAAGCTATGTTATCTTAAAGATTCTGCACGGAAATGCAGATAGCAATTGTTCCAGCTACTTGCAGGAATGGTCTTATAATTCCCAGAAATTAATGATTTGCTTACCTTTGTACAGATGATTTAATAGGAAAAATATCCTCTAGTAATAAACCATTTCCTCCATGTATTTAGTATTGTTACAGGTGGTAACCTTCAGAATTGTCCCTTCTGAAGAATTCCCATCACTGCCACGGTCACGCTACATGTTAGGAAGGCTCCTTAAAACCAGTTGCAGTTCCTAGAAGTAAGCAGCTGCCCAGTGTAGCCCCAGTGTGCTCTTCTGCAGCCTCTAGCAGCCACCTGAGCAGCTCCCAGAAGGGAAGAGATGAAGATGAGTCCATGGATCCTTACTGGGATGTTCACCCAGAAGCCCAAGGACATCTACTCACACGTCTACTCCTCGGCCTGAAGTACTCAGTGCCCCACCAAGGAAAGGAAATGAGGTGGGGAGAGGAAGGGAGGACTTAACCCCCTGACTACCCAGATCTTCAAATGAACATGGATGATCCCACACCTATTGGGTATGGAGGGATGATTCCCCCCATACTTTTTCAATGTAAAACAAAGTCTCTAGTGCCTACGGATCAATCTCCCCTTTGTAATTTTCAAAACCCTGCAGCATTCCCAAAATGTTTCACTGGAGAAAGCTGAAGGAAATGTAGAACTAAAAGAAATAGTATTTCTGTTATTAAATATAGTATTTCTAATAATATTTAACATCATTAAATAATACAAGGAATCATACTTATTTATAAGTATCTAAAGGGTGGGTTGAAGGATGTTGGAGCCAGACTCTTTTCAGTGGTTTCCAGTGATAGGACAAGGGGCAATGGGCTCAAGCTGGAACATAGGAAGTTCCATTCAAATATGAGGAAAAACTTCTTTACAGTGAGGGTGATGGAGCACTGGAACAGGCTGCCCAGGGAGGTCATGGAGTCCCCTTCTCTGGAGATCTTCAAGACCCACCTGGATGCAGTCCTGAGTAATGTGCCCTAGGCAATCCTGCTCTGGCAGGGGAGTTGGACTAGATGATCTCTAGAGGTCCCTTCCAACTCTGACAATTCATGATTCTGTGATTCCTATTCATATTGAATATAACCAAACCCTTTTATTTTTTCTGTAGATACTGAAGTTTCTCTTTGTCCCAGAGCTAATAATTTTTCTGCCTCAAAGCCCAGTTTGGCTTTGGTGTGCTACAGCCTCTGTAAAGCCAAACTGGGAAGGGAATAAAAGATGAAGTAGTCTTCCAATCAGCCATACATCATAATTACTTTTAGTACTGCCATCTTCTGTAATTAATACAAACTGCAAATGAAGTTGCACACAATCCCTGCTGTGGGAGAGGAGAGCAACACTGATGTAATGCCTCCTAGAAGGATTACATGATGAGGAACTGGTGTGGAAAGATGTCATAAATAAATTATTTTTCAAGAAATAAAATGCTGTTGGATTTGGAGTAAAAATTTGTGTAGCTTTTTTTATTAACTATCTTCGTATTCTCCTGCACTCTTATACAACTGCTCTTTGAAATGCTTTTTCACATGTCTTGAGATCATCACTGTAAATGCAGAATTTCTTTGGCTGGAGACATACAGAGCAGAGGGGTTAGAGGTACAGCATGATGAAGATGCATGTGCTATTGCTGTTGTTCTGGTTCCTGGGGAAAAGAAAAGAGCAGTACCCTTAGGCACTTTTTCCCTAACAACACTAAGCTGTCTGTTGTGATTCACTGAGGAATAATTGCTTTGGGATGTTTCAAAACTACTTTTTAAGTGAAGGATGCAAAATTGCTTCTTACTGGAGATGCAATGAATCTAGCTGACACTTTAATATGTTTATTAAAAGGCACGTGAGGCAGGTGAAGCAGTAATAAATAACCATGCAGAGAAAGATCATGCATATCTGTGGGATGCTATCCAGTTAAAAGCATCTTTGAAAAATAAGTGAAGATTCATTGTTGCTCCAAAGTTTTATTTCTGATTTATTACTGAGACATTTTTGAAAATTACTATCTTTGATAAAGTGACACGAGCTGAAGGGAAATATATACAACCAATTTTATTTCTAACTTTAATCTCCGTACGTCTGGAAAAGTGCTTGAAGAAACATTTTGATCTCTCTGCCTTTCAGTGAAGTGCAATCTGTTTTAGGTTTGAGGAGTTTTGACCAAGTGCTGGAGCCTTCTCCACACCCCTTTCCTCAAACAAATGAATTACTTTCCCCTGTGGCTAGAAAACAGTAAAAAGAGCAGAGGTTCAATTTATTTTTATAAGGCATCGTGCATACAAAACCTTAGGAAGCACAGTAATTGCAGCAAGGGAAAATGTTGTAAAATGTAGCAGTATAAAATCAGAGGAGATATGGGGCCATAAACTAGGGAATGCTTTGGTAGGAGTAAGGCACAGTGTGGGGCACAGCCTGCAAGGCTGCAAGCAAAATAGACTGGAGTGGTTTTGAGCTGTAATTTTGAAAGAGATTATTTGTCAATAAGGGAGGTATATAATAGCCTGCAAAACAATCATCTTCATAGCTGGTGTGACAGCAGCAATGAGCCTTGTGATGGGAAAGAAGGTCCAAGGTTACGGCTCGGGCTGGTCTGAGGTCTAAGCAGAGCCACGACATGGATGTCAGTAGGACTAAGTGTAGCAGTGTGCACAGATACCATCCATTAGCTCCATTAAGGGACTTTGGGATAATTAGGGTATTTCTGAGGCAGACAGAAAGCCAGAAGAGGTCTTACAAGAGAGGAATACAGACCTGAAACTATACTGATAAGGCTTCCAATAGTCCAGGCAGAAAATAAGCACACGTGCAGATGTGCAGCCAGGAACCAGCAGAAGTGGTTTATTGGGAGGCAGATTAATGGAGAATTGTGTAAAATGCAGAGATCAGGAAGGTAAAGGCCAGTTTCTGGACAAGGATGATTTCAGAATGGTAGATTTTTCTTAATATATGGGAAGAGGTGATTTAGAAAGATGATGCATGAGACAAGGGTGTGACTGTGGGGATTTCTCTTGACAAAAGTAATATTCCTTTCTGGGTGCTCAGCTCAGGGAAATGAACCTGCCCTAGCTCACAGGGAGGTTAGTGCAGGAGAAGGAACAGATTTATCTGAAGATTTCAAATTGGCTAGTGTCAGCAAGTAGTAATAAGAAGTGGAGGTGATAATAGATACTATGATGAGCAATCTGTCCAGGTAGAAGGAGATGAGAAAAAGACTTTAAGGTACAGACTAAATTTTCTGATCTACGACAGCCAATTTGTACCATGCTAATGCAAATGAAATGGAGAGTTAAACCTCTGCTGGATGGAGCAGTCACTTTCAGAGAAGACCAAAAAGACAGAAGCAGATTTGAGTATGGCACTAGACTTGTCAATATGGACTTCAGAGTAATAGGAAAACAACCATTTTACTGTATAAATGATGAAAAATGGTGCACTTCTATCTGGAGTATCACATAGTGCCAGGAATGCCTCTTTTCTGGTGGAAATGCCCTTTGACCAGCCTGAGAAAAGTCTCACAGTGAAGTTCTTGTACCCAGAATAGGATGCATCAGGATGCAGTGCTACATCAGGAAGTTGGAGGGATGTAATACTTCCACTGCTGTCCTGCAGGACCATTTACTTAGGATGCAGTGGTAACTTGAACTCCCCAGTGTGGTGGCTTGCTCGGAGATCGTGTTTTCACAAATCACCTCTTGATGCTCTTCTGTGTTTGGCAGGTGAACCGGTTCCTCATGCTTTGATACAGCAGAGGCAGGGCACACAGGCAAACTACAGTGTGATCTGCTAAGTGTCAGCATGCTTCTGCAGATAAAGCCCGTGCTCCGGCTGCAATCCCCCTATCAGCCAATAGCACCCGCTCCCATAACCGAAGACCTCCCAGTGCCAGAAATCTTTGGTAGCATTCATTGAGCTTAACCACCCAGTTAAGCTTTTCCATCCACTGTTAGTTGAAGCATTTTGCTCAACGTTGGCAGTTCCATTCCATCTTTTGCTTCAGAGAAGACTGCAAGTGGCCAGATCAAAAACCTATTCCAACACCAAAACAAGTGACTATACGCTGTATTTGAGCTGCAGATGGCAGGCTAATGTACTACACACTGCAGCTATAACTGCAGCAAGGAACTCCCTCTGAGCTGCCAATACTTTATGAAGTCAGAACCCACTGCAAAATGGAGAGATCTGGGGTTGCGTTCTGCTTCTGTGGACCCTGATTTTTATTCTGGACGCACATGCCACTTGGTACACAACGTGCACATTTGCTCGAGAGGCAGGTGCCACGGCAATTTCAAAATCGGATTTTCTTCTGAATTAAGGAGACATATGTGCTCTAACTTATGTGAGGGAAAGCTGGCAGGAATTCAAAGATACAGTCATTCATCCCGGGGGATTCCCTGTAAACACTTGTCTTGGTGAGCCAGGCTGCTACAGCCGTTATCCTGGGAAGCGGCACTCCAGATGGATTACCTCTACGGACGTCAGCAGTACAATTGGATTAGGTAAGCTGTCTGCAGACCTGCTCATTTCACTAACCTGCTCCTGGCATTAAATGACCCCAATGCGTCCTAAAATGCTTTTCTTTACTATTAGAGCCAGGTGCGGACTTGCATTTCCAAGTGGAGAGGGCAGCATGACCTGCAGCCCAGAGCATGGTGGTCAGCAGGAGCACAGAGCAGAGAGGACATGGGGACAGGAGGACAGGGCGATGGGATCGGGCACAATCCCTGGCATTCAAAAGCAACACACATAGATTCTAGGTCAAGAATGGCATCCAAAATATTTAACACCCCTTTTCACAAGGAGAAATTGTTCCTGTAAACAATTAATTGAAGGATTTCGGTTCTTACTGAAGACAAATAGGCTGATTCTTCTCCTTTGCTTCTCTTCTGTAGCTTTTCCCCTTTCTTCCATATTGTTTCTAAAAATGTTTAGGTTACAGAAAATCTGCAGCTTTCCTTTAATAGCAACTACATCTCTAACACAGATGGTACCCCTGGTTTCTGGATTGCTTTTTTCTGCCACAAATGCTTCTGCCTTCCCCCCCCCGCTTCCCTTTTTGGTATCAGACTTTCTGCAAGCTTTTTTGTGCTCTCTCTTTGTTGGGGGCAGATCTTTCTTCCTCCAGAAGGAAGATGTAGCAGGGTCTCTAATTTATCTTTTGTTCCACCAAACACTCTCTACCCACTTTTACTACTCTTTTTTTCTCTTCCTGATCTCCATTTCTCTGTTAATTCTTCCTTCAACACCTGACTTCAGCCCTCTTCCAAACTAGCAAATGGACTCTCTGTTTTTAATTACTTACCGTCTTATTTCTTTTGTTCTCTTTCCTCCATTTCCATCTCCTTTCATTATCCATTAAGGGTAGTACTGGAAACACAGCAAAGACCATTATCCATTATATCCTTTTTAAAGTGCAAAATGGTGCCCATATATTTGTATTGAGGAGAGCCACTGCAGTGTGTGAGGTTATCATGGTGCTAGGAGCAAAGACATTGTTAACAACATTGATAAATTAGTAATATTAGTAATAAAATGGAATGTTAAAAGTTGGAAGACAATGCGCAGATTTACTCTGAGTATGCGTGGACTAATGCACTTACATCCAGACAGAGCATATCTGGCAGTTGTGGAAAGACATGGGTATTAACAGTGTTCAGCTGGGATTTTTGGATCAAACAGCCAGACAGCAGAGGCACCTTCTCAGAACTACCTCCATGACCAGTAAGAAGCCCATACAGGTCTGGGAAAGGACTTTCTTTGGAGAGATGTTAGCAGAGTGATCAAGCCAGAATGGTGAGAGGTCACAAATGAGAGGTGTTTGCACCTGGACAAAATTAGGCAAAAAGTTAGTGGAAAAGGGCAAAGGTGGAATCTGCAAAGAAGCTCAAGTGATGCTTGAGCTGGCATGGAGTTTCAGGAGTTGTGGGTAGGAGGTGGAAGATGAGTCCACAGCCTATCACAGGTCCCTCTAGAATTATCACATATGTTTATGATATTTGTTCTGTACCATAAATTTGAAATCAATCATACGGGGCTGCCACTGACATTATGGTAAATGCATACAGTGTTGAAACCAAAATTAGAATAAATTTTACACTGAAAGGAGTGCTAATTGCTATATGAGACAGTAAATTGTGATCATGATAGGGTAACTCGATGGTTTCATGCCTGTGAGTTAGAAAAACAGCCCAGGTAATGCAGCTGATGTTCTGGACAAGATTCAGAGTCTTCCAATATCGGACACTTGAAGTCTGAACTCAGCAAACTTGGAAGCAAATTCAGACTCTCTGAAACCAAGCACCTGCTAGAGCTTCCCCATGGGATGTCATCACACTGCAGATACAGAAGGTAGATGGCACTGTTTGTGATGATCTACTGGGCTGGAATAATCCTCAGTATCAATACAGAGTGGGCAATGAGGTATCAGAAAGCAGCCCTGAGGAAAGGGACTTGGGGGTGCTGTTGGATGAGAAGCTGGACATGAGCAGGCAGTGGGCTCTTGCAGCCCAGAAGGCCAATCGCATCCTGAGCTGCATCAAAAGAAGTGTTGCCAGCAGGTCCAGAGAAGTGATTCTGCCCCTTTACTCTGCTCTGGTGAGACCTCACCTGGAGTACTGTGTGCAGGTCTGGAGCCCTCAATATAAGAAGGACATAGA
>JAOQGH010000001.1:14185646-14197631 GCA_025769975.1 Gallinago jamesoni | reverse complement strand
GACAGGACGAGGGGCAATGGGTTTAAACTGAAGAAAAGCAGATTTAGATTGGATATTAGGAATAAGTTCTTTACAATAAGGGTGGTGGAGTACTGGAACAGGTTGCTCAGGGAGGTGGTTGAGGTCCCTTCCCTGGAGACATTCAAGGTGAGGCTCAATGAGGCCCTGGGCAACCTTGTCTAGTTGGGGGTGTCCCTGCTGACTGCAGGGGGGATCGGACTAGATGACCTTTGGAGGTCCCTTCTGGCCTGGACTATTCTATGATTTTTTGATTCTGTGATTCTATGAATATGAACAGTGCTAGAAGAGGACTTGCTTTTCTTCATTTTCATGAGCTGGGCCCAAATCAGTGTGACTGTCGCTGCTGGGTCTCCTGCCAAGACAGCTCTCTGTGGCCAAGGTTATGTCTCAGAGCCTAGGCTCGAGGTAACGCTGCTTGCTCAGGCAGATCTGAAGTCACCTGCCCCACTCAGGAAAGAGGGAAGGCACAGCTGTCCCACACACACTGGGGCTCGGCCGGTTTTGGCTGCATGCGAGTGCTTGTGGCAGAGCAACCTGCAGCCACCTTGCTGGCCCCAGCACCGGGGCACTTGAGTGCCTACAGCTTCAAAAATCCAAACTGCTAATGACAGTATTTATGTTTCCTGCTTTCAAGTCTGTAGGTGAAACAGCTTGATGCATTTGTGAAACCTTTGAGGGAAAGCCAAAGCACACTAAATATCTTTTACCAGTGGTCCTAAAAGGAAAAAAAGTTGAAAAAAATTTGAATGTTTGCTGCTGCTATCGAGAAATACTCTATCATTGACATCAATTGTAGTCTTTTAAAAAACTTTCCTCCATGTCCCTGCCAAGAACTATCTAAAAATGCCTGGATCTTCCCCATGGGAAGTAACATGATTAGAATCAGCTCTCTTACTGTGTCCCTACAGCTAATTACTTGAAAAATTACTTCAGCGTAAACAAAACTAATCAACTGTCCAAGTACTACACTTCAAGATTAGACATGGATATGGGTTATCAGGAAAAAGAGCTCTAGGTTTATATGAATATTCCCCATAGTGGATGTCAAAATATTTTATAAACCAAACTTGAGTAGTGCATCCACAGCCACAGTGTCCCAAAGCACCCTTGTCTTCCGATTCAGACTCTCACAATTCTCTCCAGCCTCCTGGCTGCATTAGGCAGAGCATCACCAGCAGGTTGAGGAGGTAATCCTCTTCTCAGCACTAGTGAGACACAGCTGGAGTGCTGGGTCCAGTTCTGGGCTCCCCAGTCCAAGAGTGACATCAACATCCTGAGGCAAGTCCAGTGAAGGGATACAAAGATGATGAAGGAACTGGAGCATGTCTCCTATGAGGAAAGGCTGAGAGAACTGGGTCTTTTCAGCCTGGGGAATAGAAGGTTAAAGGGGTTGTCATCAATGTGTATAAATACTGAAGGGGGAGAGCAAAGAAGATAGAGCCAGGCTCTTTTCAGTGGTACCCAGTGACAGGACAAGAGGCAATGGGCACAGGAAATTCCACATCAATACTGGAAAAACCCAATATACATTTTATACTTTAAAGGTGACTGAGCACTTGCACAGGTTGCCCAGAGAGGTTGTGGCATCTCCTTCCTTGGAGATACTCAAAACCTGACCAGACACAGCCCTGAGGAACCTGCTCTAGGCTGCCCTGCTTTGAAGAGGAGGTTGGAGTGGATGGCCTACAGGGGTCCTTGCCAACCTCAACTATTTGGTGATTTGGTGACACTTAAGATTCTGCAGGTCACAGATTTTTTTCTGCATTTTTAATAGTATTAGTTAGAAAAAGAAAGGTATTATGTAAATGGCAGCAAAATACTGCAAATCCCTGGCAAAGGACAAAACCATGGTATTTTTAGAGACAAAATTATTTTGCCAGCTGCATTTGGCATTAAAAAAGGGCTGTGTTAGCTGGGTGGCATCATTTCATGGTTCTCTCTCAAATGAACAGAAGTAATTCCAATCCAAGCCTCCATCTGGGAACCCAAGTCTTTACCCTATCTGAGTCCTGAATTCAAACTAATTTAAAAAAAACAGAACTTCAAGATAGGAAGACTATACAAATTTTTTTTCAAGGCCAACTGATAAAATAATAATACTTAGTCAAACCTCTACCTAAGTGGGTTGCAGTTCGAGTCTACTTTGAAACCCCTGAAGATGCCTGTGAGCAGCTTCCTGCTGCCTCCCTGCATCTCCTCTCAAGCAGCTCAAGGTGACCTGTTCCTTACTCACTCATGGTGACAGCAGTGACTTTCTGATCCTCTGGGACTCCAGACCAGCAGATGCAGGGAAATCAGTCACAACAATCATGGAGTTTGACACATCTGGCAAGTGGTTTGCTTAGTCATTGCTCTGCATGTGCTTTGCCGTGAGCTTTATGCATGCAGCCAACATAATGAACTTCTTTGGTAGGTAAGTGCTAGACATCTTCATAGAGAGTGGAAGCCATCCAAACAGTGTTAAGTGGCATTGATGGACATTTATTCATGTTTTAGAGCAGTGCTTCTCAGCCTATTAAATGACCACCAACTGAAAAGAATCCACAAACCACCCTGTACAGCGTTGTTGTAATTGTATTAACTTGCAATCAGTTAAAAGTTGGTTGCATTTTGAAAGTCCAGAGGTTGCTTTTCTTCTACACCATTCTGCTTGCTTCATCTCATATACACCAATTTTGTTGTAGACGAGTGGTTTTGTAAGTCCATCTTGTGTTTTTACTAACAGATAAAGAAAAGTACACTATGCTAAAAAGAAAGTTGTTCTTGGGTTGATGGTTTCGCTGACCCCTGCAATCAGGGAGAGACATCTGCCTATTGCATGGGAGCTCAACGCCACCTGAGCTCTACTTCAGGGTGACAAATGAAAGAGTCAAGATTCAGATTTTCACTCATGATCTGAAGTCATTAGTCAAAACTCCAAAATCAAGAATTAGGCCTTGAAAGTCATGAGATTTATCAAAGAAGATTGTTTGTTTGATATTTTAATTATTCTTTGGCCATACATGCTCTATGGGAAGCAACCAACTTTTCCCACTCTCTTGAAATTATTCAGAAAACTAAACCAACCTTTTAATGCTATAGAAATTCCTGTCATTACACACACTTGCTACATCTTCCACTTTGGTGTCAAAATCCTGTTTTCAGCAGAAATCTGCCATTTTACCAGCAGCCTGCCAGTTTTCGGGTACCTGGCATTGCAGGCAGCCAGCCATCTGGAAATCCTGGGTGAATCAACACTGAGTATGGAAGCTGTCCTCAAGCTACCCTCCTGGCTGTGAGCACCGAACAGCTTCCTTAGCAGCTCTCATTGCCAGCTGCTCTCACATAAAAAATGGGCATTTCAGGCATGAAAGGGAGTTCTCCCCAGATCCACAGTCAATGCTTGTGAGAGGGTTGGTAATTAGTTTTTTTACAGCTACACTGGTTTCAGCTCCCACTAAAATTCATGGCATGCAAAAGGGATTGCAGGAATTGTTTTGTTGTTCTTCAAATGTAGCAAGACCTTGACTGTTGTTCTTCTGGAAGTCATGGTCTCTCTGCACCATTCAACAAGCTCTGTACGGCAATTTAATATGTGCATAATTTATTTCTATATGTGCATAACATGGTTTTATTTCTTTCTTTCAAAAACCAAAGTATCACTTAAGCCACTTCTATAGTAGCCCCTACCAACCAATTCCATATTTCTCATCATTCATGTTTTCTTTTGTGCAACAGCCTGTGCCATCAGTTGCCTCTGCTTTTCGTGGGCTATGGATGCCACAGGTGCTGTGGCTGCTGTGATGGATGTGAGCTATCTGTAGGCAAAGTGCGAGCATTGATTTGTGTGCAGATGAATGCGCTGTGTGTGGGGTGGCTGTTGGCACAGAGACCGTACGCCGTGGAGAGACCTTCCCGTGACAGGTTTCTGTGTGCAGGGCATACACAGTAGGGCAGACCCCACCCAGAGAAAACTGCTAGGCAGGCCTGGTTGCAGCCTTCCATCCCATGGTTAGTGAGGCAGTACCTCTTCTTTTTCAGCTCTGCATGTCCCACATTTGGGGTGAAACCCTCTAACCAATGTCCTACATTAGATCAAGATCCCACATTCCCAATGTACAAAATGCTAAATACAGTGTCAAGTCTACATGCATACAAAAAACCCAAACTTTCCCACTCTTTCTGGACACAGCTGTACTCAGGCTTCACATCCCTCCTAGGTTTTATGTAGGTTTTGCTCACCAAGCCCTTCCATACCAGCTTCAGGCTGACCGAGCCAATTCCTAATTAATCTCTGGCATCCAAAGATGCAACTGGAGATGCATTTGCATTGCTGGTGTTTGTTAAGGACCATCAGATCTAGTGCACTCCAACATCCCACAGTAAGTCCTTTCAGCAACAGTCCCGCTTGGTTGGTGGCATAGCACTGCAGAGCAACATTCTTCTGTTGAAAGCCTTAGTGGGTTCTGCAACAGGGGCAATTGCTTAATCATTCACCTGTGATGGGTTTAGACGGGGCTGATTCCCATGGGCTGGGCTGTCTGGGCTCCTCTGATCACCATCTGGCTTTGGTGTGTATTTGGGTCAGTAGTTAACCAGATATCCCCACAATGCTACCTGGGACTCATCACCTAACAAAAGTCCAAGCTTCCTGACCATCCTTAAAATCCTAAACTGTTAGTTCCTACTCTAGCCCAGGGCTGAAGAAAACCAGATGGCTTCACTGGAAGGAATATTCTGATGTGAGGACCGAAGTGGCCTCAGCTCAGATCTTGACCCTCTCGGTAGCACACACATTACCAACATTTGAACGCCTGAAGCTGTTTTCCCCTCTGTGCTTTGAAGATCTCTTAGCAGGACTTACGATCTTGCATCTCTCTCTATTCCCTAAGGCCAAGCTGTTCTGCTGTAAGACAACCTCTCATTTCTGAGAAACCTTTTAGTGCAGTAATCAATGTTGCATGTTCAAGAGACCCCTCAAGCTGTAAGAGCAGAGTTTTGGTCAATATCAAGAAGTTTGCAAAATCATATAATTACAGAGTTAGCTAAGAAGAGAGGTCACCATACCCAGGCAGAACAGCCAGGCAATGCATCAGCAGAGAAAGAAAGGTTTGTGCTGACTAGCCAAGAACACAGCTCTGGTAGGTAAAATGTCTCAAGACCAACTCAACATACTTAATCCCATCAGAGGCTTCCAAGAGCATCAGAAAACCCTGCCTGTTCAAACACACTGTCTACATAAGCAGGCATAGTGGGACTGATGCTGTCGCCTTCAGAAAGACCCCAGAAAACATTTCCTGAAAACCTGAAGGACTGTATTTGACTTACTGATCCAGGAAATCACATTTGTCTCCTGGAATGCTGTTATATGTAATGGCCAGAAGTTGCTGTTGTCACTGACTTTTCCTTGTTCTTTGAAGAAGTGATAGTCAGCTGGATTCATGTCGACTGCAGGCATCTACATCTCAGCAAATGACCCGAGTCCCTTTACAGTCAATAGAAAACTAGTCAATAGTGGATATAATGATTCATCTCATCCTAAAGTAGAAGCTTACTTCTGGTCAGATTAATTACCCCCCTACATCAATTGCCACTGACTACACTGACTGGACCACCATTGGCCCTATCGGGACCATAGACAATCAGCTGTACATGAACACACATAAATCCCAATGAGATTTCCATATTTTCATCACAGGCTTTCATTTGCCACACTGTCAAAGTTGGCAGAAGAGAACCTCTATTTCAACTGCTTGTAATGCACAGTCTTTTGTCTTTCCATGACTTTCAGACCATCTTTCCTTCACAGCCTACAGGGCTGGGCAGTCTTGAACATGGCAAAGCCCACTGTGGTAGGATAAGACAAGGTCTGTTGCAGTTTGTGAACCATACCCTATTTCTGCTGCTTTCCTCAGCTCCAGCTGAGCTTTGTGCTTCCTTTCCATACTTACACCCTCCAGCCTGACCCGACTCCTGCCTGAAGCCTGCTGTAGCTCCTGAAGACATTTCTGACCCAGCTGCATCTCTCAGTGTGAGTGTGTGTCAATGCCTATATGCACATCTCTTTTCCGTAATGTAAATTCTGTGTCCTTGCATATATTTTGCCACGTTCACGTGAGTGTGGGGTTCAACACTGCAGCTTCAGCAGGGCCACAACTGCAGCTGAGAAACATGCATGCAGTGTGGCAGCCATTCCTCCTTGTGTATTTCAGGTACCTCTCTTCTGAGGCTGAGGGGTCTGTCGGGGAGACTTCAGCCCATACCACTGGTTCCCAGTCATTAATCTGTAAGCAGCAAGGCCATTCAAAGCAATCTGTAGCTCCCCTGGAGTCATGCCTCATTTGCTGTGTTTACAACCAAGAATTCTGTAAGGATTCAGGCTATCTGGATCTTTGAGAGTAAACACAGCAGACTACGTTACACTCTTTGGGTACTATTACTTTACATTTATGCTGTTGGCAAATATAGACCAATATATTTAGCTATAATGTAGAACAGTAAGGAATCAGGCAGAGAGCTCATTTTTCTCTCCTGGCCCTTTCATACCCATTTCTATTGACCCATCTTCTTCCACTTTCCAGCAGTCATTCTTTGTCTTCTGACCATATTTGATCACTCTTTTTTAAATGCAGTTTTCCGTTTGATTTCCTTTTACAGAAACATGTGTACTCTGACATCGTAGATAACTACTGCAATCCCAGCTGTCTGAGCACTGATTTTTCTGCCTCTGAACTTGTGAACCATATTAAAAATTCATGATTTATTGCAGTTGTTTCAAGAATTCCTGACAGACAGATGAGCATGATTTCAGAGGAAATAACTCCTCTGTAGTCAGCCTGTCCTGTATTCCCCTCAGCACTCCCTGGGCTTGAGAATATTAAAAGTGAAAGAAAAATGGCTCACAGTTAAAGGGGATTAATGAGACTGCATGTCTTTTTAGCATGCATGGAAACCACATGCAATTGAATACCAGTACCTTCTCATTAGCGCCAAGCAAATCTATTTTGAGATTATTCCTCTTGGAGAAACTACGTGAATTCCTCCCATAGCACCACAGACAACCTCCTAAACCCATGAAGGTCTTTCACTGCTTATTACCTGCTTTCAAGGTACCGGCAGACAGCTTTGCAATTACTTTGGATCGCCTCTGGAGAGCGTGGCAGAGGGGTGTAGGCCCCTACCTAATGGTGAACTGTTTGTGACTGCTGTATTGGGTTGCAGACAGCTCCTCAGCCCAGGAAGGTAGTTGGCACTTAATGACTGTCACTTAGGTGTCCTTCAGCAGGTAAAGAGAGGACCGGTCTCTCTCCTCTGTTGGCCTAACCCTGTGGGACATCACTTTGCCCTGTCTCGTGCAGAGGAACAGATGTGCATCTCAGGGGGGAAGCAGCAGCATCCCATTCCCAAGCTTGTGCTCCCTTCTTGCCAGGTGATGTGGGAGAGATCAAGTCCAACCAGCTCACTGAAGAAGCCCACCTAAGCGCCCAGGAGATAGATCTTGGATGCTGATGTGAGGTCTTGGGCTGGTTCTTTGATAGAACCCCCTGCAAGAGCTCCAAACACACGAGCACCATATCTAGAGCCAGCAAACAACAGACTGAGCACGCCAGCCACTGTGCTTGTAGTGCCTCATAGCAATTTGCTGAGATTAGGGCTTTTCTCAGGGAATGAACACACATTTTTAGGGCAATTCCAAATGAATAGCTCTGTGCCTGCTCTCTCCTCTTGATGACTGAGGAATAAGGAGCTCTTTTCCTAAAGTATTTTCTACTGATGAGACTAAATTAGCCCTCTCTGAGCCCTCTGTGGCTGTCACAGGACTGACAGAGCTAGCTCCAAGACTGGATCAAGCTTGATTTGATTGAAGAAAGGAGGAGCCCAACTGCACATTTAGGCTGTGCTATGTGATACCTTACCTGACTGTGTGCTGTGAAGGGTTGTCCCATTAACTGCACAGTCCTCTCTACCCCCACTAGTGCCGAGTTAAGGTGAATGTTTCTGTGCCATGTGGTCACCTCAGTGGCTGCAGCAGAGGTATTCCCTAGGTCTGACTGTGCTGATGAGACGATATTCAAACACAAGGTTAGGTGGGATCTCTGTGGTACTTGGCACAGAAATTGCCAAGGGAATGCTCTTCAGTTTTGTCAACAAAAAAATTGGAGTTTACTGAAATGAATTTATTTTATCAAATTTGAAACAGTCATAAATAACCATTTTGATCAGAAAAATTATCATCAATCAAAGCTATGACTAATTTCTATGTATAGTTTGTACCAAGTGCTTGAAAAATGATTGCTTTTTTAGCTGGAAATTAATTTGAGGCATGTGATATATTTGAAACGTTGATTAGCGCAAAGGTAGCAGGTGCCTCTTTGCCCTTGCTGTACACTGCTCCGTTAATGGCAACAGTTCAGGCTTTCTGCTGTTTCTGCAGACAGAATTAATGCTGACTTATGCCACAGAGGCAGGATTTTCTGAAGGAGGGAGTGTGGAGAGAAGAAGACATCCTGTGTTTCTCACGGTGGGGATGGACACAGGCGCCTGGGGGAGGTGGGAGTATGGTCAGTGCTGGGCAAATCTGGGGCTTCAGTTTTTCATGCAAAGAGAAGAGGGTATTTTGATCTCTCCTTTGCTGTTCCCTGTCCCACTCCATGTTCTGCTGATAGGTACATGAGGGAAAACAGTAGTGAGTTTGAATCTTCACTTTTTGACTATATTGGCACCATTCAGTACTATCAGTTAAATCTGGGGTTTTTTATGATTACAGATGTGGGTGCCTTACCAGTTTCTGTTTAAATTTACTTTTAATTATAATGGATATCTAGTCTGACAGGGTCCCAGTAGCTGTGGGTGACACGTTCGAGCTTTCTGTGTTAAAAGTAACAAAGACAGAACAGAAACAAACATCAGGGAGACAAACCCAGGACAGGGCAGGAGAGACACCAGCAACTGTACTAGGCCAAGCTGTAAGGAGACATAAGAGAAGAAAATCAGTCCTTGGACACAGCAATCACTGTTGAGTTGAATAAGACTCATGGAGGAGATATTCACTGAATGCAATTGCCACCCTGGTATTCACCTCATCTTGCACTTTTAAATCCATCTCCCAGAGTTAAGCTTTCGTATTGTTGTCAGACTGATCAACAGATATATGTGCATTGTATTACCAGGCCATCTTTGTGCTGCCTATGAAATATCAGCAGGCTGTGTCCCTTCCTAAGAGGAGAGGATTTTGAATTGGTTTGACTTCTCAGGGCTGACATTGCAATTCTTTGTTTGCAGGAGTTACCAACCATGTTATCTCCTGTATGCAGCTGATACGGGATGCAGCAGCTCACAGTCTTTTGGGCACTCGGTTGTTTCAACATAATGTTCTCATTTTAAAGTCTCTGTGCTGGCTCCTGGTGAAATTTTGTGTCAAGTTCAAAGTCCTGCTACTAATATAGAATATGTTGGATAGTATACCGGTTCCCTTTGCTGTCTGGTAGCTCAGCAAGATCCTAATTATTGTTGTAAGGGTATGCAGAAGCGGAGAGTGTCTGCTCCCTGAAGGGGTCAAGGATCTTCTTGATACAAAAGGGGATAGTAAGAAAATGAGGAAGCCACAACCAAGAGAGCACAGAGCCCCAAATCTAACCAACTACCAGTATGGGAAGCAGTGATGGGAGTCAGTCACACTGATTGATAAAGATATGTGGATATAATAATGTTTGTTTTGGTTATTAATTATCTGATTATCTGATCCCATCTGTCAAATAGGATGATAAGGAAAAGGGGGAAGGCATAGACCAAACAGACAGAGACTCCAACCCGGAGGAGAAATGCAATGGAGGAAAAGACAAGAAACCAGCTTTGATGTGAGCAGCCAGGAAGGGAAAATTACTACACAGAAGAAATTGTCTGCTGAAAACATACTGACAGAGAAAGGCCTGCCAGCCTGGAGCTGTGAGTGTGGAAACCAGAAACAGCCTTGAAAAGTGCCACTGGCTTCTTGGAAGTGCAGCCAGGGTACCTACAAACTGGAGACCTGGGCAGAGGCAGGCAAAATCATGGTCCCTCCTCCTGTCTGTGTGCTCTCTTATGTCCCCTGCACATTGCATCCATTTCATATGCTCAGTACTGACCCGGTATCTAAAACTGCAACAGCTGAAGTGCTGTGGGGGTACTCATCCATCGCTATCCCAAAACACCTCAGGATGTCTCAGCTTGCCCTTTCTCTCCTTACTCTGCTTTTTTTTTGTTTTGTTATTCTTTTTCCACTTTAATGATATCAAGTATTATCAAAAGGTAACTCTGGAAGACACATTTAGAAAGGAAAGGTCAAAATTACTCTCCTTGTCTTCCCCATCTCTATCAGCAATTAATTGAGCTTCTACAGTCTGCTGCCTGGTTTTGCCATAGCTCATTCATTTGTGCCCCTGGTACCCAATGTTTATGCGCAATGACACAAGCCTGTGACATTTAGCTGCTGAAATCAGCCCAAATTGAATGCATTTAGTCAAGTGCAGTGGAGGCTGAGACCCTATGGAGAGCTCAGAATGATGTGCTCAGTGCAGTCAGTCAGATTTTGCCATGCTTGAAATACCTTTTTATCAGAGACCTCCACCCCCCTCCCTTGAAAATACTCGCAAATATTGAAGCAAAACAATCCTCCCTTGCCTTCAGTATCACATAACAGATGAAATGGAAACTACATGGAAATTACATCTAAATATTTTTCTAAATTCCTTCCTTCTTTTGTGGAGGGAAATATCAGAGTCATTTTGCATATTTGCAAATATTTCTAAGTAACAAGGGGCAAATGCTCTTCAGAGTGCTGAGGCCTGAAAGCTTGAACTGTTGTTACTGGAGCAACAGCAACAAAGCTTGAGAATAGCCGAGGATACACTGGGGCTGTGTCTTAAGACATGGGCATAGTGTCTTGCTGATGAAAAAGTTATTTAGTACTTCAGAAAGATGTTCCCCTTTTGAGTTCAGTTCTTCAGATTACTATAGAAACACAACTAATCTTTTCAGAGGCTTAAAAGAGGAGAAGAGAGAAGGGAAAAGACATTGATGTATGGGAAGAAAGAAAGCTGAATGCTATATATTGCCTTGAAAACTGGGCTATAGTTTTACTGTGTTTCAAAGTTATCTTAAGATGGTTCTTAATGCCTAGCAAATTACTGTCTCCCACTCCCAGAGAGATAGTTACTGGCTTCTTTGCTGCAGTTGTCTGAAATAGATTGATTATGGATGTTTATTTATTACATTTAAAAGTCATTTAGCTCTATGTCCTAGCCAGAACAGAATCCAGTATTCTACGCTTGAATGCGTATTGCTTGTATAAGAGGTAATAAGATTAGAAGCAAAAAGGTGCAAAATGATGTCAATAGCCTGAGACACAAGAGTAGCTTATACCCTTGAATGCATTAAAACCAAAACAAACCCCAGTGGTGGCACTGCTTTTCTTTTTTTTTTTTTTTTTTTTTTTAAAACTGTCTGCTAAAAACTAGAAATTTGGGGTTGGACTCCTAAACCCAATGGAAATTGAAATCCAGCCCCGTGCTGTAGAGGTGGCATAGCTGAGCAGGGCAGGCCCTCTTCCCCCATTCCTGCACCCATCGGACAAAACCATTCGCCTCTCAAGTCCAGTTGTCAATCTCAGTCCATTCTTTCCAGAATCTCTCTCCTAATTTGTGTTACCAGAGATGTGAATTTATTTCTCTGTGAATTATAAACTGTGAATCAGGGCTGGAGGCCTTGCTAGAATATAGGGTTTTGTGAAAGACAACTAAGTCCAATGCCAGTAAACTTCTTTGGGTCAGTTGTAGAGGGTGCAAGACTAGACCATTCAGCAGTCTCCTCTCCCTACTCTGGATTTTTTCTCTTTCCCCATGCATACTCAAGTCTTTCTTTAAGGATCCTGACCCACTTGCTAGATACCCTCTTTCTGTTCTCTGCTGTTGCTTTACTGTCTCCTGCTTTGTCCCCTGAGGATATAAG
>JAOQGH010000001.1:14091717-14178830 GCA_025769975.1 Gallinago jamesoni | reverse complement strand
TTTATGTGGTTGGACTCGATGATCTCAAAGGTCCCTTCCAACCACTAAGATTCTGTGATTCTGTGTGATTCTGTGAATTGTTCTTAAGTAAATAGTATGTGCTGGTTTCCAAAAGGCTTCTACGCCTCTGAGGTTACTAAGGAAGGCACAAAGGCCAAACTGACAGTTTCCAGCTGTCCTCATTTAAGGTAAAACAGAACCAATCTTCTGTTGAGTAATTTTACCTTGCAGTTAATTCTCTTCTAACTAACTAAACTCTCAGAAATTAACAGCATATTCTTCAGACAGTGTCTGCTTCCAGAGTAGTGAGACGTGATGTTTATAGTTAATACCAAGGAACGGTATGCAGAGAGGCTCCTGCTTATACTTACTGCTGTAACCACCAAGGTCACTAACTTTGCTATTTGCCTCGTTGCAGGGTCAGAAGCAGAAGATCGTAGAAGGGTCCCACCTGCAGGGAGGAGCAGAAAGGAGAGGTAACCCAAAACTGACCAACAGGGTATTCCATCCCATGAGCATCATGCTCAGTATAAAAGCTGAGGGATCAAAGAGTCAGCCTCTTTCTTCAATGACCAGCATCTGAGGAGGACCTTGTCTGAACATCTGCCTGTGATGCCGACCCATGCGTTCCTGAATCCAGTTCCCAACTGTCACTGAGTCCAGTCTGGGACTTTCCCAGTGCCTGGTGGTGACATCATCCTGGCAGCTTGATACAGTTTTGTATATATTGTATATACTTTGTTATTTTATTATAAACATTATCTTTCTATTATAATTATTTTATTATTAATATTTCATTAAAGTAGTTTAGTTTCTTTTCAACTCATAAATCCCTCTCTCTCTCATTCTTCTCTCACTTGGGAGAGAGGTTAAGGAGAGCATCTGTCATTCATTTAGGGGCTACCCCAGTCCAAACCAGGACACCCCCACAGGAGAATGGGAAAACAGGTTACAAACATGAGGAAATTTTATTTTCCTGTTCTGTGACTCGTCTTTCCTGGTGGCTCTGTGTAACGTGTGTCCGTGGGCCCTGAAATTAAGCTTAGCTGGGGCTGCTGCACAGGGACGACAGGGTGTTCTTTAAACCTGTTTTGAATAACCCCATTTCCAGTCTCCACTGATACATTTTTTGCAGCTTGTAGGCACTGCCAAGCCCTGGAAGCCACTGAAGTAGGGGTCAGCAGCAGGGGACTTATCTTTACTTAGCCATATAGATTCCCTAATTATTTCTGCTTGCTCCCCCATGGCTTCCTCCATGCTTCCTCCAAGAAATGGAATCTACCTGGACCAGCTGCTGGCTAACAATTTCACTCCTACCTCCTGATCCATACTAATGTATATCTTGGCAAGCAGCAGCAGGCACAAAGCAGAGCCTCTTTCTCTTTTTAACCTTCTCCTATCTTCTGGGAATATGCAACTATTTATAATCATGTCAGATGTTCCAAGGAGGTTTTCTTGCAGCTTGTGTTCATCCTCCATCAATAACTTTGCATGCAGAGTGTGGGATCATCGCTGCAATCTGTAACAAGTTTTCTTATTTCCTGATTTATCTTTTACTGTCCTGGAGCCAAGTGTGTTCCTTTAAGCCAGTGTTGTTCATGCAGTGACAGTGAAGGACAGGAGAAGGCTCAGGCTCCCCAGTGCCAGCTTCATTTTCACAGCTGCAGCACCAGTCCAGCTCTATGCAGTTCAGGACTATGCTCCATGCTGCAACACAAGTAGGAACTTCCCTTTCCCATTACAGCATCATGTTCTCAGGTAGGAAGGACTAAAAGAGGCAGTTTCTGGTCTCGTCAGCTACTTTTAATACATTTGTTGCATTGCAGATGATGAAGCCAGATAGCATTATGTGGCTGCAAGCACCCAATCTGTGCAGGTTTATGAAATCTCTGTACTTACAGTTTATGTGCTCCTTGTATTTAACATGGATTTCTCAGTGCTGTGAGGTAAATCTTTGTTTGAAAACCAGCTTTCGAAGACAATGGACTGATTGGTGTATTACTAGAGGCATCTGCATCTTGGTGCTTCCCACAATGTCTCCTCAGTTATCCATTGCTTGGTGGAATACCTTTGCACGCAGTTTTGTAGTTCAACTAATACATAAGGCAGTTCTTTTTAAAAGATAAGAAACAGAGAAGTAGCTCTACTAATAAGCAAAATGTGCCAGGCATGCCTTTCAACTATTTTTAAATGTTGGGTTAAGATCAGAAAGGCCCCAAAAGATCAAACCATAATTCACATTTTGCATATATGGTCCAGTGATATGAGATGATTTGTGATACTTACATTTCAGGGCTCCCAACATGAAACTTTTAAGGGACATGGTGAGTATTACGACAGTTCTGAGAATTCAGTTCTTCTGGCATGTCACAGGAATGTGCCACAAATCCATTTTATATTTTTTTTTGATTCAGTGCTGATTACTTGGTGATACCAAAGCACACAGTAATTTAGCACAACTGAGTTTGTTTCTCCCCTCAATCAATGTAATATAGCAACATCACTGACATAGAAGATTAGCAAATTGCCACAGTATTCTTCTGAATTGTAAATCTTGTACAACAAAATCAAGATTTAAGTTCACGCCTGTGTAGACAGACCATGTTCTCTGGCGGGATTATGATCATGACTGTGACGCCACAGCAGTAGCCATGAAGAAGCAAAGATTTTGAAGGACCATCAACAGAGAGGGGGGGGAGCAAACCTGAAAATAAGTTGCATGATAGAAACTTTTAGAACTCCATTAATTGAGTTAATTTATGTATAGCAAATATATTCTTATTGAAAATTATTTGTTGTGATTCACACAGGACCTAAAGGAAGTGGTTATGAAAATCCAAGGTTTCTTCCATATTTTGCTTTATTGTTTTTTTAAGAAGCCAGTGCTTGAAATCAAAGGTGCTGTATAAATAAGTGTAATGAGATGCAGAAAAAGGAATATTGTAAATTCTAATACAACCAAAATCATATAATTGACCATGTGATCAAGTCTCACTGGAGGCTAGAAAAAGCAATCGTATATGATTTGGTTATCATTAAATTTGCAAATGTATTTTTATAAATGCTACCATGTACAAGTATGCGTTAGTTATATCAAACTGTCAACACAATTCACTAAATGTTTGAAGACAGCTCTCAAACTCTGAAAGGATTAATCAAAAATGTAAAGTAACATTTTATTAAGTTACAGCTTTTTAGTTTACTCCTTAAATGAATGAGCTGGACTTACTCAGAAATTGAATTGATACCTATTGTGATGTAAATTTGAAAAATTAAAGCTTTGGCAAAATAATTATTGTGTATTTCATGTCCTGTTGGTCTGACGATGTAACAGCATGAAAATCTGCTTTGGGAAGCCCAGAAAGTGAGCTTTCTTCTGTGAGTTGATGTATAAATGCTTTGGTAGCCAGCTTCTGGGGTGAGGGCTTAATCCTTGCAGATTCTCAGACACAGTAGCGTTCACCAAGCTCCAGAGATGCAGGCACTGGGCACAGGTAAGAACCTGGGACGATTCTCTGTACTACCCTTGGGCTGGAGACATCAAGTCACTGGCCACATCTGACACTGCAGGGCATAAAGGTGATACAGATAGCCATTGCCCTGCTGTTATCCCCTTTCAGAAAGATATTACAGCTTTCTTTTGTGAAAATGACTGAGATGTCACTCGTCAAATCTGTCTGAATCACACTTGCACCTCTTGTTTGATTATTCCAGATTTAATATTTTCTAGGTCAAGGCTATTTCACTGCCACTATCTAAGCTGTCACCAAAATGAGTTATTTCTTCAATTACAGAAACACATGGGATATCACACCTTTTTTTCATACTTGTTGTGGAAATGTTGTCAAGATTCCATTCTTACATGTTTCATTTCACCCTGAACTCCAGAAGAAAAATAGCATACTTCATCATATAATAATAGCATTTTGCTGGATGGTTTGCCACTCCTTTGCTCTGGAACCAGCATCCCTGTTTCTGAGAGATATTTTTGTTAAAGAGTGTTACAAGCTGTTTTACTAGATGTCAGGGATATATCCGTACCTATCACAGCACCTCCTGCACACTCTTCTTTCTCATTTGATGCTCGCTCCTCCAGGACTCTCCATCACAGCCCTGTTTCACTGCGCTCTGCCCAGCGTTCACACTCAGGGAGCGCCTGCTTTCTGCCTCAGAATATTCCTGTCTGCTACTCCCAAAGTCCCTCTAGTCTCTGCCTGCATGGCCCACTGCTGCCATACATGCTGTTTATCTCTGTACCGTTGTGCTATTCCTAATTCAGTCAGTCATTTGCATATTAGAATATATGTAGCAGGCTTAGCAGACCGTAGGATGTCTGCCACTGCTATAAATCAGGAGGGGGAAGCAGCAAAGATATTTGTAATTACTAACTTCCACTGGAACTAACAGAAACATACTAAGCAAGTGTTTGAAATACATAAGGCTTCTGAAGTATTTTGTGAATATGTGACAATCCTCCAGGGCATACATGAGGTCTGCAGCACTGGGCACTTCTTCCATGCCTGGATTCAAAAATCATTTTATTTGCCATGGCAGTCTTGGTAACAATGACAACCTAAAACTGAACAGCTTTGACATATCAGTTTTTGAATTATACTGGGTTGGAGTAGAGGTCAGCGCTCCCTTTTGAGCCATAGCTGTATTTCAATCAAGACACATTGAATATCGTGACTTGATTCATAAATAATTGATGCAGCTGTTACACCATTTTGCCTTTGATCTTTTCAGAATGAAACAGAATTCAACACATGCAGTGTCTTGAGACATATAAGCAAATAAAACTGAGGTATCAGCAGAATCCATATTGACACAAAGGCAGGGTTTGGCAGCTTCACTAGTTTCACAGAGAAAACAGTTATTGTAATCTGGAAGTTTGAACTCATCAGTTGAAATGTCCTCAAATTAAAACTGTTTTTACTCATAGTTGAGATAATTCCTCATGATAGCATATCAGCAGACATATTTTTCTTTTAAATCTTCTCATTTTCTCTTCTGAACACAAATTTGGCTCCTACCTCTATTTTAGTGCAGCAATACTAACTCTCTTCAAGTCAGTCCTCTTTTGTACGAAAGTAAAAATCACCACCTTTCTCTCTCACATCAGTCCTCGGAGACTGAAAATCATGCTGAGCTGAAAAGGTCTAAACCAGAGTTCTTAACCTGCCCGAACTCTCCCTCTCTTTCTTGACTTTATGTGGGCAACATCTCCATCCGGCTGGTCACTTGTAACCTGAGCATTCTTGTGAATCTCTTTATTCTGAAATGATGTCTCCATTCAGCACAGGACTTCTGCATAGAGACCAACACCACATACATGTATCTCCTTACTATGTAACAGGAAATGTTGCCTGCATCTCTGATCAGCTCATGGTGTCAACCAACATTGTCCTTCCAGTCAACACCACCTACACTTAAAAACGTTTTTATAAATCTCAAGTACCTGCAGAGCTATTTCTTTCCAATTCCTTCCTTACCACTGCCTTTTGTTACGATACATACTAAGGAAAAGAAAAAAAATGGCAATAATTAGGCTTCTGCTAGGCTATGATTATAGCTTATTCTGGTGATCAACGAGATCTGTCTCCAGCCTGTCTGTCTCCAGTCTTTTGGACTGCAACCTCATAAATACAAATAGGAACAGAATATATAGGTCATAATAAGGAAGTACGCAATCATACCTTGGAAAGGAATAATATTATATGAAGATCCTGGGGGCGGTCATCAAAACCAGCCTGTTGATTGGGAATTTCTTGCACAAATCTGTAAGGACAAAACAACTGCCGGACTTGCAGATGGAGAATACCAAACAGAAGCTTGAAGGTGGAATATGAGGCTCAGTGCATGATATTAATGAAATACTGCATGTAGTTTCAGAACTGATTTTTAAATATTCAGTTTTAACTATTAAACCAATAACAATCAAAAAAGCCTGTTTGTATTTCACTAGCCCAGGGTATACCTAACTACGAGACCATACCAGTAAGTAAAAAATAAGAAAAAATATTTCTAAGCACAGAAATTCTCAAAGGCAGCACCGACTTTTCTTCAGATAAAAGCTGAGTATAGGTTGTCTCGGTTAAGTGCTAGAATGCTTTGAGAAAAACTAAAGTTGTTATAAATATTGTCAAAGTAGCTGAAAGACATGAAGAAGAAAGAGGTCAGCCCTACATGGTCACTTAGTGCTACCCAAAGGGTACTGTAAGGAAAAAATCATGTATCTACCAAGGTTTGTACAGCTTTTCTCCCCAAATCATGTATTATTTATTGTAGTTGTAAGAAACCACAACATACTAGTGATAAATGCAATGAAAGATCTACTACCTAAAACTACCTTGTCTTCCTTTGCTTATCACTTACCAAACAATACCTTTTTATTGATACAGTGAACTAGAAATGAGATATTATTGCATTATCCCTGCTAATTTTAGTAAATTATTTTGGCTCAGTACAAACAGCAAATCAATTTTTTTGCTTACTGTCATTAGCACTAATCAATAATTAATTAGGATTATTAAAAATTGTTAGCACAGGATTTTTCTTCTCTGCACTTATTTAAATGGCAAATTTGTTTTGCTGAGAGGTTGGCGTAAGACTGAAACAGCTGCAGGGCCATGGAAAATAAGCTGAAGGAAACCTTCAAGCTGAGAAGTAGATAGGATTTCTTATTAGTCTCAGTAAGCAGTCTATCTGCCCAGGGTGAAATTTAGCTGCTTTTTTACTTTTATAGATTAAAACTGTGATATTAAAGTTTAGTCCACGAATGTGATGACTCAGTTACTGCTTCCTCCTGCAGCCTCAATACTTAGTTGATTTTCTATTTAAAGATTAAATTCATTTTCAATTCTACATTGACAAAAATGCATTGGGATGTGTCTCTCATAGTTTACTGGAAGCTAGCAAATAAACCTCACAGGAATGAAGTTGAGCATGATATTGCTGTGACTATGGAACAGCAACCGACTCAACTGCTTTTAAAATAATACCAAGCCCAGATGAAAGAGAACTGGCTCACAATTACTTCTTGGCACTACGAGGAGTTTAATATTAGTGAAAACAACTTCAGGTTTAGTGTAATTTACACTGGAATCTAGGAAGCTACTATATAAACCTACAATTGAGGAAGGTGGTTGAAGTAAAATTAACGATGGAATTAATGAAGGTGTTAAGGGGTCTCTAACAAAGTGTCTCTGTGAACTGCCCATGGCAGCACCCCACTTAAGCCACCTGATTCAGTCAATATGGCTGCGCAGCCCCCACCTCGCCCCAGCGCAGGCACATGTAGCTGCATTGAGTAACAACCAGATGCCACGGTTTTGGTTCAGATGACTCATGAGAAACTCGGATTATGGATTTTTGCACATCTGAAATGTATAGAGAGTAATGTAAGTCATTAGCTACTCTCCCAACATGGGTCTGCATGTTTAGTTTTGGTTAATGTCTTGTTAATCAAGGCACACTACCCTGCTGTCAGTGAACTGAATGGCCAAATCTTTTTCCATGTAATATTTTAGGAGTGAGAGAATGTCAATTTCTTTTTGAAACAATACATTTTTACCAAATGTGTTTCTTAGAAGTGCCAGTATCCCATTTTAATACTCTGCATTATCAAAAGCATTAATGGATAGAACTAATCCTCTGTAACACACTCCTAACACGTACATGTGCATATATATTCACATACATGTACATACTCATATGCTCATAGCGTAAATATAAGTAGCATAATGATTGCCTTTGATTAACATCTAAGACACTGCTACATTGGGTTGAATGACAGGGATAATGAAAACACTGGCCTACAACTGAAAAATACATTTTCACTGTTAAAATGCACATTCCCCAGCCTTAGGCCAATGCTTTGGCTGAGCTCAGGACCCCAGCAAACAGCTTACAACCTGTCTTTGTACACAACACCCTTTGTACATAACATGTAATGTGGCATTGCTCCTGTTCCAGAGAATGGTCATGTGAGCTGAATTGCATCACACTGAAGGGTTGGATCATCCCCTTTTTATGGCTACATAAAGCATATCCTCACAAGACACGCAGATTCCATCTCTGTCATTTGGTACAGCTTTCACACATTAAATTTCTAGCAATTTCAGACATTAAAACAATGGGGGAAGCTATGTTAATCAGCTGTGAATGGGTAATCTTCCTCTACAACGATGTGGTACCTTGTCAATAATTCCACACCCAGATTAGTAGGAGAACAGAAACAGAGACATCTTGACTGTGGAAAACATTACTGCATTTCACGGCAGAAACTTTGGAAGTCCCATCAGTGAGCTATACAGACCAGAAAGGTTTGGAGATGCTGGTTAACACTGTAACTTCTACAATAGAGCAAAAAGTATTGCAGATTCATGAGGGGAACTACCTCCAAACACAGCATTCAGTTCAGATACAGTTTTGCCTTGACGCTTCTCTGGTGCATGATGTGGTACAAACTCAAAGTCAAAACTTCCTTCAGCTGCTTATTTTCAGTAAATTTTACAGAGCTAGTACCATAGACACAGAAATTCTCCTCTAGATGTATTTGAAATTGGCAAGTGAGTACAAAAGTGGAGTTGGCAGGAATGTCTGGAGTGATGGAGACACGCATGAATGCAAGACAAAGCAGGATCATAAGGCGAGCTGTATGAGGAAATTGTATTACCCGTCTGTGGCACCAAACTGCTGAGCAACGTGTCTTCACCTCTCATTTCGCTGATGGGCACATTGCTAAGTACCCCAGCACAGATTTTGTTGCAGTGATTTTCCCTGGGCAGTTGCATACTATGATATTTTAGGAAGTAAGAAAAGTAAGGCACTGTAAAAATAATGAAACGGAACATCCCTTTAATTTATGACTGGTTAATATGCAGAAGTATGCTTAGTCTTTTGAAACTTTGCAATGAAAATTTGTAACAAAATAGAACTGAGGAAAGATGAAAAAAAGAAGACCTGCTTCCATCTTCACAGGTTAGCTGCGACAAATATTTCCTTTTTTGAAATACAGATAATATATTTAGGTCGCCACATCACTGCTTAGTGCAGACAAAGAGTAACAAAGGTCTTTTCAGCTAATAGTGACTGTATTTTTTTCAATGTTTTCCCCTCGGAGCCTTTCACTATCCTATGACAAACCAAATAGCATTATTTGAAAATTCCACCCAGTCCTGACCCTATCTAGACTTCTGCAGGGACAAGAAACAAAGGTACAAGTAATTTCATTTTCACTTTGATTCCAGCAGAAAATAGTTTCATATTGAAATATATAAATAAAATAAAATAATAATAAATAATAATAAATAAAATATATGAATTATATAAATAAAAGCTTGATTATTCTGAGAATTATTATTAAGAATATAAGATTTTTCTAACAGATAACTAGAGAAATCTCTTGATGCTTGCTTGTGATTCACTTAAATTTTGCATGCCGTAAAATCTATGCTTTTTACTGAATTCTGAAAGAGGATTGATAAGTCACTAACACATCAGATGCAGTCTCACAAAAAAAAAGTTCAATTTTCTACAGCGCACATACAAATGCCAGTTACAGAAAATCATGAAGTCCAAACTCAGATGCCCAATTAATTCAGCCTATGTTCAGGCATCTAGGCAAGTAAACCAAGAATTTCCAGGTAGAACATTTTGCTACAAGTGGCATCACTTTAGTATAACTTTCACAATCTGAATGTATAAAGATAAATAAAAGATTTGGTTATATTTGTATAGTGACATCCATCTCCCTTGGTCCTCCTGGTTTATAAAGACTATAATGTAACTTATAAAACCTCAGCAGTTTTGTATGCAAAAATTGCATGTTCTTGGCAAAGTGTTCTCTAGGAGGCATATGTACATTAGTCCAATCTGCTACATACCTTCTTAGAGAAATACATGTACTAATTAAAACAGTGATTTAACTAAGGATGTTGGTGCTAGGACATCATTTTCCCAGAAAAATAAATTGGAAAATAAACAATGCCTAGAATGAATAGAAATGTAACTGAAAATTAAACTATCCCCAGTATGAACTGACTTTGTTAACTGGCAGTTTGCAGAAAGATATTTATTTTGCCTCTTTCACCTTTAACTGACTATTACCCTTGAAGCCTAAATTCTAAAAGTAAACCGTTATGATACTTTGCAACAGTGCGAGGAACCAGCTGAAATTTTAGCAGTATTTGGCTATGGTGATATATTTATCAAATCTCATTTGGAGATTTCAAACTCTGGATGGTTCATCATATATTTCTGTCTGCAAAATCCTCTGCGTTAGATACTATGGGAGCATTTCATCCATGGAATTACTGTTTTTCATATTAATGAGTTATAAATGAGAGCTTAATTACTACTAATTGCTTGAAAATCCACTGTCGGTGATTATAATCACTAACGATTAGATTGTTAAACATTCATCTTTGTCTATCTTTAGCAAACTTAATGAGAAATTATGGATCAGATCCTCAGTTTCTGATTCTACTGCTAAGTGCCCGTGGAAGAGAACCTCTGCTCGCCCCTGGCACTGACACAGGGGCTGAGCAGAAGACAGCAAAGGATGTGAAGGGAACACATTGCACTCCTGCAACCCACAGCACACAGAGTTGTCTCCAGGGGCTATTTCTCCTGAATCCTTTGGTGCAAATCTTCTATTATTTACAAAGCCTAATGACGCCTCATCTTCTTTGTTTCAACATCAGGAGAATGAGAAGGAGAGCTGATATCCTTCAGACACCAAATAACTTCTCGCAGTTACAAGTGCAATGTGGGCTTGCACAGAGATTTGTCTATCTCTGTACAACTTCAGTTGACATTAAGTAATAACCATCAGGCTCCTGGTGGGCATTTAAATGTGTTCAAACCGCTCCATTAAGCACTTGACCACCTTTCCACAGCTGGTGCACAGAGCTACTTCTCCCAGAATGGCCTGCCAGCGGGGTAGGTGTACTTCAGATAGACCAATGTTGTCTGGTCTAATGTACTTTTGCCCTTCAAATGTTCTTTTAGTATGTATTTAATTATACATTTTTTAAAATAACACACTTGCAAAACAATGCCAATTGGAATAGCAGGTTTCCATCTAGATAAACACTAGGGAGTTTGCTTATATTAGTGCATTTTTCCACATTTCATGTTCCTCCATATTGCAGTATTACATTTGAAATACTTATTTGCTCTGTTACAACACTGTCCTTTAGCTTAAGCAGCGCTTCACCTCTTTGGTGTCCATTCTTCAACAAGGCTCAAATCCCACCCTTATTTAGGGTGGCAAATAGCCATTTGCACATAAAGCTGAAACCAATTTAGAAGTTACTGCAGGTGTCTTTTCTCCTTCATTATTTAAGGTTAGTTCTTTGACCACAGTGTGTACAATGAACCACTTGAAATCTCTTCATCCACTTTGAAGAAAAATCACCCAGTTTATACTTTAAATAATGTCTACCTGGGAATTTAAGTTAAACAGATGGCTTGTGTAGAGGTAGATGATGACACCATCCTTTCCACTGGCTCGGTTGAGAGAGCTGTATCATCCAACAAGGCAGGGAACGTGGCTGCAGCAATTTCTTAAACCACCTCGCTGCTTTCAAGAGAAGATCTTTCCAGAGCAATAATTTCTTATCTTCCTGCTCTTTGTCAGAGCCCTTTTCTGCAACTGTCAGCTTGAATTGACTTTTGAATAGGAAGAGAGCGCTCAGTAATAATCCAGCTGCAGTCTCAATAGCATCATGCACAATGGCATCTCTGGTAAAATGTATCTTGGGAAGACTAATAGAAAAAATTAAATACTGCACATATTCTATATAAAAAATTCTCTCTTTCTAGTTCTACATACATACAGAACCTACATAGAATATGCATGTGTTCTATACACAGTTCTCTATATATGCATATGTAGAATTACATCTATAAATTACAGAATCTAATCCTGTAATTCACTTAGGCACATTTGTAAGTTTAAGGAATGAGGAATTGCAGTGATTTGAATGAAACGAGTGCATATTCTGTACTTAAGACTGTCGCTAAACTGGAGCTATGGATAAGAAAACTTAAATGAAAATGAATCACTGCTAGTACTGAAAATCAATTTGACAAAAAAAAGCATTAATATAAAATATCTGACCATAAACACAATGAGAAAGGACTCTCTCCTGCTCTGTTACGTGCAAGTTTCAAACCTCAGATTACTGTTTGCTTTCTCATATTTGATATGCAGGCAACTCATAGTCATAATAAGATAAAAAGACATGTGATAGCTTAGTATAAATTAAGAAATCATTTAAAGTTGTTCAAGAATGCATATTCAAGTAACACCACCAATGAAAGTTGTGGTTGATGAAAGATGTAAACCAAACCAAAATTATTATGCTACATGTAACCAGCTAGATTGTTGGGCATGAATCCTGACTCCAGCAACTGCTACTCAAGAGTTTTGATCTCTTGAATGAAAAATAAAAAAATCACATTTAATATGTTCAAGCAGTTTTACTGGGAAGTAGAGGCTTCCTGCAGGAATATATAGATACCGAAAGGCCTAAGTGAGCGAGCAGAACTGTTCAACAGTCTTCTGTAACAGTTTTTAATCTGCAGGTTTAAGAGTCTGGGATTCTGTGTGATTTACTTCAGGTCAGTCCTGCAAAAACATAGTATTATAGTCCCACCATTTCAATCAATCCAGATATTCTTAATAACTTTAAGTTGTAAAAGCTATGCAGATGTATTTTTCTGTTTTTTACTTCATAATAATGGTGCCACTCTGGATTAATAAACAGAATTATTACTGGGCATTTTTTTGAATGCCAGACTAAGAGCTAAATGAGTGGCGGTCCCGCTCAGATAATAAGCAGGCTTTTGGAAGCAAGGCTGCAATTACTGAAGTAGCTATTTTTTTGTTTGGTTTGGTTTAATTTCAGCTGGACCCGTTCCCTGAGTTAGCTCCCTTTATAACCACCCAAATCCTAGAACCAGAAAATTAGTGGAAGTAGGGGTGGAACTGGGAGACTCCCCACCTTGAGGCAAGACAGTTTTACATTGTGCTGAAGTGACCTCAGGAGGGACTGCAGCCTGAGTCATCAACACTCCTACAGAATCACTAAAATGAAAATTGCTTGTTTAAAGACAAACCTCTCATTTTAGGACTCTTGCTCAACTCAAAGCCAAACTTCAGATTTAGTCAGTAGTAATCCTTAGAAGATGCAGATTTTATTACTAAAAACTGCTTCCAAAGCATTTAATTTCAGCTCCCACATAGGTTATACAAATGTGGACTTTCTGAGACTCCTTGCCGTTATTACATTTGTTTTTTTCTGAAACGTGGCCTATCTGTACGCAGAGGAATCTGCCCCAACAGATTCCATAGTTTCAAGAGCTAGAAAAAAGTATTGCACTCTGTTGGAAGCATAGGCATTGACACAATGCTTTAAAACACACCTATTATTTCAAATTAAGATTTTTTTTAACAAGAAAAGAAGTGGACTGAATTAGTAATACTACAGCATTTGCCCACATATATGGAAACCCAGTAACATTAAAAATAATTTCATATTACTACTATTATGCTTTGGCAAAACTGTGATAAATAACAGACCACTTAAAAAAGATGACTATACACAAATTGGTATATATAACCATAAATCAGAATCAGTTGCATCTTTTGCTGCTTCTCTTTTCCTAATTCTGTTAAGGATGGTTTTGATCCATTAATTTACAATATGTAACTATAGATCTGAAATTTTGTGCAGGCCTAGCTATGATGATTGTAAATGCATACATATATATACAAAAACCTGACTGTTAAAAAGAAATCATGCTTGAGTCACATAAGCTTTATGTATTTAACATTTCACCCAGCTCAGACTATGGAGGAAGGGTATCAATTTAGCTGCCATAGACCAGTATGCAATTGTCATATTTATCTCTCTAATACAATGTGCAATGTCTATGCACGAGATAACTTTAACTGTAATTTGAACATATTGTTGTGCCATCTGCAAAATTTGACTGGAGCAGAGACTCCACAGCCATGCCTTTAAGCTGTGTTCTGTAGTAGTATGTGTAAGTTGTATGCACAACTGCATGTTGATTTTCTTGTAGCCTCTTCTCTGTATCTAACATTTGTTTTCCAGGTGTGAAGAGAGGATGGACATGATACCTCCAGACCCGTCCTGTGCCTGGTATTGCTGCCCCCTCACAGGATTCACCTTGAAGCTGACCCTCAAACCCGCATGCCCAGGTACCAGAGACTCCACACACCGTGTGCCTATCAGGGAAATGGCTGGAGTTAAATTAGCACATACCACAACAGCAGCCACAACTTCCTTCTGACTCTATGCCCCGGGTCTAGGCCTGACCCCTCAACAGCAACGCCGCTCCCTATGCCCACCCACCGCCCTCCTCTCCCTGAAGGAACTGCTGCCTCTGAGGCTTCTAATGCACGGCTCCACAGACACCTGTGCCCAGAGACTTGCCCTGTGCACAACCTTTCCTGCGGGATAAGACACCTCCTCACCCTGGGGATCCCCGGACGCTCCGCCCAACACAGGGCGGCTAGGCCTCCCGCCGCCCTCCTCCCCTCAGAGCCTTCCCGCCCTTTCCCGCGCCGCCCGGCGCAGCCCAGCCTCATCTCCCCAGGACGCATGCGCGCGGTCTCCGCACCTGCGCAGTGCCCGCGGAAGGCGCGGCTGGGGGGCGGTCTGCGCATGTGCGGAGGGAGGCCGGGGCAACCGGTACGCGGGCGGCGTGGGCGTGGGGAGCAGGGGTGAGGCGGCCCGGGCGGAGCGGGGTGGCGGGGCCGGCTTTTAGGGTGGGGTATGGCCGGCTTGTGGCGCTTGGTGGTGGAGAGATAGAGGATTGGAGTGAGGGGACGGGATGGACCTGCTCCTGCTGCGGTCTGGGAATCGCCGCAGGGTCCCAGGCTGCCTCCGGGTGGGGGCTGCCCCCGGTGAGGGCTGCCCTGGTGAGGCCCGCCGCCGGGGCCGAGGCCCGCCCTCCGTCTCACGGGCCGCGTGGCTGAGGGGGCCCTTAGCCCGGGCTTTGCGGAGCTGGTCCGCGCTGCCGGGGCCGGGGGGTGGTGGTTCCCTCCAGCTAGGGCACGCCTGGGTCAGCGGTGCCCTTGTAGGGCGAGGGGCCTCGTAGGGCCTGAGAAGAAGGAGAACGGCGTGAGCTTCTTCGGTTCTGTCAACTTTCGAGCAAAAGTGTAGAAAGTCATACCAATTGTAGGTGTTTGAGGACCAACGTACTGAGAGAAGTCTTCCTAAATCAGCAGATCGAGCCATGAAATACAACTTACTGTGCTTTTGGGTATCCTTTCCTGGAGTTGGCTGGAAAGAAAGTGCTTTAGGCCCCTCCTGACCTGGCTGGAGTCACTCATACAACCTTCCCCAGTCAGGAATATACTGAATTCAAGCTTTGGCTGATATTAGCCTTTGTGTCAGCATTGCCGTTTAATCTAAATTAATTGTTTTGTGAAGATATTGCTCTAGACATCCTTTCTCTTATCAGCTCTAGGATGGGATTTTGTTGAAGATTAAGTAGTAGTAGACGTGTAAATTTTCACCCGGTGGCTTAAATGTGTTTATTGTAAGTTGACATGTGCTGGGGTGTTAGAGAAGCAAACTGGGCTGGCAGGTATGGTGTGATCAACAAGTGATTCATGCCCTTCTGGAGCACAGCTGGGTGGCAGGGTGGAGGAGCTGAAGCACCTTATGGCTTTAGATATGTTTAGGACACTTAGTCAAACCCTGTCGTCATTTAGTCAGTGGAGAAAAAAAAGCTGTCCTTTTTCTTAATTCCAGGCAGACTTTTCAGCCTTTTCTAAAACTCTTTCCCTCCTTTTTTGTCTTTTGTTTTGGAGGCTATTGTCTAAATTTTTTTTCTTTTCTTTCTTGATATTCCTAGCTCATTTTTGGAGAGCAAACTTTATTAAGCTACTCAAATTTTTGTATCCATCTTGAATAGATACCTGAATAGCAGAGTGGACAGGTGGGCAGACCTATTCAAAGCTGATTTTACTGATCTGATAAAATGAGCCGAGGATATTTGCATGGTTGTCTGTATGAGAAATAATTTGTCCGACACATATGATTATGTTTAATTTTTTGATAGGTTCATTACTTTGATTTCTCATACTTATTATACTTCTGACTTGTTTATTTTTCAGGTTGCTTTAGACTTAACAGTTTCTTGATGTCTAGCTGTACTTCTTGTTAGGTGTTATATGATTGCTTACAAATATGTGTAATTTGAAGTGTTAAACTTCATTATACTGTCATTATTTCTGTTATTTGGCAAATCCTTTTTTTTCCTTATTAATTCCACTTCTTTTTATATTGATGATTCCACAAACCCAATTTTTACTTCAGAAAACACTGAAGGCAAAATGTGAAAATAAAAGAAAAAAATATTTACTCAAATGTATTTTTGGAAATACTTAATAGAGATTGGTCCCAAAACGAACTCCATTATGTATTTCTATAAATACATTTGTATTTATGAACCTCCTTGTAGCCCAGTAGCTCCCCTGTCAGCAACCCAATATTGCTTTTTGGCTTCAGAACAGTTTGTTTTTCATTTCCAACACTATTTCTGACCTCCTTCTGCTAACCTAATCTTTTCTCATGTGGCATTGTACTTATGCCCAGCATAACACATTGGGCTGTAAATACTTATATTTAAATGTTTGGAGTGCTTTGTTCACTATCTTTGTCTTGATAACTTATAGATGTTCCTGTGTGTGGATGAGATAACATTATTGCCCTTTCTTAACTTTCATTTTTGGGTGACAAGCTACATTACATTTCACAAAGTCAGAATCCAGCTCGTGAGGTTACTTCAGTTCTCTCTCTGCATGTCATCCTTATCATTACAGATGAATGTACCATCTTTACAGCAGCTTTAGAAGCTGCGGACAAAGTAGTATCTTTGACTGAGATGTTCTTCCATGTTCTGTCACTAAAGTCCAGCATTCCCAGTGTTTGGACAATCAAGACCTTCAGTCTTCCTTGATTAATCCTTACCTTAAAGGTAGACTGTAATTATTATTACAGCTTTATCTGACTGGTTTGGGCTTCTACTAATTTTAAGGAGTATTTCCAGTCTTACCATTGGCTGGATTTTCTTTATAGTTCTCTGCTGCTTTTAAGCTGGGGTAAGCGTTCCTGTTAACATGTGGAGAGCTGTTATTTTGTCATCCTGATCTTTCCTTATGCCCTGTCTCTTTTCTGTTACTTGTAAATCCTAGTTTATTGGCTGTCCAGGGAGGTGATGATCTGTGACTAATCTACTTCCCTCATTTTATACCCTTGCTACTTTTAAATTTATATAAAACCAGAACCCAGAACTGAATATGTATTTCTCCAGTTAACTAAACTATGACAATTTCATTTGCTCATACCCTGTATGCTTTTTCCTTTTTATTTGATTTTTTGGGTTCAGTCTGGTGTGAAAATGTATGATGCCTTACATAGTAATGTTCGATTTTAATGAAGTCTTTTAAGTCTATCATAATTATACTATTAATGTGAGCTAGAATGTCTGTTTAGATTTATGTCAATTTCTGTTCATTTTCTTCCTGTATCTGTATGACAGCAAATGATAATTAAAACATTTTATTTTCCAGATCACTTTATTTCTTGTCTCTGCACCTCAAATGGGACATGCATGTTTAGGTGACTAACTACAGGAACATCAAAATGCCTAATCTTGAACATCCAGCGTACCCAGCAGCTACACTGCTTCAGTTGGAAAGTTTGATGCCTTGTCGAGAATCCCAAGTGTCCATGTTGCTGTCAATATTTGGAGAGGTAGAGCTTTTATATTATACATATGAATAGAACAGAGAAGTTCTGCTGTCTCAGAGGGGAAAGCAGCAATTTAAGGGTGTTTTTGTGGTGTCATTACAGGTGTACTTTGGTTGTCTCCCTTTTTTTTGTTGCCTATCTATAATGTATTTGGCAGGTAGATTCTAGTAAGTTTGAAGGTTGAAAGCTGTTTTGCAGCAGGGAGGACCCAAACAAACTTACAGCTATGTGCCTTGCTGTGTCTGAAGCCAGGCTTCTCCATGATTCTGTTTCATCTTTGCCACTCAGTACAGGGAAGTATGTCTGTCTTCTTTCCTGGTTTAACATTCTGGTTTTGCTTTTTTTTTTTTTTTTTTTCCCAGTGTGAGTGTAGAAATTCAGTTTGGTTTTGACCTGTTAATCTAATGTCTGCATGCATGAATTCTAAATACATGAGATTGATTGGATTCTTGGTTCTGTTGCTGGCCATAAGATTTGAAAATCACTGGCTTGTTAATTGATTTTGTCACTGCTTGGTAAATCTATGGTAAAAAGTAATGGAGGTTTTTATCTGCAAACTTAAAAGCAGTTGATACTTTGATTTACATTCAGTTAACAAAATGGAAATTAGTATCTGGTTCTGGTTCTGCCTTTAATTATAGATAGTAATTACATCAAATTACAGCATTTAAGTTTTATGAATTTATTACAAGCATAATGGCAACAAGTCTTCTTAAAAAAATAGATACTTAAATTCTTGTTAAATATGCAGGTCAGAGTATCTGCATATCTTGCACAAGATTGCCTTCGTCTTGGTTTAATTTCATGAAAAGTGTTTGTCAGATTTAATTTTGCATTCACTGTGTAAGTCAAGATTCTTATAAATGAGAAAAAAACCCCAAAATAAATGCCTGTTCAGAATGAAATAGAAATAACAAGTTAATTATTTTTATTGCATCTTAAAAAAAAAAACAAACCATGAAATATACAGCATCAGTACCATTAAATAGGTAGAGGTATTATATAAAATACTGCCCTGCGAGAGAAGAGCAAGCTCATTTACCATCTTCTCCACCAAACTATATAATTCTTTTCTGTTTGGTGCTGTTGGAAAGAAAATCAGTTTGTAGTGTTTGCAGAAGTTAGGACAGTATAAACCTTGTGATTTGTGCTTGCCAAGGTGTTGTTTCAGTTAGTTAACTAACTTGGATTAAGAGTCCACTGCTTTTCTCACTTCTTGTGTGGAATCTTTTTTGTTCGGTTAGTTGGTTTTTCCCATGAAAAATGTGTACTCATGTTAAAGCAGTTTCACTGCTAGCTTATGTGATACTTGATTCTTGGGACTTACTCTCCCAGCATTTCAGTGCAGATGAAACATAAAACTTGATCACATTGATTCTGTAATAACTGGTGTATTTTTTTTAATACTTTACTTTAAAAGGTAACTATGCTTCTAGAGGGAAACTTCATTGGTAAATCTGTTATCTGTTGAATGAAAAAGAAAGAAAACTAAAACAGCAACAACTTTTTTTTTTTTTTCCCTAGCGCCAGCAGGTTAGTTTTCCATCCATCTTCATCTATGGGCATACATCTAGTGGAAAGACCTATGTGATGCAAACTCTTCTAAAGACCTTACAGGTAAGAATGTTCACAATGGATATTGAATTTAGAATTTAATTGTAACAGATGGTCCCTCGAGCTAGCTTCTGTTTTCTCAAAATGGATTGTTTCCTCATCTGTTTCTGTCTTCTTGGTTCTTCTCCTCCACTTAGTGTGTGTTGAACACATTGTTCTTTTCACTAGTGCACTTAGGATAAAGTGAAATCGTACATTCTGGGATATAATATAAATTATATAATCTAAGAAAGTTTAAAAAGAAAAAAAGGAGACAAATTTTGTTAGCTCTCTAAAACAGACTTAACTTGAAATAGCTCCATTGAAAAGTAACTACTCTTATGATGATTCCAGTTCAATCTCAGAGTCACTTATACTATACCTTTTTTGAATCTTCTTGAAATTCTCCTTTAAACTAATTTTACTTAACGTGTGAAGAGAGTGAGAGTGTATGTGAAGAGCAGTGAGAAGAATTTACAGTAGTGAAATTTTGGTTTATTTGTTTTGTGTTAATAAGCTCATTTTAATTATATTCAATTGGATGGGTATCATGTATTTAAACCAAAAAGCTGAACAGCCTAAGAGCTTAAACTTACTAAAGTTATTAAAAGAATTCAAAGTAAACTTACAAGCTGTACATGTTTGCTGAAACATCTGAAATGGTGAAAATCACTGGCTGAATACCAGGCTACTACTATTCTTTCTGGTATCAATAATTGGTTTTGCAGTGTCTGGGGGAATGTTGTATTTGTTACAGCAAATTTGGTTAGTTCTAATCAGCCCTCCTATAGAAGGACGAAAATCCATCTTTCACTTGGAAAAAAGAAACAACACATGAATTCTAAAATGTTGGAGCAATGTTGCATAGGAACACTTTGTTTAATTCCTGACAATTACTCTTTTGCTTAATGAATCGGCTCTAAATGGGGAAAAAGTGTATTGATAGCCCTTTTTAGTATTATAAGTTCAGAACCTGTTTGAAAATATGAACTTTGTGCACTTTAATTTATTCTAGATTCTCTAAACACAGCTCAGTGTACGTCATAAGTTAAAAACCCCGAGGAACAGGATGCCATTCACAGTTTCTAATGTAATAGAATTGATTCCCCAGGTGTGTTTGCATTTACTAAGCTTGGCTTTGCCAGGTCTTTTTGCTGGCAGGGTGGATCTTACTCTATCATGCCAGTACTGTTGCCGTTTCCTCCTGTTTGAGTCTAACTTTAATGAATATAAGGATTGTATGTTCTTTTTCAGCTTCACCATCCAAGATAAACTTCCTTTGGGTTTCTGCTCTTAGAAAGCAGCGTAGGAGTAAGTTAGAAGTAGGTCAAGGAGGACTGATAAGACAGATGTTGGAATATGTGAAGTGGAAGCTACTGAGAAGTCATTGTACAGTTTTGCATTTGGAGCCTTACGTTCCTAGGAAGACAGAACTACAAACTCTCTTCCCCTCAACTTTTATGGAAAAAAACCCCTACTTTAATGCTGTTCACTGGGATGTGACATGTCCTTGATTAATACTGGAGTTGCTAACCTTAAGTAGGAACTTTGTCAGGAATGGACTTAATTCAATTGTAAGGACCACAGGCAGAGGAACCTCCCCTTTAAACATGATGTGAGAATCTAAATTGAATGGAAGTAGTGGGTCATTGTGGCTCAACACATATTTCTTCCAAAAATAGTTGTCTTGAAGAATGATGTAGAGAGGTATGGCTGTAAGTCCATTGCAGAACCTGACTGGTTCTGCAGGAGACTTTTAGATACTATGTTCTTGCTGCTTTTCTGGCCTCTTCTCTTTTTCTTCTAGCAAATGTGTTTATTCATGATAGTTCTATTACTTATTCTGTTTTTTTCCCAAGACAGGTTTTAAAGTCCTTCTAAGTTGAAGGGTATTGTCACAGAAATTTCCATCTAAACCTATTAGTTCCTATGTTTTTGTCAGTCACATACTTCAGGGGTTTAAATCCAATGACAGGTGCCTGCTTCATGCCGAAACCGTACATTTCCACTTGTGCGTTCTCTGATACTTCAGGCAGAGTCCTGATACTTCAGTCCAGAGTGCATTTATGACCTATCTGCAGGACTGGGTATTACACAAAACACAGTGATCTTGTGCCTTTCATTAAAAATTCTACAGAGATAGAAAGGTGGAAGGCCGTGGTCATGATCTTCTTTCATGCCTTTTGTGCAATGCACCTAACGTGCTACCCGCTTGCAACATACCCAAAGATGTGGGCAGAGCCTGGAAAGGAGTAGGGTTTAAGCAGCATTTCTTTCTGCAGAACTTCCTATTGGAAGGATGGGTGTCTCCTACATAATGTGGTGGTGTGAATCGCATCTGAGACACCCAGCTTCTGCTGTGGAGGTGCAGCATTTTGAATAGATGCTTTTGGAGATGTAACCCCTTTCTTTTAATAGTGTTCAGAATCATAAGAAGGCTTTTTGTTACATGTTGTTTGAGTGGATTGCCAGCGTATACTCATACTTTCCCATATTGCTGAATCATATACCATATATTGTATTTTAAGTAGCAAGACTGGAATGATGTACATAGATATTTTTTTTGTTATTGTGGTTATACACACACATTCCTGTATGAGAAGTTTAACTTCGCAAGTAATGCTTCTGTATCCCAATGATTAATGTTTTGCAGAGGTTTTAATGTTCAGTGTAAGGCATATGCCTTACCAGACACTATGGAGTGATGCAAATAATCTGTTTCTTAAAAAGGTAGTTGTTAGAAAATTACCTTTTTTACCTTATGTAGGTTTGCCTATTGGTACTACTTTGTAGTCTCTAGTGTCTGCTATTTATAGACAAATAACCTTAGCTTTTCAATATTACTAAATTAATACTTATGAGTTCATGTTATGGATTGCCATAAAGTGTATCTTGTGCTCTTTTTTTTTTTTTCCCCATTGTCTTTACTCTGAAAAGATCTAGTTTTCTAAAAATGTTCTGCACAGGCTAATTACATGTGTCTGACATAGAAGCTTGCACTTTATTATTTGTATGCAGTGAATGCCACAAACATTCAAGTAATTTTAGGGATTGTGGTCCCAGGTTACTTTCTTTGTAATTTGTTTGAGAAGTTCATGTGATCCAGAACTAATTTGTAATAGACTATTTTATGACTCTGTAATGTGTTAGAATTGTCTAGCTTTTTTTGGATCTAAATGTTTAGTTTTCTTTTGTGTATTGTTCACTATTTTTAAACATAGTTAGAAGATACACGTTTCCTATGAGGATTCATCAGATCTCTCCTCACTTTCTGGTATATGATATTTTGACTAGGTACATAAGTATTTAATTTTATTTTAAGTATTTTGTTATTATTTATTTAATTTTATTTGAAGTATTTTTTTTGCCAAGGTTTTTTTTTTTTTTGATTCGTGCTCTATACTCTGATGGCAGAGTGTGGTTTCTTTCATTGCCTTATCTGGAAGGGAAAACTGATTTTGGAGTATTTACACTGAAAAAGCCAAACAGAAATGTATCTTTTTTTTATCCTCTTCAGCTTCCTCATGTGTTTGTGAACTGTGTGGAATACTTTACTTCACGACTTCTTTTAGAAGAAATTCTCATCCAGTTGCAAAGCTGTTCTTCTGAGACAGAACAGACTGCTCGTGTGCCTTGTGATAACTTCAATGACTTTGTACGTCTGTTTAAACAAGCTGTTGCCAGTCAAGAGCTTCAAGATCAAACATTATACATAGTAAGTAACTTAATGTTAGTGTTCTAGTTTCATTTTTGTTAAGAAGATGTGAATAATTATCAATATTTTTTATGTGAAATGTGTGCATTATAGATCAGCTTTCACAAAATTTCCCTGTGGACCTAATTCAGAATCTGTTGATACTGGTTGGATTTTCTCTGTTGGTTTACTGGCTTTAGATAGCATCCTGTTTTCCTGGTTGTAGAACTTTTTACACACAAAAACTATATAGCAAAACTAATAATGAACATAAATGATACTGTGTAGTTAAATTAGGTATATAATAATATTACAGGCTCTCTATATTCAGAGATTGTGTATTTGTTTTATAATTGTCTGATTCTTTGTGAAGATAGCTTCACAAAGTGAATTCTGGAGCATGCAAATGACAAGAATTGGTTGGCTAGAATAGGTTCAAGTTAGAAGTTGTATTAAGGAAGTAAAATGCATAATTTGCTCTGTAAAGGTGCTGTTGAGATCTTACATCTTCAACTATGTAGCCCACAGAGAAATGTAGTTTTAAAATTAAGATGGTAAAAAGACTGCAGGAAAAAACGTGACTATATACTCAAGTGGAATAAACAGGCAGACCACAGGAAAAGTAATCAGAATTTAGATCACAGAATTTAGATTGAATCAATGTAGTACTAGAATGTTAGGTTTTGTTGATTTGTTTGGTTTTGTTTTTTTTTTTTTCTGCAAGAATCTTAACTACGTAAAGGGCTCAAGATTTGGAGACATCTGTAACAGCATTTATCATGCCAAGAGATGAAGATAGAAATAAATTTCAGGCATACAAGAGGTCTGAGGAAAGGGCGTAGACTTCTCAAAGCTACTTTTTTTTCTAGCTCTTATTTGGCTGAAGAAAATCTCTTATCCTAAAAATATGAATGCCATTGTATTAGTAATATGTAACTGCATGTATGCATTGTGGACCTGCCAAAGATGTGGACTGGAATTTCAGCCTAGCAGTAGGAATTAAGTTTTTTTTTTTTTAAAAATAGGTCAAATTTATTATTTAAAAATATATGACAGTTTCAAGATTAAAAGCTTAATGACCGTGGGTAATCACTCTGCATGTTTCTTACAGCAGTCAATGGGTAGACTGCTTTGTTTTTCTGCAGTCAAACAAGAAGTTCATAATTACACTGAACATTCTTCATTCTGTTTAAGTTATAGTTAAGTTTTATTTACATTTAAAAATACCGAACCACTAAGTTAAATAGCTTCATATTATGTTTAGTGGAAACTGTACTATCTCACAATTACCTACAGCTCATAAGGTTAATAAATTTGACATACTACTTAAAAATTGAACGAAGAGAAAAATGTACCAGTACTTACAACAGATAAGAAGTTACACTTAGATAATTCATTTTAATTTACTGCCACAAAAGTGGTATTGGCATCCTTCAACAATTCCATAAGCACAAAATTTAGCAATAAAATAATCTTTAGGGAATTTTACAAAATACTTTATATAGTAAAATTTTACTTTCAGATTAGTATTTGAATTAAAAGGCTGTTCTACATCAGTGAAGAATGCTTCATGTGTTAAAGTATTAAATTAGTATTTCAGTTCTGTTCTGCATGGGAACAGACAGGAATGGGGGAAATCAATTCATGTATATTAACCTGCGTCATCTGGATTTATTGTAGAGAGGTTTAAATTGAGACTGATGGAAGACCAGCATGCTGGTAGCACAAATTGTCAATGCTAATTTATTCTAGTTCATTTTGGTAGTAAATAATGTAATATTTCAGCCCAATTAATTCAGCAAATTAAGATAAATGTTTACTTTCAAGCAAAGGATTCTAAATATTTTTCTTAACCCAAGCACGGGTGCTGAATGCTTGTGATTACTTGTGAAAAATGAATTTATTCATTCTAATTACCTGAAAAATTGGAACTGATATAGCTTGTGGTCATTCATACATTTACAATATTTACCACTTTACAGAAGTAATAAGATGCTGTTTTTAATATAAGTCAGCAGACAGTTCTAAAATGTATAGTTTTTAAAAAAATCTGAAGGGTGATGAATCCGTATGAAAACTAAAGAATAACGTGTGGATTTACAGGCCTGTGGGTAGACTGTTTCTGTGTATGACTTGACATATTCCACAAGCCAGGGTCACAGTATGTTTTCTCTGCTGCAAGTAGAAACTGGTTTGTTCTGATTTAACTAAACAGTAAGATATACTTAGGTCAACACTTAGAAGCTTTGTTTTTGGTGCCTGCATGTCACTGGGTCCAATAAGCAATATTTTATTAGTAAAAATATGTAGCCTCTATTTGGTCAGTAATGTAAAGCAGCCTTCATCTCTGAAGTCATTTATTATATAAACCATATGCAGATGTCAATATAAAATCGTATGTCCTATTGTAGTTTCAAATAAATTTGCAAGAAGGGTGATCTATTATTGCAGAGATGTTGCTTTTTCAGACTTTTTTTTTTCCTGTATAGTGTGATTTTGAAATATGGTTTTCATAAAATGTTTATTGGTTGTCCACATAAAATTATTTTTCTTACTGTGGGCAACAGAAATGATAGATGTCTTGATGTTTTAGTGTGGGGAAGAAATGTAAAAGGATAGAAAAAACCAATTTTCTAGGGACCTATAGTTTCTCTTTCAACAATAGTAATTCAAAAGAAGTAATGAAATGCAGAATTTAGATTTATATTACTAGTAGTAAATAAAGCACAAAATAAATGTGTTTCTATTCTCTTTTTTCATTCCTGTCAAGATTTTAAGTGTACTGGGAATATGATTTTTTTTTTTTGCAAAGAATAGCCACGCATGTTTTCATGCTCCTATTTTTTTTCTCTAGTCTCCAAAATGTTAGTTTGTTTCCTGTTTGCTACATATTTGTTAGTGCTGTGCTAGGTTTGCATACAATACACTAAACCCTGTAAATTTCTAGGCTACAAACTATGGCAAATATTTTGCTAAAAATTCACCTGTGTGAATTCTAGATGATAGCTAACTCTTTGAAAATGCCAGCTCTTATGTCTGAAAAATAATTTCATAGTGGGTAAAATAGCTCTCCTACAATAACCATGTTGCTACAGTGCTGCCGTGCTACACATAATTTTTTAATCTAAGAAGAATTTTTGACAAAAATTGAGCTGTCAGTGGTTGTTAATGATATCATGGCTTTGTCAGTGATATTCTTTACTGGTGTACGTATATTTTAATTCTTACTGCCATAAGGCATGAGGTGTTGCTTGTCTGGGGATTGTATCTTTTTTTTTGGGCTTCCTGGAAACACATGTTAATCAATTATCTCTCTAATTTTGCTTGTTCAAGGGCGCTTGATACTTAAGTGGTTTCTGCTGTCTAAGAGCCATTGGTGAAATGAGTTTCCAGCAGCTAAGAATTAATTTTAAGTCCATGTAAGAATGGAAGATGACATTGTCTATATAATAAGATCATTCTTTTCTTAAAAGGTACTGGATAGAGCAGAGCAGCTGAGGGAAATGGAAGCAAATGTCCTGCCAGCTTTTCTTAGACTTCAAGAGTTGGTAAGTGAAAAAAAAAAAAGTATGTTTCCTGCATAGTTGTAGTAACTGAACATGATGTCTGTCCACCTAGGCTCACAGATCAACATTCTTTAGATGAGAAAAGTTACCCAATTAATTCTCTCTCCTCCCCGCAATAATTAACTGACAGTGGTCAAAACTAGAAACCAAACCAGAATTTAAACATTGCCAAGTTTTTCTTAAACTCTTTTTTTTTTTTTAAATTCTGTTTAATAGTATCTTGTTTTGTGATATCTGATCTGTTGTAGATTATTTTGAGGCTTGTATCAGATACATAGCTGTCTTTTCTAGAGTATTTTTGTTTTTAAGAAGAATGTGAAATTTTTCTACTCTTCACTTAAAGTTTTATAATAATTGCAGAAAAAATATTTTGGGCAGACTATAATCTATAAGGAGAAGCTTCAACAGAGCTCCTATTGGCTTGGTACAAATAAATAGATAAAACCCCTTTTAGAGTTTGTCAGATGTTTGTGTGGGAATCCAAAGTCTGCTTCTGAGTCAGCTGCTGATTCAGAGAGCTTGACCATGTTGAGTGAACTCAGCATCGGAAGCATGAATTTGCAATTCAGGGAAACATTTTCTTTCCTCAAGCTTCTCCCATGTGGAACTTGACAACCTTGGGTGGTGACTGGCTTGAGGATGGTCAAAAGACCACCAGCTATTTGTTTGTGGCTGGAGCTGCGCAGCTCAGCAGCTGCCAGTGTGCTTTATGATGGCAGAGAGTTTTACACTTCTGACAGAATTGTGCCACAGTATGTTTCTGATCGGAGTAAACCACTGTATCCTTCCCTCTCCCACTTCTTGACATATCAAAGCTTATGCCTTGGAATAAGGAAAAATGGTGCATTCTCTGAAAAGAAACTGAAGACAAAACCAGAAGATGGTGGTACTTTGAAATGTCTGAACATCTAAATAGCTTAAATTACACTTGTTATCTCAAGACTTTTGTGTGGTACTCTTAATCTTCCGGTGACATTGATTTCCCTATTTACTGAATGAAGACTGATTCACAGCTGTGTTCTTAATCTTGGCAGCTGATGCATTTTCTGCCTCTTCATGTCTGTTTTGCCAATGTTGTGGATTTTGCTACCCCTGAAGCAAAACCAACCTGTCTGGGAAGAGAGAAAGGAAGAAAACTTGAGCTTGTGATTGCTGTTCTGGGACCAAAACACCATAGGCTAGGACTTAAATATGCTAAAGAAACACCCTCAAATTAAAATCTAACCTCCAAATAAGTTTGTCAGCTTTCCTGAATGCTGAGAGTTGCTTAAATTCTGGACTGAGGCTTTGTAAAACAGTTGCGCAGCTAATGTTCAGAGTAATGTTCTAGGAGCAAATCTATGCATCGCTTCCTTTCCTGGAGTAAAAGGAGACATGAAACTTCATTAGTGGTAAAAGATTTCATGGGACTGGGAGATAGTTGGTGAAAAACGGGTTATGGGATGCTTGGTTTCTCTGAGGATTGTGGTGAGAAGTACATAAGTTTTTCATATTTGAAGGTCTGTCAGGAACCGAAGTGGAAATACCTTAGTACTTTTCTCAACTAAAATACTAAGAAATCTGGGGGAGGAACACAATTGAAAGAAATCTATAGAAAAATGCTCTCTCTTATTAAAAGAAAAAAAAAGTTACATAAAAATAAGGAAAGAAGAAACAGGAAAGAATATAGGTGTGTGCCACTGTTTAGAAGTGGGAAAAGTAAATAAAAGAAGATTCTCCCTGAATTTGAGGGAAGGGGAATAGCATTTAAACTTTTCTTTAGAGTCGTCCACAACTCATGTTAAGCATTGCCAGTTCAATCAGGCTACTTCCTTTTATTTTCTTGAGGTGCCTAAATAGTTTTGAAATGTCTTTCTGGAAGAACCATATTTAACAGCATCTTTTGTTATGCAGAATTTTTAGTATGGTTGCAAAAGCCTTGCAAGAAGGAAGAATGATATCTTCACAAATAGTTAGCTTCATATTAAAAAGCTGTTATATTGAAGAGTGACCAATATAATGAATTTTTTTTTTTTAACATGTAGTGTTTTGTTATTTATTGACCGAAACGTCAAACTTAAGGCAAGTATATTGGCAATTACAATGTGGTTAAAAAGAGTATGTTTCTATGCACAGCCTTTATTGGTAACTAGTTAAACAGTTGGTAGAGTACACAGTTAATGCTGTGGGTTTTTTTTGAATGTTTTTTTGGTTCCAGCTTGCCTTCAAAATAAAGTACTGGAGAGCTTGGTTTCGGAAAGCACTGAGCTTTCTTCCATTTCTTAATTCTTCCTGTTTGTTCTAAAACTCTTGATTTCATAGACTCATAGAATGGTTTGAGTTGGAAGGGACCTTAAAGATCATATAGTTCCAATCTCCCTGCCATGGGCAGGGACACCTCCCATTAGACCAGATTGCTCAAAGCCCCATCCAGCCTGGCATTGAACACCTCCAGGGAAGGGGCATCCACAACTTCCCTGGGCAACCTGTTCTAGTGCTTCACCGCCCTCACTGTAAAGAATTTATTTGTAGTATGTAATCTAAATCTCCCCTCTTCCAATTTAAAACTCTTGCCCGTTGTCCTGTCACTACATTTCCTGACACAGAGTCCCTCTCCGGCTCTCCTGTAGGCACCCTTCAGATATTGAAAGGCTGTTACAAGGTCTCCCCGGAGCCTTCTCTTCTCCAGGCTGAACACCCCCAGCTCTCTCAGCCTGTCCTCCTCATAGGGGAGGTGCTCCATCCCTCTGATCATCTTCATAGCCTTCCACTGGACCTGTTCCAACAGGTCCGTGTCCTTCCTGTGTTGAGGACACCACAGTTGGACACAGTACTCCAGGTGAGGTCTCACGAGTGCAGAGCAGAGGGGCAGAATCACCTCCCGAGATCTGCTGGCCACACTTCTCTTGATGCAGCCCAGGATGCAGTTGACTTTCTGGGCTGCCAGTGTGCGCTGCCGGCTCACGTTGAGTAACTTGGTTTAATTACCAATGTAAAATGCTGTCTTAATTTTGGGAGTAAAGGATGGAATCTACTTGATAATGTGTAGTACCAGAGCTCTATCACCCCACAAAGCACATCAGTGAAATGGCAAGGGGTGCAGAGAAGTCTCTTGTAGTTAGGAAAATCTGCAAATGTATGAGCTTCTTGATTAGGCCAGCTGAAGCTTTATTACTATGCTTGTAATTTGTGTTAGACTTCAAATTTGATGATTTTATGGAACTGAAAAGTCACAATAATAATTTTTCTTACTGATACTGTAACATGCAGTGTTAATTTTTTTCTCTGTCACTCTTTTTTTCTTTTTTTTCTTTCTTTTCCTTTCCTGTGTAGACTGACAGAAATGTGACAGTTGTCCTGCTCAGTGAAATAGTATGGGAACTGTTCCGTCCAAGTACTGGATGCTTTGAACCATTCACTTTGTATTTTCCTGATTACAGCATAGGTAAACTAATTCTTTAATCTGCTTTTTGGGGGTTGAGTAATACTCTGTCAAACAACATCCAAATGTTTTTTCCATGTTTTTCTGTTTTACAGAACATGAAATATGTAATAGCTGCTGGAATGTAAAAAGTCTGTATTCACACAGCCTCTAAAAGACTTGTGTTTTTCAACTTGCCAAAATGTCTTAAAGCAACATTTTGTTTCCATTCTATTTGCTGGTTCTTTTAATCAGTGTAGGTTTTATTGGATTTTGATTATTTAGTGAAGATTATAGTTTGTTTTTCCATTTAACTTGTAAAATGTGATCAGTTTATTAAGTTATCTTTAGATAAGCAAAACTTAATTTTTGTTTAAACAGGACACCTGCAGAAGATCTTGTCTCAGAATCATCCCCCAGAATATTCTGCGGATTTCTATGCTGCATATATCAATATTCTGCTTGGTGTTTTCTACATGGTCTGTAGGGACTTGAAAGAACTTCAGCATCTGGTGAGATGAGCTCCTTTGGAGTTGTTTTGTTTTGTGGTGTTTTTTTGCCAAATAAGTTCTGAAAGTCTAGATATGTTGTTGAAGATGGTGTTAAACCACAACGTATGGACAAAGAGGAAATCATAGAAGAGTTTGGGTTGGAAGGGAGTTTTAAAGGTCATCTAGTCCAACCCCTCCTGTAATGAGCAGAGACAGGTTGCTCAGAGCCCCGTCCAACTGACGCTGAATGTTTCTAGGGATGGGAAAACGCTGTTCCAGTGTGTCACTACTGTTAGCATAAAAATTTTCATCCTTATATGTATTGTAAATCTGCCATCTTAAGAATGTGTTAGCTGAAAATACGGTTTCCATAAAAATCCATAACAAAAGTTGCAATTCTTCTGGTGGCTGTAAAGTTTTCCGTTGCTATGTAGTTGTCTGGTCAAAGGCAACAAAAACTGCACTAATGAGATGCCAGTCTGTGTGTGCTTCACCTATCCTAGAACTTCTGTTGGAGTTTTTGAGCTCAAGCTGTTCCTAGATATTAGAGAGTGACTGAGAAGAACAGGCTACCTATTTTTACCTGTTGGGATAGGGAGATAAGTGTGATGAAAACTTTTAAGCTTACTGGTAAGTATAGTGGAAGCAATTGCTGCAACTGCAGCAGTTTTTGAAAGGCAACTTCATTACAGATTTGGTTAATGATCTTTTTGTTGTTGGTTGTTTGCAGTTTGGTCTGAGGAAGTAATAGTTATGATTTCACTCTTTCAGGCAGTGGTAGGCCTCACTGTGCTTGTTTTCTCTTCAAGTTCTTTTTTTGTGTGATTAAGTGAATTTGCTCTCAATGCCACTTTCTTGCTTTCATGGACTTCTGTAATCCCTAAAAATACCTTCTGATGTGTTCATTTCCTGGACTGTGCAGCGAAGTGCCAAACAGTTGCGTTCAACATAAGAAGGAATTAACTTCAGTTACGTGGTCTCAGCATGTCAAGCCTCAAGTTCTACTGTTTCCTATGTTTATTAAACGTAACTTGCCACCTAACATTCTTTAAACTTCAACTTCATGGGAAATTTCACTTCAAATTTGAAAGATTTTCCTATATTATTTGAGTGTAAAATTTTCACTTGATTTGCCTCTTGCAGAGGATTTTAAGGTAACCAAGCGGCTACACGCCAGATCTGTTGCACAGTTTTACAGAAACATAGCATATTAATTTGGCTCAAAGGCCTAGAGAAGTAAGACTTGACATAAATATTTTCATTGTCTTTCTCTTGGAATTAAGAATACAATATGTAAGTCAAAGTTCCTGCAATATAGTCGTGCCTGAGGGAACAAAAATGCATTAAAGATACTTGAAAAATAAGAGTTTTAACCATGTATCAGTTAAGAATGTGATAGCAAACAAACTAATAGAAGAAAAATAAAAATTACTTGACTGTGACCTTCGCATAAGAAAACTGAACAACAATAACAATTATTGCTCATCATATTATTATTTAAATAGCTGTACTGTGTACAAGGAAATTTTACATATTTGAAGTGATCAGTGGTTATTGTCAGCAAACTAATCAGTGCTGGTGAGATGATCCGAATGTCCTGCCTGCACTTCCATGAGGAAAACATAGCTAAACTTCAGCTTAACTGACCTGTTTTTAATTTTAAATGATACTGCTGAAATCTGATGAAGACTGGGGACTTCAGTCCATATAGGAACTGAGGTCACTTGGTCTTCTAGAGACATGCTTGAGATGCTCTGCTTATCAGAATAATTTCATTAGCTTTAGATGCACTGTTTGTGTGTGTGAATTGCCAACATTGTGGAAAGATTTGCATAACTGGACCCTAAATTCTTTTTGTGTTTGACAAATCTCTTCTGTAGAAGGTAATGAGACACATACAACTGCCTATAGGCTTCTGAACAACTCCACAGTGCCTAATATAGACTTTTCATGTGTATATTGTTATGCATGATTACTAATGACATTCTGGAATTATATTAGTTTTATATGTGGAAGTTGTTGCATTGAGTTCTGTATAGTAGCATAGAGATTTAATAAGGTGGAGTAGGACAAAAGGAGAATGAAATGTGTTATTTTACAAAATTCTGTGTGATATTGATTTAATGATTTTAGAAAAAAATCTAGATTACAACCTTGTCAAAAATCTCTCAATCTTACTTTAGGCAACAGGAGTTTGTTTGAATATGGAATGTGTTACCAGGGTTTGGTGGTTATTTTTTTCTTTGTTTGTTTGTTTTAAATATTTTCTGCTTGTGTAAGTATATATGGCCTACTTTTAAACATGCTGCACTGCTCCTGAAATGGAAAGTTTTATCTGTAAAAAAAAAAAAAAAAAAAGTTGATGAATACATTTTTATTGCATTTATAATGTTTAATTACTATGTTACTTAAAAAAAGAAAGAATGCAACTCCCGGGTATAGTAAACAGATTTTGCTGAGATCGAAACAGAGTAACTGTGATAGATTACTTCTGTTTGTATTTTAATCTACAGGAATGTTGTGACATTTTACAGTCCAATGTTTGGAAGCAAGCAACGTTAACTATTGACTGAAAAAGAATTCAGTGGTTTTTCAAAGCAATGACTTACGCTGCTTGTTACGTGCTATAGCTAGATCAAATATATAGTACCTTTTTAATATGTTGTACTTCTTATTTTCTTTAGGCAGCGCTCAATTTTTCTAAATACTGTGAACCCGTGGTCAGCGGAGAAGGTAGGCTTCTGCCTTTAATTTGAGCAGGTGTATAAGAGTGCAGGTGCTCCCCTGTAGGTTTTGTGGAGGACTTTGCTTTGATCCTCATTGTGTTGTGACCATTTCTGTGGTCACAACAGCATTGCTTATTCCAGTTGCACCCAGTAGGCAGCATTTCCTGCAGCAGCCGTAGCTGACACTTGGTGGTGTTTTATGGGAATGAGATGGAAATACCATGAAGACTTCCTTCCTTCCTATAAACATTTCTCCTCACACAACCACCAGGGCTTCTGCAAATAAGTCGTTTCTCTGTCAAGGCTAAGAAGAGAAAATGAGAGCAGAGGTTCTGCCAAACTGATCCAGAGTATCTCAGAATAACTACAGAGAAACAGCCTTGTGTGGTACCATGTGCTTGCAAATCATAGATGGTGCATCATTCTAATATTGCATTTCAGAGTCGAGGTGTTAGATTTATTGTGTCATGCCTGTGGCTGTTCAGTTGTCAGAGATAAGAGTTTTAGTGTTGTGTGAGTTAAATATTTAACAGAGTTGATTCTGTCTTGCTGCAGCAAATGAACGTGACACCCGCAAGCTCTGGAAAAATATTGAACCTCATTTGAAGAAGGCAATGCAGACTGTTTATCTCCGGGAGATATCCAGGTAGTTTGGGGGGCAAGGGCCTGTTTGTTTTGTCGCTGCTGCTGTTTTTAACAAGCTTGCTCTCTAAATATTTACTCTTCCAATTATGTTTCATGGCTAGTGTTTCTGTTTTGCTAGATAGAATCTTTTTTCTTTAATGTGCATTTCTAGCCTTTAAGGCAAGAAATAGACTATCTCAGGATGGAATTTTTAAATAAAATTTTATTTGTAGTATATAAAATATTTAATAAGTAAAGCACTGGCAGCGGGTTGTGTCCTCTTTCTCACTGGTGGTCATGTATATAGATCCATTTTCTGTCATGTATGTAATGGCCAAGCATGGGAATCCATCACCAGAATATACAGGTACAGTTTAATACACATTTGTAAAGTTGACTTGTCAGATCTTCACTGTACCAAGGATGCACACAAGCCTCAAGATTCTGATGTGATGTGCCAGATTTTGAACATCTGTGTTCTTTAGCTTTGTTTAGTAGATCTAGGTTTGTACGTTTACTGTGCTTTCTGGCCCCTTCTTTTCTTGTTCAATGGCAAGATTTTCTTTATATGGACAGATTAGAAGCTGGTGTCTTGCTAATGGGCTGAATTTTTCTGGTATGGTTTTAGATTCCTTGTTTCTTTCTTAAATTGCGGGACTACTAGAAAAAAGATGGTGGCGTTCATTTTTAGTGGCAGTAATCTGCTCACATTAATGTCTTCTCTGTCTTTAAGATGAGTGATTCTGATGTTATACAATGTGAAGAGAGATAATTCACTAGTGTTTGATTTCTTTATCTTGATACAAGCATAATGATTTCTTTCCTTGGAATGTCATTGATGCTATAGGGTATTCTGGTAACTGAACCTGGGTATATAGTAGAAATCCTTGCTAAATGTTTTGGAGAAATGATTGTTCCTTCAAAAAGAGAATTGATTTTGTTCTATATAAGCTAGACTTCACTGTACAATGAGATATTATTCTATTAGCTTCAAATATGTATTTATACTCAATATTGATCTTCATTACACAGTCTACATATTGTGTAATTGCCTATTATAATTAGGGTGTAATATAAAATTATGATATAAAATAGCTTATGGATTGTTTACAAATAACTAGTTTTCCCTCTTTACAGTTTTCTTTGATTATAAATTTGAGCTTTACTGGGGGTTTTTTTGTAATAAATTTCAGCTTTCTGCATAATAGCTTCAGGATTTCCCTCTGTGTACCAGTAAATGCTTGAGGAATTAAAATGACTATATAATTTTTTCTGGCCACAGGACTGTAATTACTCTGGGGTTTTCTTCAAGTTGTAAGTTAAAGCATAGAGCTTCGGTATTGGCTGTTACACTGCCTGAACTGAGATGAAAATGAAACATTTTTTTCTGCTTGTAAAATTGCTGATTTATAATTTGATTAATCATTCATTAAAATTTGAGTATTTTATCAGCTCTCATTAAATTGTTTTCATAAGTTTTATGGCTTATGGCTGATAAACCCTAATACATGATAAGTAAATCTCTGGATTGTAGTTGAGGGACAGTTCATAGAGAACTTTAACAAAAAATAAAATCACTGGTGCTTTAACAAAGCTGTGTTTTTATCCCCTTGTGGTATATAAAATGATAATCTAAAATCATGATATCTCTAACAATGTCATTCCGTAAGGGAAGTTTTGAAGTGAAATTTTTTGCTGTTGTTTAGGAAAACACCACACTACTTGCAGACACTTTTCAATGACAAAATGTTCTATGGTTATGTCTTCAAAGGTTTTCAGTTGAGTGAATATTGCTTTGTTTTTTATGTAGACTTCAAAATTACATTATGAAGTAATTATTGGATTGTGCTCGCTAGCATAAACAGTTATTAAGCAGATAAAAAAATAATCAAAACTATCTGTTTTTACTTGTTATCCAGTTCTGCATTGTTCTTGAAACTTAGAACACTATTGATATTGCTTTACTGGTGGTAGTTGGGTGGTAAGAAATTGGTACTTTACAGTTTCACTTTTATACCTTACTATGACTACTTTCTACATTTTTTTCAACCATGCATAGTCTGCACGTGACTGGAACTTGCATGCAAGGTAGTAAGACCTGGTATTTTTGATTACTCTCTTAGTGTATCCTAGTCAGTGTCATGAAAAAAGGTAGTTTTCTATAAAAGGCTAACAAATGCTTCATCTTTATATATTTGCATTATCTGTCTTTTAGCTCACAGTGGGAGCGCTTACAGCATGAGGATGGAGAACCTGGGCAGCTGAAAGGTATTGGATACAGTAACTCTGTAGAGGCTTGTAATGTGAAACATGTACTTTCCAGATTGACTTGGTCGCTGTTATCTGATAATGTGTGAATGAAATTAACGTAGACGAGCAACAGTTCAGGCTAATCAAGTTTTTTGAGGTGTTCTACAAAGGACTTTATCTATTTTTTTCCCTAGCGCATATCCTCGGAGTAATCTTTCCAAAGATCCCTTGTGGGTAAAAGCATGTTTCTTTAAATCGGTATTTCTTATGTAAGAATGGAGGAGGAACAGGATGACCCCTGATGGTCAGACCTCTGTGTGCCAACTGTAGAATTGTCTGAGTGGGGAGAAGGGAGCGTTATACCTGTCGCACTGGATTAGCACATTCCTACACAAAACAGGTGTTCTGTGTCCTTATTTATTGGTGAAGACAAATGTCAGAATGGCAAGAATTGTTTCTATTCTTACGTTGCAGAAGTACAGCTTTGTCAATTTTTTTTTTTTTGACTTTCAGTCCCATCTAAAGTATAATCTCAGTATTACCAGTTGGCATTCTTTTGCAATTTAGGAAGGATTACAAAAACTGGTGCTGTCAGTTGGTCATGGTCTTTTGACCAGTTTTTAGTTTGGGGACACTTTTTGCATATTATCCATCACGAAAAATATTTTCTTCTTTAGGTAGTAGGTAAAACAGCCACATTTCAAAGCTGTCTTAAAGTAACCTGAGTCATTGTATAGTTTCCTATATTTGCTGTATTATCAGTAATTTTTTTAAAATATTGTTGACCAAAGGAGTTTGATTCAATGTATTCTTATTGAACTCCCTCCTTCCGTGCCCAGAGGACTATGAAATACTTTTGTACCTGACAACCCCAAAAATGGAGACTTTATTTAAAACACATTTTCTAGAATTTTCAGGAATCAGTGGTAGGAAAAAAATGCTGTTTACCAACAAGACAATGACAATAACATGCCTAAAAAGCAATTATAAAATTTTTTACTATGGATGTAATTAAGCAATTGCATGGATTATGATTAAGCAATTGCATGATGCAATATTGGCAGACCAGAAGAATGGGATAGGAAGATATTTCTGTTTTAAACTAAATTATTTATATGTAAGAGTTTGTTTAATGTTGCATTTTGTAATGAACATGCAATATGAAATAGTTTCTTGATTGTAAATGAAAGCTAAAACTGCTGTCCTTTTGTGCCTAGGTGAGAGGAAATTATTCCTAGCTATCAGCTGGGATGTTTCTCATCACACTGGAAGCTCTGAATCTTAATTTTTAAGCGTGTTTAATTCCTTGATCTTTATTTGCTGATATTTGTGGATTAAAGCCTAAGGGTACAGATATTTCACAGAACAAGAAACTGTTAAAATGGAAAGCTGTAAGCAAAGAAGACACAAGAGGTGACCCTTTAGAGGTCTCCATAGTTAGACAACTGATGGAGTCAGGTGGTTTAATCATCCTAGTCATATGCATAAGCTGTCTAAAAGAAGCAGCTATGGTGACAAGAGCAGGAGAATGTAAAGGGGAAAAATACAAAGTAAAAGTAAAAAGATGAAGGAAAATACTCAGTAGACTGTAGTTCTTGAGTGCTTTAATGTGTGAGACTTTAATCTTAATGAAGTATACATGTAGCAGGGTAGCTCAGCTGGATTGAGTTTAAATTTTGAAAACATTTTCTCTAAGAATAGAACCGTGGCTGGAAATTGTGAGATCGTGGAATTTCTCAGAAGTGCAGCAATGCTGTTTTTTCCACTATGCCAGCCCTGTTCCTGGCTGAGCTGTTTGGTTGGGTTTTGGAGAAAAGCTTTGTAACGGTATTTAACTAAATCTCTTCATCTGCTCTGTTTTCCAGAAAAACTACTGTCAATTAAATTAGCCTGGAATTTTATTTTTTTTAAAGAAGATCACACCTTAGTGATTTATGAGTTTCTGATGCTTGGGATACAGTTTCTGAGATGAGTCCGTAAAGAGTTCAGAATGCCAGTTTTGTTTAGCTTTGTGCCATTCCTTAGCCTTTCAGACTTTGTATCTGTGATAGCGGGGTTGAAAGGAGCTGCACTCATTTAGTTATAGAGTGGAACAGGAGAAAAGAAAAAGAAGAAGAATGCAAACAAGTAATTTGAAGTTTCTGGATGTTCAGAGTGGTTTCTAGTGACTCATAAACTCTTTGTTTATTTTATAGGACTTTCTGCACATACACATGTGGAACTTCCTTATTACTCCAAATTTCTCCTAATAGCTGCTTACCTTGCCTCCTACAATCCTGTGAGGACAGATAAGAGGTTCTTTCTTAAGGTAATGAATTTTTTTTTCTTAGTGCTGCTTACTGGATTCCTGCACATTTAATTTCCTAGTTTAAAACTCTTCAACCATTCATTTTGAGCTTTGTTTCTGCTTGTGGGTCATTTGATTTGATTAGAAGTTTTTCTGTATATCATATATTGTGGTTGGGAATGATCACCTTGTTATTATTAATGTCAAAAAACCCAACTTCATGTCAAAACATGCATAATACCGTTACACAAGGATTGTACTTTGTTTTTGTTAGGTGTTACAGCTTCATTTTATAAAGATTTTAGTGGAATTTAGTGTCTGTAGGTATAAGCCACATTTAAATTTCTGGAGTAAGATATGAACGACAACAGTATATTTCACTAAGTTAGCCCTTAGTGAGGTAAAATGACATAGTGCACTGTTAACTTACTGTACAGTTTCAAGCTTCTGAAACAGGAATTTACAAACAGTTGTTTTTGCAGAAGATATGGTTCTATTACCTGACACGTTTTGTGAAGGGATGGTAATGGACGTTTTAGGATGAATGGGCCAAACATCATTTTCTTTTAGTTCTTGCCATGGACATGTTGAATTTTGTTTTTCTTTTTTTTCTTTAGGCTATGTTGTGATTGTGCTGCAAATAAATGCTGTAGTACGCTAGTTTGTAGTCTGTCTCTTACCCAGGATCTTCATGCTCCTCAAGCCTACCTAATTGCATTGTTTTTGAGGCCTTAATTTGACAAAATGTAGGCAGGAAGACAGGTATCAGACAAGTGATTGGGCAATTGTGCTTACTAGGCATTTTACTGACTTCAGAGTTTTCTACATTAATGTGTGTGTATTAGTGTATATAAGTGTGTATAAATTCATGGTATTCATGATAGATAGGTGTGAATAATTCAAAAAAATGAGAAAAAGACAAATTTGTAACAATATGCTTGTTTTCTTCTTTCCTCTTGTTTTAAGAAGTTACTTCAGTTCCTGGTAATGATTTACTAGTACATTATTAGCTTAAATATGGGGTTTATGTTTCTGGTATGATCTTACATTGAAAGCTGTAGGTGTTTTACCCTTCTGTCTTGTGCTTTCCTGAGAAGTGTGGAGGATTACTTGTAGTAAGTGCAGATTGACAAGTTTTCTTTATGGACAACCTTTGTTCTTTTTCCCTTGGCCAAAACAATTTCTTTGCAAGAGATTTATTTGCTGAAGAAGTGTTTTTTCCCAGGTTTTTCCCTCAGTCTTGGAACTCAAAGAAACAGCAAAGCTTACAAGAGTCAAGTCAGTAAAGCATGTTACCAAAAAGTGCCACATCTTTCTTGTTTGTGTTGACTGAACAACCTCCTCAATTTACTTTTTTTCCTTTCTCCTTTTTTAGTATCTCATGTTATTTTCCTCTCTTGCACATAAACCCTACTGAACTTTTTACAATAAACATGAGCTTCTAAGGTTTTTGAAGCAGGGACTGTGAAGATATTTCAATCGATGATATTAAGGATTTTTCCCAAGAATTGGTGAAGCAGGACAAGTTACCATTCTTGCTGTGCGTATCATCTGATAGCAATTATCCCTGCATCAGGTGCTAAGGCGAATTGCAGAAATAGCTGCATGTCAAAGCCCAAAAAAATCAACACTTTTTAGAGAGTGTTCAAGTTGAATGTTTTTACAAGTCGTGTGGACTGTGAAAATAGAATATGGTTTTGGTGGGTTTGTAGGCAGATTCAGAGCAGATTACTGAGAAATATCTTCTGGAGTGATTTAACTAAGGACTGCTAGACAGCAAAAGGGATGCAAACAAATAGATGGTCATTGAGCTGCTAATCTGACTACTGGTATGGGTGCTGGGCTATACTACAGCTAAAGATAAAGTCACAATATGTGGCAACCTGGAATGCTAACAGCCTGATAAAGCAATGAATTAATAATTGGCAGTGATGCTTTTAGTTATGTGAAAATTCATCAGCTTTGTGATAGATTAAGTGAAAAATACTAAGTTGCTTTTGAAAGGTAGTTTTAAAACAGAAAAAGAATAGCACTCTATATGAAGTGTTCAATTTATCATTTTAATAGAAAACAGGAATAAAAAATAATTGAAAACCAGCTCTGAATTGCATTTGTTTCTTTGGCTTGCACAGAAATAGAACACCTGCTCACATGCTCACTTTTCTACTCATTGATTCTTGTTTACTATATTTGTGTCCTTGTCTTGCCCTCACAATTGTCAGTTAAGATCCAAAAACACCTCATATTTTCTTTGGACAGCGTCCTTTCTTAAGGCTGCTTTAAAGCTTAAATTATGTTTTTTTTTTTATTACTATTCTTTTTCTTTTCTCTTTGTTCTTTAGCTCCTGCACCTTGAACTGTCTTTGTATTGTATTGATTTACTTTGTGGTTGTCATTATGCCAACTTGTGTGCCATCAGAATTCTGAAATGGAGCAGATAAAATCCATCTGAAATTTCATCATTTATGCATGGATATATTTTAAAAATGAAGTGGCCATCATTTAAACTTCTCTGGAAAGAGAAAGAAATAAAGCAACTGTCTTTTTTCATTAGGTGACTGAGGGTAGAAGGAGGATGGTGGCATGAAGTCACATTAAAGCCAAATTTTTACTGCCTCTTCTCATCGGTCCCTGGTTAGATCAGAAAAAATAGTTATGCACGTCACCAAAAAATATTGTGGTGGGGTATTTTGTGTTTGCAACACTTGGGACACAATGAAGAAAGAAGTAAGCAAATGTAATTTTACGGATTCTGGTAAGAAGGATTGCTGGTAGCATCAGAAGCAAATACTGGAGGTGTAGTAAAGAAGCATTCCCAGACTAGCATACTACCATATGTAGTGTATAATTCTTTGTTGACTGTTTTGATTCTATCTTTGCTATAGAAGGAGCATAAAATAATTTAAATATAATATTTGCTCTTATCTGTTGCTTACAGAATCATGGGAAAATTAGAAAGACCAACTTTATGAAGAAACATGAAAAGGTATGTATTTTATCCTTTTAAGCTGAGCTTGGCAACAATTATTTTCTTTCTACTGTACTGCTGGTTTTGCCTCATTGTTTACTGTAGAAACAACAAAATTGCATAAATTACAATTATTGCACTTGTTTCATATGGTAGAAATTTCTGTATGATACAAACATTTTTATTTTATTGAAATTTAACTGTAGCATAAATTTGTCTCTTAAAGCCATATTTTTGTGTATAACAAAATGTGCAAAACAGAGCTAGTTAAAAGACATCATACACGGAAGAGCCAGATAGCAGAATTTCTCTCAAAGATGGTAGAGTAGTAGCTGGTTAGTAGTCTTGAAAGTCAAGTCACTTTAATTCCCAGCGATGCAGTGAGGCATAAGAGCTTAAGTGTTGAAGTTTGGAAAATTTGCAGCCCTGTCTATTGTTTAGGATTTCATTAGATTATTAACTAACCTTTTCATGGTTATAAATAGCTAAATATAATTGATTTCAGTGGAGGTGTACCAATTTTTACTGACGGAGGCTTGGTGTATTAGGAAAAGCAAATACCTGTATTTGCTGTATATTTATAACTGTAATATAAAAAGATAAATCAAATTTTAACATTTGTAACTTGTTGACTTGTTTTTAAACAAGTCTGTAAATGAAGAGCAGTGCAGACAGCGCTAAATCCCTGTTGAAACAATTGTTATCTCCTTTTCTTTGCTAAAGGCAGTGGAAATAATATGGAAAAAAAACTTAATATGGTACTTAACATAATAATCCTTTGCTTCTGATCCTGCCTATAGCCTTTTCCCTAATTTTTCCCATGTACCCCCCAGGAGGACAGAGTCATTGACTATCCAAAGACTTTTTTCCAAGTTCTCTTATTTCTGTAGGGGTACAGTTTTTGCATATGAAAGTGTTAGTTACACCACTAGGTCAATATTTATTTATTTATAAGAATTCTGAGATCTCTGAATGCATGTGTTCTGTACACGTAGACCTTGTGTGTCGTGTCCCTGGCACCTGAACTCCTGACAACTTTCAGACCATTTAATTATTTTCTGGACTGCTATATTCTTGAAATATCTCCATGTCTTTATTAGTTGATATATAATTTTCAGAAGAAGGAATAATTATTTTGTCTTAAACCAAAATGTGCTTCTTTCCTTGCATCCTCGGCAGGATTCTTTCTTGGCAATAGATTTCCAACTTGATGAGCAGGTAAAGCTAGGCACGTAAAAGAAATGGGAAAATAGAGTTGATGAAGAAATACCCATGTCGTGATCACCTTAACTGTACCGTAGAGCTGGTTTTCTTTGTCATTGTTTGTTAAATGCGCTTTTATCTAAGTTCACCACTTAGAATTCAGAAGAACCTGCATAATGATAAATTGTTTTTCATTTTATTATTGTTTCTGCAGCAAACTAAATGCTACTGCTTAGGTACAAAAACAGAACAGAAGGAGGTACTAAGGCAAGAACTGTAAATCACAGAATCACCTAGGTTGGAAGGGACCTTTGAAGATCATCTAGTCCAACCAATGAAAAAAACCAACCAACCATAAAAAAAACAAAAACAAAAAACAAACAATAAAAAAAACCCAAACACAAACGAACAAAAAACCCACACACAAACCACACACTACACCCAAAACAACACCACCCAACACTAATCCATATCCCTGAGCACCATGTCAACTGGTCTCTTGAACACCTCCAGGGAAGGTGCCTCAACCCCCTCCCTGGGCAGCCCATTCCAATGCCTAACAACCCTTTCAGTAAAGAAATATTTCCTAATATCTAACCTGAACCTCCCCTGGTGCAACTTGAGGCCATTACCCCTTGTCCTATCATCTGTGACTGGGGAGAAGAGACCGACCCCCGCCTCTCTACAGCCTCCTTTCAGGTAGTTGTAGAGCGCAATAAGGTCTCCCCTCATTCTCCTCTTCCCCAGACTGAACAACCCCAGTTGAGAGTAACTCAAACAAATGTAGTGTAAACAAATAATTAAAAAAAAGTAGTCAAAAAGATGAGTAAGAGTTCAGTTACTTTTTTAACTTTAATTAGATTAATTCTTATTTTGTAGACTTTACATTTACTCTACAACCTAAGCATTGAACTGATATTCTGAATGTGTGATTAGATGTGTGTGCAGTTATAGAAGCCTGATTTATTGTCCAGCTGTAACAAGTAACGTGCATAATGGGGAAAGATTTCTAACACTGCAAATGACGTAATTCTTGCACCTTTTTGTTGTATTAAAAATTACTGTCACTTTGAAGAGAATTAGGACTTCGTAATCCTAGTAAACCATATATGGTTAACAGAAGATATGCCTTGAGTTGCCCGTGTTACACTGAACTCTGATTGCATACAAGAAACAGGAGTGTGTCTTGGGGATTAACAAATAGGACAGGAACTTTGTGGCATTTCAATATTACCTTTCACTTCTAGTTACAGAGCACTGGTTCTCTGCTTATGTTTTACTTTATAGTTTATAGGTAAGGACGCTTTTGCTCGAAGTATTGATGCCAGAAACTGAAACTGCTTGTAGAGCACAGTCTGGCTTTGAAAGTTTTTGAGGCATGGTAGCTCTGAGAGTGGGGAATAGGACTGCAGGTCCAAAGGGTTACTCCAGACCTGTGTTATTTTTGTTATACTCTGACTTTTATAAATATTTACACAGAGATATAGTCATTCAGATATAAACTTGCATATTTTGGTACTATGATTTTATAGTGAGGGAAAATGAAATATAATGATAAAGGATTAAATATGTAGTGTTATAAGTAAAGGCTCATCTGCTTCAGTTGGTGTGATGGCTTGTATCAGTATACCTTCACTCAGAGGAGCTTGTCTAAAGACTGATTTACAGATCACATTCACCTAATTCCAAGTGGGTGCCTGCTAGTTCTTTTTATAGAGAGTGCAGAGCTTGCCGATGCAGTCGTTGAAGTGTAGGCTGTGATTCGTCTTGTACTGAAGAAGGTTCTACGTTCAGTCAGATGAATTGCACCATAAACTGTATTGATTAGATTTCTACTGACTATAATGGGAACTTAAGGAAACTAGTTTGGCTGTACATACCTCCTTGGCAGGAAGCTAACATTAGATGAAATAAATCCTTCCTTAAAAGTTTAGGTATACACAGGCTAAAAAAACTGTTTCTTGATTCTTAACAGTGTTCAGAGGCCATGGGTTTTTTTTAGAAAAAATAAATCTTTTGAGTGAGGGGAAAAATTGACTTTATTGTTCTATTAATTGCCTTGTTGCTGATAATAGCAGAATTTGTTGGGTTTCTTTGCATGGTTGCCCTGGAACAATGTTTTTCCAGTTTAGTGACAAGTCAGTTATTTTCCTGGTGAAGCTGCTTTTGCAGCAGCATGCTTTTTCAGATGTCTTTCAGAAGATCAGATGTGTTGGTGTCTCTTTTTTATTGCAAAAGAGTTTGTCTAATAAATCTGTTTTGGCTTCACTGTAGGATTTGTTTTATATCAGAATTTCCAGTTTACAACTGAAGATGCTTCGTTTTATAGCAACCAGGGAAGATCAGAAACGCTTTCTGCTAAAAAAAGTGAGAAGCACAGTTCTGTCTATAAGTATATGCTAAAAAAAGTTGAAAAGTCAGCCAGCTGAGGCTAAGAACTTTTTCCCTTTTGTGCAAGTAATTTAGTTTGCATAAAGATTTTACTCTTTAAAGAACACTTGATTTTCACACTATTGTTCATGAAATTTTGGAATATGAATACTTGCGGTTTTGGGATGGTGAAAGACTTGTGCTGGCTAAACAGTGGGAGCCTGGAACTCTGAGAATGTAGATGAAAAGCATGAACATGGGTAGGGTCAGCTAGGGAAAACCTTTTTGAACTATTAGTTGAGAGTATTGCCAAAGGTAGAAAGAAGATAGAGGACACACAGAGTTAGTTTGATAGGTATAAAGCTTACTGAAGAGGTTTTCTGAAGGTCGAAGGTTTCTTTGTTTTGAAGGGACACGAGAGGTTCCTTGGATTTTATAAATACTATCCTATGTATTATTTTGACTTAGAAATTTCCTCTTCTTCTGGGAATTTATTTCTGCTGAAGAAATAAAAATGAAATGCTTCTTCTAGAAGTTGCACTTTATTAGAATTAACTCTTTTGGCTTTTCCAGAAGAAAGCATTTCTCTCAAATAATTTCTAAATTCAAAACAGTATTCTGTCTAAGCAGAGAGCCGGTAATATTAATAACAAGAAACTTGTGCAGTAACTGTATACTAAACACAACTTCAGAGACTGCTATGTGCTAATTGTGCTCCCTAGCTGTTTGGAGTGTACAGATTTTAATTGCTGTATGTTTGTTGACTTTTTCTGTTGATAAGATAGAATATGCTTCACAGAATGGGCGTGTTTAGAAGCAGAAGGGCAGAAGGGATTGTACATAAGTTATAAGTTCATAAGTTATACAATACCTGCATTCTGAGTGAGGGTGCTGTGCTAATGTTTTGACGGTTTCCAATACTTTTCATGCTGCTTTCTTTGTTAGCCAAAAGGTAGCTTTGGGGACACCTCCTGGATTTGAAAAGCTAAAACATGTATCGGAAATAACTTTTTGTTTTGCTGAAGGAATGAGTGGTTGTGTGTTGCTGATGACTAATGCCACAGAGGTGCTGCTGGTGTATTTGAGAGGTGTCCTTTCTCAGAAGCATTTTGAAGGAAACTTTTGTTTTAAATTCCTTTTTAATCTTGATTGCTCTGCAAGTAAGAATAAATCCATGTAAGCTACAAATAAGGAAACTGGATGTCAAAGTAGAGAGAATGAAATACAAACTTAAAGGGAAACAGAAGGATCCTCACACTCAGCACTCTTTGGGCTGCTTCTTGAATACTCTCCAGTTTTGTCCCCCTCCAGGACAAGACGCACATCAATTAAACCAGAGCAAGTTCATCAGAGACATCAAAATGGTCAGGGACTGGGGCACTTGTCCTGCAAGGAGAGGCTGAGGGAACAGCAGTTGTTCAGGTATTTTGATGAAATTCCTCTGAGAAGCCTTTTCTCAAGGTTAAACAATCCCAGTGCTTTCAGCCTCTCCTTGGATAAGCGATCTCCGATCATCATCTTCATGTCCCTGTTGAGTTTGCAGGGTGAGACAGGTGAATGTAGGTGTCCAAGTACAGCAGCCAGCAAAGATCCTACACTGTTCAGAGGTGACCCTCTCAGGCTGCTTAGAGTTATTTGCCACCTGGCTTCTGGGCATCTACCAGTGGGTTCTTCTGGCTCCCTTGACTATATCTCTGTAGAGCGCAATGGGAGTGCATCGCTGTACTGACACTGTTTCTGAAGGCATTGATTTTGTTTAGTGTGGCATTTAAAATGAGGAACTCTTGTGACTTTGCACCTCTTGCCTCTGTGAGAGAAAGAGATGAGGCTTTGGCTAAAACGGTTTAAAGAAAGTGGTTATATAGATACATTAGCAGAATCTTCTCTTCTTGTGCCTGTTTAAAATGTAAATGTTAGTAAAGTATTCATCTTCAGTAAGCAAAACACAAAAACATTCTTAAAAGTTGTTTCATGTTTTTACAGATTTGTAAAAACTACTGTTATGTGCGGTTCTTCGTAAGTGTTTGTGGCTTATAGACTGTCTAGACGATAAAATAAATCTAAATCTTTAAATTTTCTTTTTTCAGTACTAGAAATTCTGTGTGCTTTTAAGAAGCCTAACCTGGTTTACTGTTGATAAAATGTAGTCTTTCCTCTTTAATCCTTAGATGAGGCAAGGTAATTTGATAGGACAAGCAAATCTATAAATCTAGTGACAGGAAATTTGGCATCAGATCCTCTGCTATAGCTCAAAAATGTTCCTATTTGTTGTGCAGTTTGAACTTTTGCCATGTTAAATAGAGCTCTGGGTCTATATTTTTATCTTGATCAATAGGCATGTATTCAGTGTTTTCCATAATACATAAGTAGGCTGTATGAAAGTCTAGTGTGAATTACAGTGCCTCCCCAGAGACTAAAAAGAAGTGAGAATAACATCTCGTGGTGCTCAAGGAAATGTCTATTGGATTGAAAAGTCTTGTTTCTGTTACAGACCAGCAATCACCTCCTTGGGCCAAAGCCATTTCCCCTGGACAGATTGTTAGCAATATTATACAGTATTGTGGACAACAGAGTTGCTCCAACTGCAAATATATTTTCCCAGGTAAGTGTGTACTTTCTTTGTTTCCTTTTTGCTGCCTGGAATTTTTAAAAAGGTTTTACACTGTTTTTTGTATGTCATCATTCTAAAGAAATTTAATGATAAAACCACAATAGTAATTTAAGTAGAAGTCTCATAGCTGTATTACCAGCTATGAATTCAAGATATTACCTGTGTAATGGTCTGAAACCTTCTAATAGCTACCTTTTCCTAATCCCAGATTGTGCTCTTTGTTTATTAGTTCCTTGCCTTCTCATTGAAGTCTGTAAGCTTGTCTGCATTTCAAATTACCTGTATAAATGTTCACTATTTTATGGCCACAATTAGTCACATTGTAACGCATGTTAAAAAAAAAATGTAGTGGTGAAGAAGGAGCAGAGAGAATTAAGGTATTTGCAGGTGAAAGATATTTGCTGTGATACATGTATCTTGGGGATAATGGTTTTCATCTGGACGAGCTTTAAGTCTTGGAAAGGAGAGTCAGTATCCCAATTCACTAGATGGCAGCATAACTATAGAGTTGGGTGGAATTAAGTAAATACAGAGTTTTCTCTAGAGCTCTGTTTTTGTCAAGTGTAAATACCCTGTATAAGTAAAGATAGTTTTCTGTTGTCAGCTTGGTGGTTTGATCTCTCATGTCTGCTTTAGAAGATCTCAATTTCATTCCTGCTTTCAGTTGTGCTTAAGTTATACTTACAGAAATATTTTCTGCCTTTCCTTGCTAGTTCTCAAATTTAACCAAGAGTTATTTAAGTCTGATGTCTGCATTCTTGTGAAGTTCTAGGAAATTTATGCTCAAGACACCTGAATGATTTTGCTACTGCTTTAATCATTGCTGTTTAGTGTTCACACAAATGTTTTGCAAAATTAATCCCCCAAATTTGTAGAATAGCCAAACATAAATATACATATTGTCAAATCAGACAATAGAAGAGCTAGAGAATTGCAGTGTTTTATTTAATCGGTGGTATGTGAATATCTTTGTTAATAGTGGTGGGGACCAAAGTGCTTTACAGATACAGTAAGCAACTTACAGCTTCCAATAATGTTTCTCTCCTTTAGTTGAAAGTTATTATATGATCTGAGGCATGATAAATTATTAGGCAACAACCTCAAAAATCTTTTAATACAAGCATTTACTTTTTTGTAATCAGATGAGTGATTTTTCAGTTTACAGTCTGCACCCCCTTGAGTGGTCATTGGATTAGCTTTCAGAGGTGTTCAGAAAGTGACTGAAAAAACCAAGTTTAGACATGTTTATGCATCCTGAACTTGTTTCTTGATTTTCTTCTGTCATCTCATAGCACCTTAAGAATTCAGTGTGCTTTTAGAAGGAATCTGAACTCTGTGTGTATTTCAAAGCTATGTGAAGTTTCCTATGGACAAATGCCATATGAAGGGACACCAAAGATTGTTGAAGCAGGCACTTTCTGACCAGACTTTAGATGATGGCTGCAGCCTTGTAGCTACTTACAGCAACTTTGGAGTACAAAAAAACATGGAGACCTTAGTGTTCATAAAAATGCATAAATTTGGCCAGCTATATCTGCTCACCTTGGGTTTTTTCTGGCTTTTGTCAGATGTAGCCTGAGAACTGCTTTTTTATTAATGTTGTGTTGATTCTTTAATTCACTGTACTGAGAAGTCTGTCAGTCAAGGTATCGGTCACAGCACTTGGCTTACAGGATGTTGGGTTTGTGTTTTGCTGTAGGTAGTGGATATTTTGATTTAAGACACAAAGTGTTGAAGCTGAAATGCAGAGGGTGGTTGTCTTGTTTAACAATGTTAGTTTATCAACAATGATTAATCTAGGTTTAGTTCAGTAAGAAACTGATTCCTATGAGCTTTCAGAAGCTAAGAAGAAAATAAGATACAGTCCAAGTAGTGATCAAGGTTCATTTCACCCGTAATCTAAATCTGCTGCTGATCCACCACAAAGGTACTTCTTGTTTTAAGCCTTTTTTTCTTTCTTTCTCTCTGTCTTTCTTTTTTCAAGATTTTGAAGACACTGTCACTGTGGTCTTTCAACAATTTTATTATTTTTTTTTTACAATGGAAAGAGTGCAACCTTTAAGGCAGAAGATGAAAGAACAAGCAAAAAGCAAAACAATTGACTGTCCAAATGCAAGTGTGAAATTTAGAGCTTTGCTCTGATCTAAGTCAGTATCAAGGAGCAAATTTCAGTGTAATTTATTCAAGTAATGTGAAAGGTGGTAAAATCTGTGGGTAGGATGTTAGCTGTATATTCTCTTATTTTTGTTTAGCAAAACCATCTTGGTATATATGTATTATATAACAGAAATTTACAGTGTATCTTCAAAATTAATATGTCTGCATATTTAACATGCATAAGACATAAATGTCATTATTCATGACAGTTAAGTAGTACTGAACACATAGTTTGTACATGGAGTGTAATTCTCCCTTAGACTAAATTGCAGACTGAAAAAATTCAAATGCTTCATCCTAATTCAGAGTGTACACTAGGTGGCAGTGTTATCAAAGAATAGCTGTAACTATTCATTTTTCTGAATATATGCTCATTAAGCAATAAAGATATAAAAAGATATATGAAGACTGTATTAAACCTTAACCCAGGTTAAGGCAAACAAGTTGTAATTAAATCTGGTTATACCAAAATAAAATTTTATAAATTTTAAATTTTTTAATGATGAAAACAATTTTTATATTAAATTTTAATTAAAATTATCGAAATGTCTAATATAAAAGAACATGAAATGTGAAAGATTTTGGAAATATTTTAAGCTATGCATAATATTTAATTGCTTTTTATTTTTTTCTTGAATGGTTTAAAACAATATATATTCCACTGATTTTTTGCCACCAGTTATTCTGTAAATATATTTTTCAAATAAAGTAAATATTTAGGAGCTGGGTTATCCATAGCAGTATCAATATATTTTGCTGTTAGATACCACAAGCTTTTATTTTCTTGTTTGTGTGCACAGCATGAAAAACATTATTGAATTGTGCAGAAGTTTAAAATGTTTTAAATCAAATATTTGGCTGCTTAACAGATTCAACATTAATTTTATGGGCTCTTTAATTTGTAAACTGAAGGGCTGTACATGAACCAAATACTTATTAGTTCTCCCCATGTACTGTCAGAAAATAGCATCCCTTGTCTTTAAAGTTGATCAACAATCTCAGTCAAGATTCAAGAAGGACGAGCAGCTGCTTTAAGATCTATCATGTTGCTGATTTTGTGATATTTCTTATTGCTTCTTGTTTCTGTGCATAATTTCCATTCACATGAAAATTCTGGTTGTTAGCTTTTCAAAAATGAAACTTCTGTGCTAATAAGGAGCAAAATTTCAATTTTCTGTTTAATGCTAGGGTTTATTGAAAACGTTTCATTTTTACTAAATGCAATTTCAAGTTAAAATTTGAATGTTAATTTAACTTTTGCCTTTTAATGTTAATTAGTCCTGAAAATGGTCTCATACTTTTTGCAAACAAAAAGTTAATGTGTTCCTTTCAGAAGCATGATCTTTGCAGTTGATATGAGACTAAGTTTTTCCTGGTGTTAACTTCTTGCTGTAATTTGGTTACATGAGAGAGAATTTTGGTTTTCTTCACTAACTAGTACAGGGGAGTAGCACCAGGGAATAAAACCAAACATGCAAATATCTACTTCTGCAAATTAAATTTGTTTCAGTTATCCACTTAAAAGTTAAAATTTCTCTTAGTTTTGTGCTATTTTAAAATAAAATTTTCACACATGTAGTGAGGATTGAGAGGAAGGTAAAGTAAGATTATTATTTTATTATTTTAGACTGTTGATGTCACTACATACGTGAGATACAGGTCTTTATTCACTTGAGAGGTTTTGAGTGCTCCTTTTCCTCCAGAATATTCACTGGTTTTTTTAGTACTAATTTGTCATGGTACTGTTTTTTAACACGTTGTGTGTTACTGTAACATGTCACTGAATTTGTTTGTTTGAATTTATTTGCTTGTTTTTTAAACTAAGAGAAAACAGATTAAAACACTGTTCATCTTTTTTTTTTTTTGCAACAATTTCAGAGGATGAGATCTTTAAATTTCATCAGACGCACTTTTGTGTAATAATTCAACAGATTGAAGATTATGTTGCTACCACCACTGGGCAGTTACGTTCTGTGCCTGGGGCATTTTGCAAAGGTTCTGAGAGTCTACTCAGTTCTGGTTTGTAGAAGAGTAGTATTTCATTTTAGGTTTCCTATATTTAGACAGAAATGCAACATTACCCTCTTTATAAAAATATGCCTTGGTATAGGACACAGGAGAGAATTTATGTATGAAATGTAGTGCAAGAATTATCAACACTGATTTAAATTAAATCTGCTCATTTTACATTGAAGGGAACAAGGGCGGTTAATTTCATATCACAACCAGTGAGGAATTAGATATTTTTGTTGTTACCGTTTACAAGTAAAATTTTGCTTTTTGCTCTACCAAAATGATGTTTCAATTGCTTCTTCAAATCAGTTCAGTTCGCTTAACCATTTTTCATTCTAGATGTTTTCTCTTGCTTCTGCTTTCTCATGAAATATGCTTTTCATAAAGAGGGTTGACTAGATCTACTTGCAGTTTTGAGCTATGATGTTATCTATATTAGGTAAATTTGAATTAACCCCTTTGTCTTGCATATTTTGCATATTTTATTCTTGTTAATTCATCCCTGAGTGTTTGGAAAAACATCTATGCAGAGAGGTGTGATAATTTCTTAGAATATACTACTAGCTGAAAATTACTGAATGCGTAACTCATCAGTAGCTTCAGTTCTATTTGCACTTTCACTCTTAATGCATTAAACTGTTGGGTCATATTTTAAGTTCGGTCTCTGTGTACCTTCAGAATCAGGTTTGGTTTTACTGTTACTCATTATATTCAACAAATATTTTCAGGGAGTTGTATAGTTAGAATTAATTTCTGATTGTATTACATTGGGAAACATTTCTACAAAGGCTATTTATCTCTGTGGATATATATTTTGACACATCGGTTATCTTATATATCATAGTCTACATTTCATTTATTAGGCATTATTATATCTGTGATACTAGATCTAAGACAGGCATCTTAATTTCCCTAAGAATGCCACAAATTCCTAACACAAATGTAGTGATAAATGCATAAGAATCTGGAAGGAAGGTTAACAAACTTAACATTTTCCAATCTGGCAAAATGATAAACAGCATTGCAAATTGTTGGTCACAGAACAAGAGCTTTTTATCTGAAGTTAGAATGTCTGCAGATACGAGATTTAGAATAGCGTGGTAAGTGCCAATATGATATGGGTCTATTAGAAATACACAAAAACACTGATGTACATAGCATGCTTCCAGCTGGAGGGAGACAGAGGAGTGTAATTTCCTTTAATTAAAAGTGGGGAGGGAAGTGTTCTTTCCTGAAGCGTAAAAATCTGAGAGGTTTGTTTTCTTTTTGTCTTGCTTTCTTGTCTGCCTTACATGGTAGATTAAGGAATAGCTAGTATCATATATGTAAACAGGAACAGGATGTGGCAATTTACCTGCAAGATTTCTTGGTCCCTGTTGTCCTAGAAGCATACTTTATATCTTGCTTTTTTCAGGTGAGATTTTGGTACTTAAACTGCCCTTTTTTTTTGTATATTGACAACTATGGTAAAATTTTGATTGCAAGATTGGAAAGATGCCTGGTTTGGTTACCTATTTTTTGATAAGGGTTTGCTTTTATTATGGCACAACCTTTCTGGACACCAGATCCCCACATCACGATTGTAGGACTAACTCTGGTAGTACATTATATTAGATCCCCCTGATGTAGCAACTTTGATAAAGAAGAATACTGTCAACTTCACAGTTTTTTTTCAAGTGGAAATCACTGTAATTGCTTCTACAAGCCTAGATTGTGTTAATGTTTGAAAATACTAAGTTTTCCATTCTACACTTGACAACTCTTGGCAGAATGAGAATTACTTGTTTTTGCTGGATCAACTGTACCTGTGTTGTATTCCAACTTTCCTTGCTGTTGTGAGGACAATTCATAGGAACATTCTACAGCTGGCCCAACTAGAGTGTTTACCACTAATATAGAGTGCTCTCCATTGAAAAGTGAGCAGGTAGGTGAGTTTCCAGAGAAAAAGGTCTAGTTAAAAATGTGTATTGTGTTACATTATTCCCTAAGAGGGAATTATGAAGCAAAAAGAAATGAGTGGGAGCCAAAAATTAAAGGTCCTACTGATGCTGCTTTTTTATTCTCTGAAACCACTTTTCTTTGCTTCCCGTTCACTATAAAACTTCCAAAATGTTGTGCTTGTCTTTTTTCTGGATAACCAGGTAGAGTCAGTGTTAAAACTACCTGAAATAATTGAGAAGTTTGTAGCAAACAAACTTAGTGAACAAAACAACTTAGCTGCGTGTGTAGGATGACTTCTTAGTAGAGTATATATATAGAGAGAGTTCTGTCCTGTTCTCAGATGAGCTTAGCATTCAAAACTTCATGATTTAAGTTTATATTGTGGTGAGATTTCTTGTTTTCTTGTTGAATGTTTAAAAAATAATTATCGTTTTTAATCTCATATGTAATATTTCAAGCTGATTCAAGACATAATTACAATATATCATGCATCTGAATTTAGAGAGTGTTTTGCTTTGCTTTATATACCCATTAGGCAGTACTGAGCAGCAGTACCTCAAAATTAGGTAGAGATTTTAATAGTTGTATAGGAAAATGTTGATTTGTTTGAGTCATTATTTTATGTGTTGTTAAAATGTTGAATTACTGATTATTAAGTAGTGAACATTCAGAAGTGGGATGACTGTAAGAGTGTCTCTTGGAGTTGTAGATTGTGATTGAAAATGTAGATTTAAAATGTAGATTTTCTTAAATTTTGTTTCTGAGATATAAAAAAATATAGTCTCATGTATTTCCCTATTTTTATAACTGCTTGAGTTCTAGCCTTAAATTAGGAGAGGATGTTATCAGCCTCTGCTTCTTGCCTATTGATTTAATCTGCAAATGACTGTTTGCATTTCACTGTCCTCCTCTTGCTTCAGAGGAAAGTACATTACACGGCTTAAGCCAGTCTGGACATGGGAGTTGTCATCCCCAGAATGGTCCTGCTATAGTTTCTTGCAGGGGGAGCATTTGCTTTTACAAAAAAAAAAACCAAACACCTAGATGGAAAAGGTTTTAAAAGCTTATTTTTTTCTTCTTCTCTTTTCTTTTTTCTTCATGGGAACTATTAAGATTGATACCTCTCTATCTAGTCTGTCGTAAGACCTTTGCTTCGTAGCCTCCCAATGACAGAAATGATGGAATGTAAACTGTAGTCTGTGGGGTTATCTCACTCTCATTAATGGTCCAAATAAACTTCCCCTCCATTTTCTGAAGATAGACACATTTTGCAAGCACAGAATATTTGTTAGTCTTATACAATGTCATAATACAACTTTCATATATAATCTGTAGATCTTTTGCAGGTTTATTGCCCAAACAGGTTTGTAATGCATCTTTTTGATTTTATGACTCCATAGTTACCCATACCGAAAAGATTTTATTTTTTTTTTTAAATTGTTACAACAGCTTTCTTAGCAGTTTGACTTTGCAGCTGAATTTTTTTGATAAGTTTATACTGTTAATGCTGTATTCGATCCTAATGCCTGTATTCTTTTATAGGTGCATTAAGCATCAGACATGCTTTATTTTGCTGAATCTGTCTATTGATTAGAAAGCACACTAATCTATTGATTAGTACTCTTGTTCATTTTCAGTAGGTTTGGGAAGATGGTGATACGAGGTAATAAATAACTCTTGTTTTCTCATTTCTGTTATTGGTCACTGGACTAATCTAGCAGAAATTCACGAGCTGAAATAGGAACTTAATGTGATGCACCACATGGTGACATAGGTTAGCACTTCAGCGCTAACTATGGCAGCTTGAGAGAGCCTGCTGTTAAGCAAAAGGAAAGGGGAAAACATTACTTACTTTTAACCAAATAGCTGACTGTAGGTTGGTTTAGTTTTTTTAAGTCTCAGCATGGCTGTGAATAAAAATAAAAATATTCTTAGTTCAAGTAGTACTTTCAAATTAAAATTGTGAAGAAACAAATATGCTTGATTCCTTCTAGTTTTAGTTGATACAGAAAAGATCTTTCAGGAAAACTAATTATATTTGAGTTATGTTATGTTGTTTGACCTAGTTTGATCTTGTTTTTATTTTTGTGGGTATACTGTTAATACTGTAATTGCAATCTCTTGGAAGGCTTTCTTAATCAAATTCTATTCTATTTGAATTCTTTCAGTAATTTAGGGTAGAAAAGTTACCTTATTTTGGTGAAGAGCTTCTGCTAATTGTGCCCAGTCTGGCACTTAATCTATGTCTTAAAAACACTTAATGTGTTTAAGAAGACAAATCATTGTGAATTATTGAAAACCAGTTATATAGAAGAAATTTTGGTTACGACAAAGGAAAAGCTATTGAGAGGGAGGGAGGGAGGATTTCAGATGAGATTGAGCTTATGAGGAAGATAGAGTGAATTCCTAAATTTGTTCTGTCTTCTATCTGGAAAAAAATGACTCATTAAATAGCAAGAATTTTTTTAAATCTTAGGGGTTTTTTTCAATAGCATCTCCCTAAGAATTTGCAGGCTTGTATAAACCAGTAAGTAGCTACATTTTAAGGCTCCCTAAAATTGATTTATAATAAACTTGTACTTTTCAAATATAATCAAATAAGTGTGATTTTGAGGCACAGTGTGATGAAGAGTTTTGTATTCTCTGTGAATCTGTTAATAACTTCCACAAACAATTCTTCTGGCCTTGTAAACTTAACATTATATATGCCTTTGTGCCCTTCAAATGTCTTGGATTGCATGCTGTGTAACATAGGGAATGTGTTCCATCAACCAGCAGTTTCTTTAACTTCTGTTCTCTCAGCGTATTATTTGTAAACAGTATTTGAGGCTTCAAATTTTAACTTATCTATGAAAATATGTTACTCTATAAAAGAAGTAAATATGAAAACATAAAAGATGAAACAGTTTCCCTCCTTCTAAACTCTGTTCTTTCCATCCCATCCCTTTCTTTACATGCTTATTTAGAAATTGGTTTCATGTACTTAATGAAAGGAACATCATTTAATACTCCAGGAAGATATTCACACTGTGTTTACATCAAGCAGTTGCAGCTGAAGCTTGTTAGTGATTGCCTCACAGATTAAAAAAAATAATTCTTCACTGTGGTACATGAACTCCTATTGTTTGGAGATAAATAATCGGCTCATCCCCTCTTTAGGGAAGAACAAAGAACATAATAGTACATCTGGTTCATCTGTTAAGACAGCAAAGATTAATTAAGCAAGTATTGCACAACCTCTCTTGATAACATATATATCTAAAAACAGCCTGTATATGATAAGTTTTTTAATCATTTTGCTTTAACTGTTTCATGTATGCACATAATCTATTCCAGAATCATCAGCTGTTCATAGAAATAAGGTGGGACACAATACTAAGATAAGGTGAATTGAAGAATTATGTTAGAGTTCGATAGTTCTCCTGCAGATCTCTTGATTTAAGATTTTATGACTAGGAAGATATGATAAAAGACTAAAAAGATGCTGTAGAGCCCTCAGGTGATGTCATTAACACTCTTCATAAATTTTATCTGCCTCTTTCTTAAAAATAACCTGGCTGAATTCTCTGACAGTTTGGATCACATCCCCTTTGGGGGAATAACTATCTTTATTGAACATTTGTATAGATCCTGGTTCAGTGAAATACAATTTCAAAACCAGAACTAACGCTTGTGGTCAAATAGTTTCACTGAGCGTCCCCCTTTGTTCACTGCCCTGGTGACTAGAAATAATGCCTAATTCCAGACTTAAGACTACTCGAGACCAGTTTTACCTGCTTTACTTTTTGCTGCCATTGTCTTTTAGCCTAAATAGTTTTATTTACTCCTTGGTGTTGACCTCAGCAGAGTTGTAAGGACACAGCCTGTTAAGATCTTAATTTTGCAAGCCTTTGCTTATTTAATATGTCTTTTACTTCCCTGCATATACAATAATGAATATAATTGCAACTTCAGTTGCACGAAGGATGGTTCAGTGTCACTGGTCGAAGAGTTGGCTATAATTTTATGTTCTTTCTACTGATGTTCTCCTTGGACTAGTTCTAATACGGTCCCTGTGTTCTTCTCCCTGCCTAACACGCTCTTATATCTCCCTACAGAACATCTACATGATGTTCTCTTTAGGTATTTAGACCCCACCTGTCACTTCAATACAGATGATTTTACTTTACCACAGGTAAAATAATAAATTTGTAGCATTGTATACATACAAGGGACCCCTTCCAGTTTGTGATGAGGTTGGAAAGTACTGAGGCTGCATACGGGTACAATGCTAGAGCACAAGGTAGCAAAATGGTACATTAAAGAACATGTTGGATCACTCCGGTGAATGCTTGTACTGTTTCTGCCCTGCCAGCTGCAGTCACTTCTAGCTACTGACTTTCTACTTGATGTCCCTCCTCCCCCAAAGCCCCTCTGCTGCTTTCAGTGTTCATTTGATAGGGGATAGCAGGGCTTGTCACGGTATCTTGGACAAAACAAGCAGCTGCATTACGGTTAATTTGAAAAAGAGGGTTTCAAAATATGAAGCTTGTTGACAAAAGAATGGCTCTTAATAGATGAAGAATAGTTGAGAATTGACATAATCTCTCTTCATCTATGGAAATAAAACTGGAAAATATTTGGGGGGGAGCAGTGTGGAAGACTGATAGCGGGGTATGAGTAAATCTCACTTATTAAAAGTTTTTATTCTCAGTAAACACTGCAAATACTGCTTATTTAAAATAAGAAGAGCAATTTTGTTTCAGAATAAGCTAAAACAAATCTTACAGTAACTCCGACTTGGAAAAGCTTGATTCAGAAAAGTATACATTCAGACAAAAATCCCTGTGATTTGGCTAATCAACAGGTGAATCTGCCATGAAATTATTTTTTTTTTTATTTTAAAGGCTGAAAAAGCTGCTGAATATCTGAAGGTGTATTAGGTGATGCTCAAGGTCTCTGTCCTTACTACCTTCTTTACTTTTTCACATGAGACAGACAACAGAAGAAGTAATGTGATTATTTTGGATGAGATTGATTCTACCTAGATGTGTCTGCACAGTAAAAGTATATCTGAGCTAGTCACTCAGTGTGCTTTTCCAGTTAATGGAAATGTTTCTCTCCATGCCTGGAGAGAAACAGGCATGCAGAGAACATCATCCTATGCACCCTGATCTATATGTGAGCGTCTAAAACCACTCTGTTTATGAAAAATTTTTAAATCTATGTTATGTTATAATAAACCACGTCCTGATGCACTGATTTTGCTCCATCAACTAGGAATGAAGTCAAGACAACCTCAGATAAAATATTTATATTGTAGCTACCTAAAGCTATTCTATGCTGAAGGACTAAAAAGTGTTTTCGCAGTAATTATTCTTCAGTTTGACCAAAATGTGTTTTCTCAGTAATTATTCTGAATTGCTTGTAAAACAAACAGAAAAACCCACCATCAAATATCCTTTGGAGGATGTCGTATTTCTTGTCAAAATGTTTGCAGAATAGGGCATGTAATGGATTTGTACTCCTTCCCACTCATTCCTGGTGTGGATTTAGCTGGCCAGTTTTGCTGCGTTGAGGAAGCTGAGAAGAGGATGCCCAGGGCTGTGCTGTGTGGCCAGCAAGTTGGTGTGAGCCTTTCCAGCCCTTTTGCTGGACGGCTTGTGACTTATTCCTGAAAACAAGTGCTGAAACCCAGACTTTTCAATGGCAAGGTTTTCCTGGTAGAAACTTACTTCAGAGAATTCTGTCATAATCTGTCATCTTATATCCTTGAAATGGCAACGTGAACCATACGTCTTGGAACAGTATTTCAATAACAGCAACCACAGAACAGCTCAGTGTCTTGTGGAAAACACTCAAGGAGTGATCCTTTTCCACATGAGAAAGCCAAATGCATCAAGAAAGGTAGGATCTTCTACCTTTGTTTTGAAATATGAAGCAGCAAGGTATAAACTCTGTGAGTGGAATTACAAAAAAAAAAAAAAAAAGCCACTTAGTTATTTAGAAATCGGGCAGTGTTTTAGAGGTAAAATTTAAAAATACTCAGAGTGAGTTTCTGGGCACAGCTTAACGACTGAAATTAAAATTGAAATATTTTAAAACAGATCAAGTTCAGATGAACAGATGCTGATCTGTAAGTGTGTTTCATTAATGTGTGATGGGATGACTTTCATTTCATTCAGATAAATGTCCGTACCCCTGCTGTTACCCACGTAGAGAAAGGTCTTCCAAAAAAAAGCCAACCAAACATACATGCGTGTGTGTGTATACCTACAAAAAATTCTGTTTTTCTGAAACCTTAAATTTCAACTTACTGTCTTGTTTTCTAACTAATATTAATTTCTGAATAAAATTATAAATGTATACATGTGTTGCCATTTCTAACTGGACATGATGGTAGGTCTCCATAGCAATTCGTGTAGAACATTGAAAGGTAACTTTCACAAGTCTGCAAGTTTTTACATACTTTTTTTTTTTTCCCTGCCTGCTCACCTCCTATAAACGTTTCCTGAAATATAATACAAATAAAGAGTGGGACATTCATCATCCTCTTATGAACATACTGTAACATTCCAGTATGAGTAGTAGGCTAAACAGACAGAACATCTGTGTCTTCTGAAAAGTTCTCAGTTTAGACTCAGGTTAGTAGTGAGTTTAAAAAAATTAGGAGTGGTGGTAGCTAGAGTGTTTATTAAAAGGCATAGATACAGAAGATGAAGACCCAACTGGATCTAGTTTAATAATTGAAGAGTGTTGGATATGTTATAGACCATCTGCGACCTATGTAAAATGAACAAGAGGACATTCCATGTTCTAGGCAAAAAAATTGAAAGAGAACATCAAAAGATGAACTAACAAATCATGTACATAATAAAATTTTGCTATAATTGATACAGAGAGTAAACAGATTGACTTAAGAGATTACCACACAGACATGAGAAGAAAACTGAAGATTGTTGTTACAAAATGATCTTTTCCAGCCTTTTTTATTTATTACTAGCATATGGCCTAGGAAGACTTTTTGCAACAGATATTTTCTAGCTTGGAGTGGCCTCTAATGGATGTATAACACTGTTGGTGTAGAGGAAAGCTTTTTAATAATTTGTGTGACTGTATTGCTTGTGAAAAATGCTATGCTCACATACTAGAAGACTGGGAGACTGAAGTGATCTGTTCTGATTCACTGAACAGGTGTAGCAGGGGCATCAATGGCATAATCTCTCTGTATTACTTTTTAATTCTATAGTGAAAAATCTGTCTTTTGTTTTTAGCTGACTGCCTATTAGTTAATAGTATCAGAGTCTTGCCATGTAACTTCATCCTGGATACTTAGCTCTTAGAAATGAGCTTTTGACACAGCTAAGCATTTTGTTTAAATTATCAATTTCCATCATAGATTGCAATGGGCTACCAGTAGACATAGTAAGGGAGGAAGGGTGGCTAACTGGGAGCACGTGGTGACTGTCTGACCAGAGCTGTTGCATGGTAGGCTGGCCTGCCGGTCAACACCTGCTTGTCCTGCCTTATCCTGTCCCTCCTAGACAAAGCAAAAAGTATCGAGACCTCGCTGGTTTTAAGCTTGCAATAGGCATTTTAAGAGACTAGGCTGTGAAGTGCTATTTGACCACTTAATTTATCCTGTTTTCTGTGCAGCCGTGGCCAGAACCAGCCCACTTCTTGATGACTAGGAGAAATAAAGAGGTACAGGTGGAGAGTTAGCATGGCAGTATCTCCTTTTATCACTTCTATGATTAGATTAACACCTACTCAAACCAATATCCTATTCACATCTCCCATACCAAAAATAGCCCAAATTTTAATTCTACTTGGTGTCTGGAACTCACTTCAGTGGGCCAGATGGCAGTCTGACGAGAGCCTGGCTCCGGTGGGGCTTTTGTAACTTTACATGGTGCTGAGGAACTGGGGATAGCTTGGTGTGTGGGAGGGGTCAGGAAGAAAGGTAGCAAACATGATAGGAATCATCAGTATAATAGGAGATAAAAAATAATGCTAGAAGTCTTGATTGAATTTTCTTCTTGGTGAAAGTGTTTATGCAGATAAAGACAAACACAAAGGAATAAGGTTAATTATCTGTACTCCGTAAGCTAAAGGTGTTTCAGGCTGACTGCCCAAAGTTGATGGTGCCTAAAACCTGGAAAAACAGATCGAAACATAAAAATTAATAATATTAACAATTTGAATTTATTAGGCAGTTGTGCTTGCCATATTTTTAATAAGCTAAAATGCTAGTCTCTATTGCAGGTAATTTTATTTTTTTCTGTGGTTGTTTGACATGAACAGGAAAGAGATTTGAGACTGATATTTTATTAAAAAGCCAAATAAAGAAAATCCCAAACAACAAAAACCTGTGTACATCAGTGAAAAGTCAGGATGAAATGTTAAATTCAAGTTAGCATGCATAAGTGGAAATGACCTAAAGTAAAGCTGTTTGGAGAAAGGAAAATAATTGCAAAGTAGTAACACTTAAAAGAGGATGTAGGCATGAAGAGTGGCAAAAATTAAAGGCTAGAATGGAATGACTTGTGAAGAAAGATTAAAGGAAATGAACACATGTAATTATTACTTATAGCTATCTGTGTGCTTGGTGATGTTCAGATGAAGAGAGATGATCCCTGCACTAATTTGGCTAAATAGCTACCAAGGGATGATGAAAATGTCTGAAAGTATTTATAGCCTTCAAGTGCCAAGAAAGGATTCATTTAGAGAAGTCCAAAGAGGTCTAAGTAGGAGTAATGAAATAAAATGAGGGGAATCTTAGCTTTGAATACCATAAAACCCCTTTCTGTTGGAGATGTTAAAGTGTGTAATAGTCTCCCGTGAAGTTTTAGTGTAAAGCCCCACTGCTTGAGGTATCGAAAATGACAGTGGACACAGCATTCAGAAGTAAACTGGAGGAAAGAATTCTGCATTGGAGGGAGGAGAGAGAATATGACTTAATGGATGTTTTCCATCTCTAATTTCTGTGATCTCACATGGTATAAATTGACAAAATAAGACTTATGGTACACTAGTGAAACATAATTTATGTTAATTTGCTTTAGAATAGGCATTAACCTTGATCCTTGCTTCAATTCTGCATTAAGCCTTGCCTTTGATACAGTAATCTTAATTAAAACTGAATATTTCATGAGTTAACTCCCTCTGCCTCATGAGCAGAACAATACTCTTATCTGTATTACCTTTAAAAGTGCTACCCATATAAAGTATCTATTGCATCAGATGATAGGCTTGCTTAAGGTCATAATCATATGAATAAAAATACTGAAACTCAAGGATTTAATTTGTTTAAAATTAACATACTCTTATTTTAGAACCAAATTTTTAAAAGCTAGTTAAACAACTTTTCCTGCATGTTGAATTAGGAAATGTACTAATAAATACTATACTCTTCTGGAAAAAAAAATAAACCTGCATGAATGAGGAAAAAAGGAAGTATTGGCAGATGTGATGTGTGTCAAGTGTGTCATCATGTAACTGTCAATCACTGTCATCTTCATAATACTTTTATCTGGGTTTACTTAGGTAGTAAGAGAAAAGCTGCTCTTTTTGATGTTAAATCATAACATGTTTTAAATAGGAAGAGGCAGGAATTGGAAACAAGGGGTATAAAAGTTTGCCCTACGCTCCAGACATGTTCTCAGGCACAAATGCCACACTCTCTCTTAATATAGGGGTACTCTGTAGTTGAAGTCACTGATATGATGTAGGCGTCTTAGATTGCCCACTGCTCATAAGTGGAGACATTTGGAAAACTGTATTTTCTAGCTTCTGAAAATGTGCAGTTATTTGTTTGTCTTTTTTTAATTGTATCTTTACATTGTTTACTATGTAATCATAGTTGAGCATCTTATCTAAAATGACATGCAGGCATCAACCTGATCAACTTTATAGATGACTGATAGGCCAGGACACTTTAACTGTACTTTCCTATAGTGATTAAGGTTCAAGGAAAGAGGATGTGTTTTTAAGTGAGAATACTTAAAAATAAATAAAATTAAAAATACAATTTAGTCTTAAACTGTACAAGGCAAGGAAACATTTGATTATCCATTTGGAACGCCATTTAATTTGAGTTAAAGTAGGCCATCTTTTTCTAAGGTTATTTAATTCTATATAGAAGTTAAGGTGACAGATTTAATGCTTTAGCTAAAAATCTGCTGTGATAAATGTGAATGTCTGGACTGCATCTTTACTAAGTAGCTGACTTGAGATTAGTGATAGTATTGTGTCACCAGACTCTTTGCCTATGTGAGGTATTTGGATGGCCCAATGTAAATCATCAGTGTTTTTCGTCCAAATATAAGTCTAACCTTTTGGTTAAGTAAGATTTGTCAGTCACTTTTATCAGTGCTTGAGCTACTTCTCTTTCTTTGTCCCAGCTTCTTCTTTGTCAGATGTAAATACTAGGTTGCAGCTGTGATAAACTGGACATCCACAAGCATAGCGTACACATTGCTATCTTTACTTCCCATTCTGGGGACAAGTAACGCAGGAGTGTATATTTATTCTGAGTAATGGTTGTAAAATTGAAATGGTAAAAAGTGTATTTTTGGGCACATTGCCTTTCTGTCAGTCCATTACATTATTGGATTCTCCTCTTACAGAGAACCTAGGGAACAAAGTTAGAACAAGTTAGGCAGAATGTGGGAATTACTGGTGCTGCATGTGTCCCTGGCACCAGAGGATGTGGCATGGCTGGTTCCAGGGAGCCCTAAGGGTTAAATGCAGTTAAGCCTTTCCCCAGCTTTCTGGGAACCTGGCAGTGGCTTTCTTTCAGTTGCTTTGTGATGGGAGAAACAATACCTGAATTCAGCCCTGGGTTGTACTGGAGAGGGGGAAGGATTCAGCTTATAGTGTCAGATGTGGGGTGGCACTCAGGCAGTACCAGCAAGTGCTTCACCCTATGGCTGAAAAAAGTGGAATGTTAACAAGGCAAGTCTCAGATAGACCATATGTATGTAAGGTTTTGTTGTTTTTTAATCCATTTCTCTCTGCTTGTGGTTTTCTTTTTAGTTAAATTAATCATGCTGTTTTGAATAGGCTGAATTCTGCTGCTGGGGACTGTAACTCTGGCTCTGGCTGGTGATGAGCCAGCCTAAAAGCAGGGAGACACGGATTTTTATTTTTGTTTTTGTGAATTGTGCTCAGACAGAAGAGAGGCTTCTCACTTAAGTGAAAAAGTATTTAGAGACTAAAAGCTAAGCCCTGAATCTAGATAATGATGACCACCCTCTGAAAAATCTTACGGTGAGGTATCATTTCATTAGTCAACTGAATAGAAATTATGTTTATGAATTAATAACTAACAGTTTGTGAGGCAGACGATCCTGCATACATTAATAGCTACTGACTGTATTTCATCCTTGATTTCTTCAACAAGGTACTACTATTAAAGACCACTAGAAAGGTTTGGTCAGAGGAGGCTGCATGGGAATCTCATGCTGGTTTCAGTTTCCTAGATTTTCTTCTTTCTTTTAAAGAAGGATTTGGGTTACGTCTTTTTAAACAAAAACAAACAAAACCCAGGATACCCCACAAAAAAATGCACAAAAAACTAACAAAACCAAAACAACACAAAAACCCCTACCACAAAACAAACTTGATAAGCATGTCAGTATATAGTAACTGAGTTGTTGTACATTCATCCGCATCCAAACGTTGTCTTGTCTGGAGCACAGAAGTCCTACATAAGTTGTTGAGAATAACTCCGATAAGGCTGCCCTTCCCGAGTACTTGATATGCTTGAACGTGGTGATATTTAGCAGGTACCTTCTATTCACTGTATCTGCTTTTCAGACTGCTTCTTCATTTCTTGAATGTCTTGTAGCTTGTTTTCCCAAGGAAACAGACTTAATTGTGTATGTCAGTTCTTTCACCCTGTTTATATCCTTTACACCTTTTTTGAGCGAGTTTCAAAGACTTTCAGTCTTACAAATCTAATGACAGTTGGTGTCCGTGATCATACCCTCTGTTCAGGAGACTCTTTAGCACATGCACAGGTTGTTTTTCTGTTTGACCTGGTGCTGGCCATTTAGCAAGGACCTAACCAAGACGCAGGCACAGGATATGGAGCACCTTCTGCTGAGAGCTATGGGGAGCAGGAGGAGCAGAAGGTCTACGGGGTGTAAAGGGTCAGCATCTGGAAGGAGTTGCTGCTCTACTCAGTACTGATGAGTATCACTGTACTGAGCTGGAGTATTGTGTCAAGTTCTGGGCTCCCCATTACAAAAGAGGCACAGACATACTGGGGAGAGTCCAGTGAAGGGCCATGAAGATAATAAAGGGGCTGGAGCATGTCTCCTATAAGGAGAGATCTGAGACCCTTCAAGATGGAGAGGAAAAGGCTTGGGGATTTTATCAGTGTCTATAAATACCTAAAGGGAGGGTGTAATAAGGACAGACCCAGGCTCTTGTCAGTGGTGCCCAGGGACGGGACCAGAGGCAACGGGCACAAACTGAAACTCAGGAGGTACCATCTGAATATCAGAAAGCACTTCCTTAGTGTGAGGGTGACCGAGCACTGGAACAGGTTGCCCAGAGCAGTGGTGGAGTCTCCATCTTTGGACATACTCAGAAGCCATTTGGACATGGTCCTGAGCAGCCTTGTCTAGGTGGCCCTGCCTGGGGGTTGGGCTGGATGACCTGCAGATGTTTCCCTGCCAACTTCAACTGTTCTGTGATTCTGAATTCTGAGGGGGATAGAAGTGGCTGAGGTTTTAAGGGACATGGGCAGAGAGGTGTCTGAGATTTTTGCCTTTGGAAAGGTTTATGGATAAAAGTCTTCCTCGCAAAACAATTGTTTATTTAAGTCTATTTAAATATTAAATGTTTTATCACTTAAGTTTAATCATGTTAAGTGTTTTTAATATCCTAGAAGTCCTGTACCCCAATATGTACAGCTTTTCAAAAACACAAAAGAAGGCTTTATAGAGAGCTTCTGGCCAGAGAGGCTACTATTTCAGATACTGTCCAAGTTGATGACATATATTTTTTGGCACATACTAATGCTTTTATAAATTTGTTTTAATTCAGATTATAAGGCTTCCAGAACATAACACTGCAGAAAAATCTTGCTTTATAGTTATTTAACAAAGCTTTTATTTCTAATTATTATGAAGTAACAGCGTTATCATCCATTTCAGGCAAAAAGTGTCGTTACTGTTCTTCTGTTTGAGAATATGGTACTTGAATAGTCATTATTAATTTGAAATATAACAAGCTCTAAATAGAACTTTTCAACTAACACGTGGGTTAAACCTTCCTGTAAGCAACCACCCACACCATGCATACACAGGAAAAATAAATTGCAATATGGTGGCTTTTGTTGGGTGAATTTGTCCGTATTGTTTAGTTGCTTGTTAAACACTCAGCTAAATCCCAAGTGGTCACTTGCTTTCTTTTCTTTAAGAGAAATTAAAAAAAAAGCTAAAGTCTGCCTCTGTGTGAATTATGCTTGAACTGGGAAAAAAAAAAGTGTCTGTATTAAAAGTGCTGTCAAATGCAAAACCTAAATTATTGTAAAACAAGACATTATTTATATGTCTTCTACAGTTAGAACACTCTTGGGATTTAACTGTTCGACTGCTGTATGCAAAACATACATCGGTGGTGGTTTTGTTTAACATTCCTTAAGATGTAAAGCAGCTAGTTTCTGTATTCTTTTATTGGGTTTTGAGAGCTTTGCAGGAAGAGAGAGGGCATTCACCTGCAGCTAAGAGTAGCCTTTTTCATATGGAATTGTAAATTTTACCAGTTCAGCTACTGGCATTGTATTTTCATTGTCTGTAAGAGCTTCGTAGGGAGGTATTAAATGTACTTAGTAGTATGTGTGTGTGTATTTATGGAAGACTTAACTATTACAGTATACATTTCACAATCAAGATAAGTTGTATACCAAACGCATTGTTTTGCCTATCCTTTAACTGTGAACACAAGATTAAATTCATTTGTTAACATTTTATATCAGACAGGCAGATCCACCGCAAATGAAGTAAAAAGATCAAAACTGGAGGTAAAATAGGAATAATTTATGCAACTAATATATACATGTGATTAGCTTTATCTCTCAGACTGCAGGATAATGCTGTTATATTTGGTAAAATAGAGTTTTCTGGAAATAATTGCCTGCTTAGCTAGGAATGTGATTTCCTTGACAGTCACATAAGTATGTTTGTTGATATCTGTAAGTATCTACATCCAGTTTTATTTCTCTTTGAGAAAACTGAGTTTTGGATAATTCATATTCACTACTTGAAAAACCTCCCCCACTGCTTCCAAAATGTCAAAGCTGAGCACAGGGATTTAGCCATACAACTTCTATTGAGATTAATTGGATTTGTATGGCTATTTGTATGCAGTTCTTCTGAAAGTATCATGGTCCCTTGTCTATAAAATATAAGAGTTTGTTCACAAATATAGTATCACAAAGAATATTTGGACAGAACAGTAAAATCAGGTTTAGTTTATGTTTGGAGATGAATAACTTTTGGTTTACTATAAATGTAAGGGTTCCTGTTTAAGTATACTGAGTGAATACTAAGCATGTGCTGTGCTTGCCTTAGGGCTTCATTTTTTTTAAATGCGTGAAGCATTTACATAGGAGTCTTCTGTACTTAACTCAGGAGGGGGAAGAGCATTTCTGATTCATTAATCCCTTTTTCTTTTGTGAGTAACTGGGTCCTTCACATCATGCACTCAAGAGGTGTAAAATATACAAAGAAGTGGGAGGGACAAGCAAAATGATGCCTGGCTCGCTATAATGTATAAATTCAAAATCTATTTCTCTTTGCAAGAGAAAAAATAGCAAGGGGAAGAAGGGCAGCACTAAATTTACTGAATGTGCTTACGTGATATGCAGGTTTGGGATAATTATTTTCTCTCTTGTTCAATAAAGTGAGTTGTTACCATGGTAGCATTCATATTGCACAATTTCTCTGTTATAAAATAAATTGAGAACAGTTTTAGAGACAGAAGACTCTTTGTATGAATGTTTGTTCTGTTAAGGGTTTTTTTTTTTTAAGTGCAAAATTGTGTCTTAGAAATGCAGTTCCTGAGGTTGGGGTCTTAAAATTATTCTTGAGAAGGGGAAGTCTCAGTACACTTCCCAGATAAAATGAATCAGGTTTCAATGATAAGTAGTGCTTCTGCATGACAAGATGTGCAAGAGTAGAGATTTAGTTCTGAACACTGGTTAAGTTGGAGGAGATCTGCACTGCTACTTTCAAGAATGTTACTACTGGTAGCAAAATTGAATACAGCAATTCAGAGGATACAGGCTGCCAGGCACCTGAAAGAAATAGCCTGGTTGTCCTTATCAGTAATTAACTCCTGGCAGTAGCCACCCAGCCTGTGTTCTGTTTTTAACATGTCTTCTTGGACAATATGTGTTGAGAACCTCTTGCAAAGCAGGTCTGAATCTTCAGTGGCAGAGGGGGAAATGCCTCCAGTGGAAGCATTTTCAAGTAGAGAATACCCCAGCTAATGCTTCGGTCTGTGCTGCTTGAGTTTCTCTTACTGAGGAACAGCAGATACCAACACTTCCTGATCACTTGGTTCTTTGATAGTTTTTTTTTTTTTTTTTTTGGACATTTATTGACTGCAGTGCAGATTCTTGTATAGAGAAGTTAAAAGGTAGTTGAGGAATACTTTTGTCTCTGTTGACTGAAGAGATTCCAGAAGATACCCTTGGGAACTCTACTACATGAAGCTTATGTGAAGGACTCCAAGGAGGTGGAAGAGTGTTCAGGATATAGCACTGTCAATTGGAATGACAGGTACCTTTTCATCAGACCGCTTTTCATCAGTGTATTTGATAATTCATAACTGCAACTGCTTCCTCTCTGTTTCTGCAGTTTTGTTTTTCTCCTGCGTTTTCTCACTACAGTAGGCAAATAGCCGTATTAGTAGGAAGGCGACTGTCTTTCATCTGCATGATCAAAAGGCTTTGTTGATTGCTTGATTCTTTCCTGCTTTTTTGCACCTTGATCTCTTTATATGGCTTTTTCAGAGTTTGGTGATCAATATAGTACTTTTGAGGGGATTAAGCCTTTTTATGATGATTTAATTTTATAACCAAAAAAATACCCCAGATTTATAAACACTGAATAGTATAGAAAAGTCTTGACAATTATTCAATCACAACCATCCGCTGCAAAAATAAATATGTTAATTAGTCATGGAAATTGTGTTTCTTGATTGCATTGTATTCCACTGAAACTAAAATAGGACACCTTGTGTTGGTTCTTTTATGCTTTTGATCCATTCCTGAATTACATGGAAATTGCACATTACTATTTTAGACTTTTTTGCTCCATAAAAGATTTGTCATGACACAGGAGCCATATAGTCAGTGTTTACTAACTACACAAATTTTAACTTTGTCCATACAGCAAGAAGTTTTTAAGAATCTGAGGGGGTGTTGTGTCTTGTGCTTCTGTCCATCTAAATGGTATTGTCCTTGAATGCCATAAAGGCAGAAGTTATAGTTGGCTCTGTACTGTTCCGAAGCAATGCTTCCCGTTTGCAGCTATTCAAGTGACACAAGTACATTGTCACTGCTTCAAGGAGTGAAACAGTCCCAGTAGGTTGCTTGAAGTGTAACAGCATTTGATAAAAGTTTTCTCTCCTCCCCGATGGCAACCTGGCCAGTCCCTTCCTGCAGATCGCTTGTCTACAGCTACGGCGCAGCTGAATTCACGGACCAGCAGGGTTGGTGGGTGTGCCATGTGCCAGCACACTGCTTCACTACTTCATTCTTGCCTTGGTTGGCTGCTGGCTTTTTTTACCCAACACGTGTGCTTGCCAAACATGCGAGTGTCAAAATCTGTTTTTCTCCAGGTTAGAAAAATGAAGTAATAGCAGTACAACCATAGAATTTCACAGTTGTGTTAAAGGGTGATGGAAATGGCATTAAAAAAAGCAAAAAAGTGTTGTGTTTGAAGAACAGGGTTTTTTTCTTTCCAGTTAATTGCTGACAGATGATGTTTCATGCTGACAGATGATGTTTCATGCTCTTTATCTGATGAAACAAAGTACAACTGAATAAAAGCAGAAACGTGGTAGTTAGGACCACTTTGGAGGATCATCTATGCAGGAGGTATAAAGCTATTTATAGATATCTTTTGCAATTGCATCTAAGATGTATTTAACGGGTCATTGAACGTAAATTTTTAATATTTTATGACTTATCAATTCATGGATGACTGAAAGCTTTACTTTCTGTAGAATGGCTAATACAGATGGATGTTATAAATTTATAGCCTCTATTGTAGTGTACCTAAACTTAAATTAAATAGTTATAGGTGGTTTGTTTTTTTTCAAATAAAACCAAAATTTCGCACTAGGTTATTACAGCCATCAGCTTTGTGCCATTACTGTGGGGTTTCATTGTTTTTTCAAGGAACTAGAGGGGTGAATTGCCTTCCTCAGTGACAGTCTTCATCTTTCTCTTGCTCCTGGCAGGACCAAACTGCCAGATTTACTGAGCCAGAGCAGAATATTCTCCTTGAGGGCAAGTATTTGGTTTGCTGGAACACTCTGACGGGGAAGATTCCAATTCTGCCCATTTCCCACTGCTGAGAAGAGCAACTTTGCAGCGTCCTCTCTTCCCTTGTGCTGGGTGGTGACAGACAGCCAACCTCGAACTGGAAGTTGTTGTCCTCCTTGGTGTTTTCCCTGTTCTGTGAACAAAGGTACACCAATATAAGCTTAAAGGCCATCATTTTGTTAGGAAAGGTTTTGAACAGAAGAGTGACTGTTCTTCTCAATTGCTGTTGTATGAGCTTTGTTTGTAACCATAGGTTTGTCCAGGATCCAACATCACATATGAAATCAAGTTCGAATTATTGTCTTATATGAACTACATGCCTTAAAATCAGGTTCCTTTTCTTTTTAACTCCCCTGTTTGCTGGTGTAAAACGTACTGTGACTTAATGCCACACATGCAGCTCCTGCTGAGTACTAGGCATAGTTGTTTCTAGCTTCTTAGTGTTGATGTGCAGCCTTATAATACGCTTCTCCTCCAATGTGTTGACTAGGTGCATTAATGACACAATTCAACAATTTGTTTAACTCCTGTTTGACAATACAAGAACAACATGAAATGTCATATTTCAACAGATCAGGTCCATATGTGTCAACAATTTGATACCTCATTACTGAAGTCCCTGAAATGAAGATTACAGGGAGCCAGTTGTGTATATCAGGGCATTTCTTTTGTTTACAATTTTACTGTACCCTTTCCTAAGCATCTTTGCTGGTCCTTTCAAGAGACAGCATGCTGGGCCAGGATTCGTCTTTGTTTTGTACCAGTATGATGTACTTGTGTACTTTTAGTGATTGAAACAACTTGTTTCTGTTCTTATTTTTGTTACTATTTATTCCAATTATGGTACCACTAAAATGTGCAGAGTTTTATGTTGTCACAATGAATATAGTGTTGATTGCAGTCCTCTGCAATACTTCTGGTGAGCAGGTGGGATGCAGCGTGGTACTGTGGAGAGTGTTCAAAGACTTGGCTTAGTAATCTGAAGATACAAAATAAACATATCTTTAAATTGTCATTTTTCAGAGCAGCCGCCCACTTCAGCCTACAGTGTATTTTACCTTTTGTCTAACCTTGTGGTTAAAACGTGTGATTTTTGCATTTCAGAAATATTTGGGTCAAATTTTCTTGGAGTGTTTTTTTTAATTACAAATTCTTAATATCTTATTTCTTTATACTAGATTTGCATCAATATCCTTTCAACACTTAATTATCATAATAATCCAAAAATAGACTGCAGTTAAGACACGTTGAAAACCTTTCTCTTTCTTGCAAGGTAGTTTGGTATCAGAAGATACTCCCAAACATCTGACTGTGAGAAGTCTTCTTTAATTTCATGATTTCTATTAGTAGTATATACAGAGTACTGATTTTTGTCCTCAGAGCAGATTAGAGATCCTAATTGCTCTAATTATTTTTTTAATGCAAAATTATATTTGCAAAGAGAAGTCGTTTGTATAGCAGTAGAAGGCTAGTTACTCTGTGTATACACTTCTGTTTTACTAAGATGGCATTAACAATTTACGGGCGTTCTGTAAATATCACAGATAATTGTAGTACTTTTAAGGTTACATTTTTCTGTTCTTGATAGACCATACCTTGCAATACCTAGAAATGCTGCCATTGTGGGACAGAAGTGTTATAAATGAAGGACCAAAAAAAAAAAAAAAAACAGGTGAAAATTTTCTGGATTTGGGGATTTAAAGTTATATGCTTGGTCAGTTGCATGAAGGTTTACTTCTGGAAAACAGTGTTCGTGTCATATTCCTTGTCTTCTAAACGCTTGGAACCTGAGGCCACTGATGCAGAAGTGAATCGGGGGGTAGCAGGCGGATACTTCTGTTGGCTGCCTATTGCCTCTGCCTTGAAAAATAGCCAGCCTTTGTCTGGTGTCCACTTTATGAAGCTACCTGACTTAAGTAATCAAATTAACTGTAAACATCATTCCCCAAGTGTTTCTTTGACCATCTGTTACCATCTTCGGTTGTTCTGATTTTGAAGTATGAAATAGAAAGGCAAGTACTTTTGAATTATCTGTCTCTGATTCATATCTATACTCCTTCTGCTAAGGAGTGCCTTTCCCAGGTCGTTACAGAGTAAATTAGATGCACACACCTCCCAACAGATTGTAAGTACATTCAGTCTTTGTTTTTTGCATGTTTTGGAAGATCAAAATGAACTCCCCCATGATCAATGCCAGAAGTCGTAACAATTTCTGAAAAGATTTCCAAATATATCCTCAGGTACAGAAAATAATTTGATCCTCTCAGAAAAAGACCACATTAAGCAAATTTCTTGCATGCCTTTCAGGGCATTATGAAGTACTTTAATTGATCCTCAAAGTGAGAGAACGGACTCAGAAATACTGATTTGTCCATGTATCACTATAGAGAATTTTATACTTTTTTAAAAAATTTAATGAGCAGAGTGAGGTAAAGATTGTTGTGAATATTTTGTTGTTTTATTTTCCTTTTTCTCCTTAGGCAAATTGATTAACACAAAAGTAAATGTGCTAAGAGAAAAAAAGGGCATTTTCCTAATATATAGTGAATAAAAATAATGAAGAGAGAGGAAATTCATTAATACTTTTGAAAGATTCCTTGAATAATAGTTTCAAAATGAATAAATTATTGAACTGCTTTTAAAAAGTGATGTTACTGTGAGTGGGCAGAGCTAATCTATGCAAATACTTTTGAGGTACTGAGAAGTTTTCCAGAAGATGGCGGGGGAAGCTGGATTTCCATCTTTTTTTTTTTTTTTTTTTTTGGTTAAGACTGCAGAGTATGGAGAGAATACAGTAATTAATAGTGACAGAGCCCTTGCAGAGACCCAAGAGAAAAGTAAAGGGAAAACACAAGGTGGTAGGATGTAGAAGATGCAGATGATACATTTTACCTTTGCTGAATGCATTTTAACAGCCACATTAAGTCAGACCAAAAGTGGGTTTACCCACTGTATTACTTCTTACAAGATAGTAAAACTGTCTGACTACTTCCGATTAATGTTGGACATGCAGGAGAGATAATAGACCGGGAAGCAGAAGATGAGTGTATGTTATGGCTTCTTATCATCTGTGGCTTAAATGCTTGCCATAGAGTTGATGTTCTTTGCCTTTAGCAGCCTCTGGTTCTATTTCCTTTGATGAATGTGTCCAGTTGCTTTCTTAAGTCCATCAAACCCACTGTTGCCTCACTGAATTTTCAGTGGCAAAGTGTGTCACAGATTAACTACAAATTTGGGTGAAGAAATATCTCCTTCTGGGTTTCTTGTTTGCATTTTTAAATTGCCTTTTTAGTTTCCTGGGGTGTTTCCTGGATCTTGTTTCAGTATGCATTTTAAAAAACTGCAGGGTTTTTTTGGAAAACAGTGATTTTGGGAAGAGATGTGAGGACTAGATATAATGAGACAGAGGAGAGATGAAAGGATGCTGATGAGTCAAGATTTATAGCTAGTTAGTCACTGAGAAAAAAAAAAAACTAGAAGAAAGACTTCTAATTGAAGACAGTGGATTCTAAAATATGAATATGAATTCTGGAGCAAGGTGAGGAAGTGTCTCCTTGAAGGAAGAAAATACATTTGCTTCACTTGAGATTGAAGGGAAAATACACAAGGAAGCCAATTGCAGGAGAAAGTGCTAGAAATAAGGCAGCTTCTAGTATGCAGAAAGGTGTTCTGGGGCCTGAACAACAGGAGAGGGTGGGTTGGTGCAGAAAGGAGGGTAAAAAGCAAAAGATGGATGCACATTTATCCCTTAAACAAGTCTGTGAAATTGGCAACACTTTCTATCAAATATTGTTTAGTGTAAATGGGACAGAGAAAGTAAGACTGAGTGGAGTAAGACGAAGTGGTGAGCACTGATTCACCACTGAACACAGCTGGGAAAATACTGTATGAGAATGACTCTAATGACTCATATAATAGAAACCGAAAGAATTTTGTAGTTTAAAATTCAAGGTTGGTGTGCCTTGGGCTTAGTAAACTTTTCTGCTCTGAAGATATGCGAGAAATATCTTGAAGGTGGTATGATACAAACTGAGTGGGTTTAACAGCATGAAATTCAAGGTCATGTACTTGAGGGTAAATAAACGTTTATTCTGAAAACAGGCAGATCATCTTTTAGAAACTGAAGGAAGAGGAGGACGTTTTGACTGTCTTAATAAACGACTGAGCGACCAATATGATGAAGCCTTGAAAAAATCAAAAGGATCACTTTTTAAATCTGTACATCACATACGTTTGCCTTAAGTGAACTGAAGTCTGAGGAGACACTGAAGACAGATGCAGAGTAACAAATACAAAAAGATTTCATTAAATTATAAGAGTATATTCCAATCAATAGGTCTTGAATAAAATTACTTAGGAAACTGAAGCAGGTTTTCCTATCTGTGTGTCAGTAAGATTCTGGAAAAGTCTTCTATGCAAGTCATTGTGTTGGAGGGAAAAAATTGTTTTTATCATCAGAGAATTTAGTGCATTCGTGAAAAAGATGGCATGACATGATGGCTTCAGTGACACAGCCTGATCTCAATCCAGTAAATTCTCTATTGTACCCAGGACTGAAAGTAGGGATGTTGCATGATAATCCATAGGGGAAACTGTGATACAAATCTCCTTCCCTGCCAGGCTGTCACGAGTGCCTCGTAGAAACAGCTAAACACCCCTAACATCATGACCCAACAAATGTCTTTAAAATCCTTAAATGGTTATAAAAATAAAGAAAAAAAGTTCTTTTAGCCTAAGAAATATCAGTTTTTGAAGGATAAAAGGTAGCGGTAGTAGTCAGTTGATATCCTTCCCCATACCCCCCACCTTATATTAATTAAACATTTAGTGAATATAACGCTGTCACATCTGGAATTTTTCAACACATTTATGTCTTGCAAGTTTGCTTAAGTTACTAATTAGTGTTAAATTCTGTTTGACCCGATCTAATGAAGTCTTCTGGTAAAGTGTTGTCAACCCGTTGATGAGAGATGCAGAAATTACTTAAAAATTGGGAAGTGTGGTGTGTACTACTGCAGATAATGAAATAACACACGAGGTACTGGAGAGTCAACACAAAATAATGAAGTAGCATTTATGTGAGAGAAATGCCAAAGATAACCAGTATAGGACAAAGAAAAACACCGAATACAGACATTCATGGAAGAAAAAGACTTGCAAAGCAGACTGGGTCACTGTATTTGCGGTGTACCCTAAGGATCCTGTATAGCCACCGATGTGATGTGTGTGGTACCAAAGTGAGGGGCATAGTGCTGTGTGGAACACCCCTGTGGCTGGGACACTTCTGTCTGCTGGTGGCTCTCTTAATGTCAAAAACACTTTGGCTGCATTCAGAAGATAGTTTAAGAGAGAGTTGGATTAATTTAAGATGAGAAAAAGGTAAAATACATAGCTGAAGCATATAGTAATGAACAGTTTAACTGCACACAGGAAGGTCATGAGCGATTTTGAGGGGTGTAGAATAAGGGTAAAATAAGGCAAGAATGGCATGATATAATTAGTACTATCAGAGTGCTACTAGAGGATGGAAAAATAAGTTTCAGAAGGGAGGTGGTAAAATGTTTTCCCACCATAAACGTTTAAGATCTGATTAAATGATCGGTCGTATCACCCCATGCAGTCTCTTCTGTTGTGTTTTTTTCATTAAAAGCCTTGCACAAAAAATAATTCAGAATCAAAACCTGTTTGTCAAAATCTAAGCATTCAGAAAAGTGTTGATTTATTTCAAATAATTTTTATAAATACAGTTTTAATCAATTACTGGCTTAAATATATATAATTGTAATGTTCTACTGTTACCTTTCTGTATGAGCTTTTCTAACAAGGCTGTCATACTGAGCGTACTCCAGCTATAATTTTGATTGAAATTGTTTTGAGCAGGGTTTTTTTCTTATGCTTATATAATTTCTACTAGGGTCATTGAATTTAACTCCAGGAGACTATTTCGGCAGTCATTTTGACTGAAATGTGTTTTCTAAATGGCATCTGGTTTGCAAACTGTCTTGTTGCATAGCAGTGGTTTTAGCATGTGTGTGAACGTAACTCTCGGCAGTGGTGGGTTTTGAACAAGAGAGAGTTGTGTGTTTGCTTTGAGAGACAGGTGATGAGGATGTTGCAAAGCACTAGGGTGTATATAAATTTTAATTCGATTGTGGGAGAATATAGTCATCTGATGGTACTTAAATAATCAGTTATTAATTTCGTGATAGGTTTGAGGTTCAGAATCAAAAAACCATATAAGGCTGTGGTTGAAAGAAGGCCAGACTGAAGAGTTACAATTAACATTGCATCTTGGGTGAGATAATTGAAGTTAATTGACTGTGGACATGAAAAGTTCTCACAGATGATCTAGTACGTCTCTATCAGTTTGAGAGTGCTCCTGCTAGTGTCTTTCAATAATATTTTGTCTAGTCCAGTTTAAAATGTGCCACTCAGTGAGATTTCAATCACATCTCTAAGGCAACAACTTTTTCTTTTCCTAATAGCCAGCATCACTTTCTTTGTTTAGTCTTATCCTATGGATTTGAGATGTGCCACACACTTTTTCCCAACTCTTTCCAGGGATAACCAATCACTGCTTACCCAAACAAACCCTGTGTTTCCCTGTATCTCAGATGCTAATTCTGCTCATGTTTTGCACCTCCACAAATGTTTTCTGGCTTCTCGTGGTGTCCTAGGGAAGAGCCTGGCCTTTCTCAGCAGACAGCCCTCACTTCTGGAATCCTTCTTGTTTCCACTCAGCCATGTGCTGACAAAGCCGGTCTTTGTGATTGCTTTAGGAATGATGCAAGACCCATCTGTTAGCTCAGGCTGATAGGAAAAAAGCAGCCTTTAAGGATGGCCTGTGGGTTGCTTTGTTTTTTCCAGAGGTTTCAACATCCATATTTGACCAGTGAATCTCCAGAAACAATCTGAGTGGTCATTTCCTACTGGCAGTGAATTTCTGCCGTGCTTTTATGATTATTCTCACCTTGCATCCAAGCTTTCAGCAGCAGGTTTCTCACACAAATATATTTCAAAGAAATCTTGGTCATGGCTTGTTTTTAAACATACTAGAGACACCTGTTCCTTCACATTTTTCAGATCAGTAACTTCAGATTTTCTTGTTATTCCTGTAGAAAATTCCATTTACTTATTAACTTTTGCTGGCATTAAATCATTACCAGACCTAACTTTAATTTTATGAATAGCTTTAGAATATTTCTTTCAACTGTAATTTCTTTTGTTCAAAAGATTCTCAATAAATATTCTTTCTTATGTCACCCACACAGTTTTTCTGGCTTGCCTCTAGTCTGTTCTTGCCAGATGTCTTTCCCCAAGCTTTTGTGATTAATGAAATAGAGCCACTGTACCCATGGTATTAAAAAAAAAAAAGGAAAAAAGCTTTGAAAAGTATTTTTTTTGTTGAGAAATGCAATTAGTTTGACATTGCATTCACATTTTTCCCAGCTGTGTTTTAAACTTTTCACATATCTTCATTTAAGAGCAGATTGCCTCCAAAGTTCCACAACACCTGAACTTTTGAAATGGTAATGTTTTTTCAGTGCTTAAGTTATAGGTGGTATTTGGCCCTTAAGAATTAAAAAATTGGTGATTTTTGAAATTTTGTTACGAATACTATCTTAAACCCAGATCATTCCCCTCTATTCTGCTTTACTAGGTGGATGCCCGCAGTAGGCACAGAGAGAGAGACTGTTTATATGAATACTGTTTTACGCAAAAGAGCTCAGCTCCAGAAGCAGTTAGAATGAAAGGTAGATCTCATAATGATTTATAATACCATACATATACCTTGTCGTTCATTCCACTACCCCCACCGCAGTTAGCTTTTAGATGTTTGGTGAAGAGATGCTCAGACCTCTTGGGTTGAGCCAATTTCCTCATGACCCAAGAGGGCATGAGGAAATTGAACCTTCTGTGTCCTAGAAGACTTCTTAGCCATTTGGTGAAGATAATCATCTTATTTTTATTAATTGGGTCTAGAAAACTAGGTTCAGCTCAAAATATTTGAGGAACTTAATAATTCCACATTTACCACAGTTGAATCTTTTCTTCTGACAGTGCAAAGTTGCCCAATTCTGTGGCTGATTCATCTGCAGGAGAATCCTGCTATATTGTATAAAGCAGAAAAAATGAAGAAGTTATTGCTTTGGGGTGACAGAACTCCTGCGGTTTTTGATTGTGCCTGAACCCATTGAAGAATCTCTGCAAAGAGAGCTCCGGGCTGCTCCCCCCTCAGCATGCAGGCTTGGGGCATCTTCGGGCATCTCTGCCTTTCTCCATGTACAGGCTGGACATCTCTAACTAGGTTTTTAATTCTGGCCCAAAGACTCACAAGTTAGATGTTTTAGCTTCGAACATTTTCTCTGTAGAGGAGCTGGTCCCTATTTACTCCCCATAGATACACGTTCTTTCTTCTTTATTGCCTCTTTGGCAATAAAACCGTTTCTTACCTGCATGGATTGAAAATGCTTAAAAAGATAGAAGTAGAGAGAATTGCCAATCTCAGGACCAGGACTCACTGTTTAAGCACTCACTTCCCTGTGATGACATTTTTATTAAGCTAAATAAATAGAGGATTTGTGAAAGAAATGAGAAAAGGGCTGCAGTTTGCGAAGCAAGTTTGTGTTACTCTGATGATCAGTAGCTTCATTTGTCTCGTTGTATTATATATCGAGTCTTTAGAGTTAACGTCTTGAGTCGAAAACATTCATGAAACTTAATATCTAGTCCCATGCTATTTCAGATTTATTGACTCAGCCTTTAGTAAGGAATTTTACGATGCTGACCTTATGTTAAACATGTAGCATGTGGTGCTAGTTGGAAAAGAAAACGGTTACAATTTGTTACAGTATTGCTGGAGCATTGGTAATGCAGCAGCAAGGCCACATAAAACTGAGATGGGTCCAGCTCCAAACTATCTAGGCTTTTGCTGTGCTGGTTGGGAGCTTTTAGGAGCCTTCTGCCATTCCTTCGTTGATGAATTCTGAATGTGAGACCAGCTCCAAGGATGTATTGCAGAAGGGATTCATCAGTAATGGTGCACCCCAGTAATTTACACTGGGGTGTAAAATAGTAATTGTTACAGCAAATTACTCCAGAATGCTTCTTCACTGGCTGAATAAGGACTTTGTTGAATGAAGAATCTAGAAAAATGTGCTCTCAAGCTCATGAGTATTTTAAGACAATAAATACCTAACAAGTTGAGGCTGATCCCAATTCAGTGATATGTTCATAGTAAACATATATAGTATTCATAGTGTGTAACAAACACGGTTTTGAACCATTTACCATATACTGAGTTAAGTTTTCTTAAACGCTGTTAATGCTAACAAATTGTAAATCATGTGCTACTCTTTAATGTAATTTATAGACCTGAATTAAGTAAATGCATCTTTGTGAATATGGTAGGTCCATATTCCTTAACCAAAATCCAGAGACTTTGCAGACTGTTGGTATCCAAACTATTGTTGTCTAATCCATATAAAAGAAAGTTAAGCACAAGCTGTTATAAAAATTGCCTCATTCTTGGTGACCGTATTTTTTTCTATTCTCCACAGCTAGTAGTCTTTTTTTTTAATATTATATCCACTTAAGGGAAAGCTTTAATAACTATTCCCACCTTCTGCAAGCACTGTCACAAATTTGAAGACCAGGTTCACTGCCAGCAAAAGAGTGAGGTTATTATTGAGTTACAGTTGTTGGGGTTTTTTTTTGATTGCTACTGGTAAGAACTCGCTGCTGCTTTTTATAGCAATGTGCTTCCTTGAAGGTTTGAACTGACACTCTCTTTCCTGATATATTTATTCTTCAGAAATTCCTTACTATGCTATTATCATTACACAAAGGTAGGTCATGGCTGGCTGGTTTTTTTGAAAAGTAGATCTGTGGTCAGATACCAGTTTTTCACAGAATGTAACCTTATTGCTTTGAACTGTCAGTGGCATCTATATCAAAGGCCAGGGAAATGTGTCCTTGTTTTCTGCTTTTACCTCTCTCTTTCCCCTGGGAGCTGAGAGGAGGCAGTGGAATCACCACAGCATTTTTTTCCTGAGGCAGAACAGACTCGTACTCAGTGGTGACATCCCATGACTAGTGATGGGATAGGGATACTGCAGTCATCATTTGGAGGAACAAAGATAGTGAAAAATACACTGGTATGTTGCTATTTTGGTACAATAATCAATGGATCAGTCAAGACACTTAATATGTGCGAGTAGGCAAATTTTTCTCTTTTCAGGATGTGCTTATTTTAAGCACACGATCTTCCAGCCTTTCCTTTCTAACCTTTGGATTCTTTTTTATCTGGAGTAGAGCAATACATCCATCTGTTCAAAATGTGGTACGAACTGGCACAGGAAGATCCAACTTTGAGTGTGAAAGTTCAAGAGGAGTCTCCGGGTACAAAGGAAAGAGAATCAAAGTCTCTTCTGGTTGTCAGGCAGAGATTTGGAAAATGTTCAGCTCATGCCTATTATTCTCATTCCCCATATTGCCTTTCTCTCTTTGATCATAACTCCAGGATAACCCTTGATAACGAAGGGTTTAGCCTGTGTTTTTCACTGCCTGTGCTGAAAATGTAACAGGTTTGCTGGCTGCAGAACTCTGAAAATCAGTGAGCAAGTTTGAGTGACTTTACAGGGAACCATGGGAATGACGACAAACAAAAAAAGAAAAATGCCTACAGCTATACACATTAGCAAAAATGACTAACATTTCTGATGTCTCTTGTTCGTAGATCACCTCTCTTGTGACTCTCCAGCTGTTATCCATGGTTGGCCATAATGACCAGCTTGATGGACCACGATATAAATGTACTGTATCTCTGGACTTCATCAGAGCTATTGCCCGGTGAGCTTATTAGAGCTTATTTGCTGACTTGAAAGAGACTTCAAAACCAGTATTTGCTCAGTCATTAGCTCTCTGCAGACCAAAACAAAAATCTGTGGATGGTTGCTAAGAATGAGTGGATAAGTCTTATTTATGAGAAGTGTTGAACTTGAGATAAGTTTAGTCCAATGCTGTCTTGAAAAAAAATTTATCTTACAGTGGCAGTCTGTGTTACAGTAACATACTGTCTTTGTGCTTAATAAAGGTCAGGGGCTTCATGTGAAAATACTGCTCTAAAATGTCAGTCCTTTTCATTACTAAAAGGCATATTATGGTATTTGAATCTGAAATGGTATTTAGTTCTTAACAGTGTTTGTTGTACATACAATATAAAAACTACATAGGTTATAGAAATTCTTCCACATACTCTATCCTGTGTGGTCTGTAGTAGATACAGACTAATTCAGTAAATGAACGTTGATACCTCAATGGCTCTGTTAATTCAGAGCCTTCAGTTTTGGAGTCTGAGAACAGTTCCAGGTCCATCAGAAGAGATGATGATAAATTACAGGCAGAAAGGCATGCAGTATATAGGAAACAGTCAAAACTATGTCTCATTTGTATGAAATGCCAGAAGCATTACCTCACACCTGTTGCTGCAGCCAGCTTATTAGCAGGTCTTGGATGAAGAGTCTATAGCCAGAACAGAGCCCAGAAATGACATGTGGCGAAAACGAGGAGAAATATTTTCAAGGCCAACTCTTCTCTGTAATGTGGGACTTCAGAGGAACCCATGTAGACTGCATCCCATAACCCAGTTGCACATGTTGCTCTCCTGAGCTATTAAGTGTCCAATAGCCTTGTCAGCAAACTCCAAGGACACACTTATTTCAATTTGCAGATGGACAGGCCATAGAATGAAACCTCATCTGGTTCAGGCCTGGCTGGACTACACTGACAGGATCTCCATAACTTCACTATGTCAATTTGCTGTTCCCAGCAATAAAGTTGCTTGTGAATGATGCCCTGAAAAAGCTGCCGTTGATACCAAGTGCAGCAGACCATCTGCTTAGCAACGTGGACCGATCATTGTGTGTACAGACATCCCCAAGTTCTTGTCTCTGCTCTAACTCCGGTGGTGAATACAGACACCGGTTCAGAAACTCTGTACGGACTATGAGGGTCCTTGAATTAAGATACAGGAAATGATTTCTCTGTCCTTGCAACTTTAGCACCCTCAGAAGTTATATTGACTTCATTAAAGTTGCTGGAAGGTAGAGGTGGCCAGGACACAGGACCAAAATGTGTGCTGTGCAGCTCATGCTTACTGCAGAAAGTAGTTGTTGGAGACACTGACACTTCAAACCTCGGTGTGTGACATTGTGCTTTGGCTTGCTTTCCTTTAGGTCAGATTTGTGTGTGTGTATGTGTATTCTAACTGACATTTCCTGCATGTTATGAAGAAGAAAGCAATTCTTTTTTTCCTAAAAAAAGTGCTTTTGAAGTGTTGCTATGCTGCATACACAGGGCCATTTAGATGAGCTGACAGATTTTGAAGTTAGCCTGTTCTACTCTTCCCCTGTTCCCCCCTTTTTTTTTCCTTGTTTTGTTCCTTTGTTTCACTTTTTAAATTAAGTATCTTTTCCAACCCACAGTCTTTGTTAATAAGGTGCATGATCCATAAAGATACAAGGTTTCATGAACCCATGATAGAAGGACTTCCCCCTTGTCTCAGTGGGGCTGGCTACAGGGTGAAGACATGATCTTCTGTGCTTTAAGAAATTTAATTTTCTAGCTGTGCCATAGTCTTCCAGCTGCCTGTAGTTTTTAACCTCTCATGGGAGAGGTTATATTTGTTGTACAGAGGGAGCTACTTTACCATTTCAACCAAAATAAGCAGTAAGCAAGTAAGCAGCCCATCTCCTGATTCTTTTTTCTTTGTTACTGTAATAATACTAAAATAAGTTTGTTAGGCACTAAAATCTTCAGAGACCTCAGCATTGTTATTATCTCAGCCTTGCTACTCCAGTATACTTCCTAATGGAAGGCTGAAGAGTGCAAAGAGCAGGACAGAAAACCATGCTCTCTCCATCCCCTCCTCATGCCTTTCAAGCTGTTCAGATTGTCATTTCATTTTCCTGTATTTTTTTAAGCAAAAGTGAAAATTGCATTTAAAACAAAACAAAAGCTACCTGTTTGGTTTTGGGTTTTTTTAAAGAGTAGAAAGCATAATGTCTCTTCCTGGTGGCTTTTAATGTGATAACCACTGGCCATGCTGAGTCTCTCTTTAGTTTCACAGAACCTCATGTCTGGCTCTATTCCGTTGCGTACATTCAGTCTTTTCAGAGATATTCCCATGATTTTTACTACTTAGTGCTAATTGTACCTTTGGCTGAAAGTAAGATTAGACATTTCTTTGTTAGAAATCTCTAGTTGCTGTTTTAGGAATTTCAGACCTAAGTTCATAATTTTTCTGTAGCTGAAGCAGGGATCTCTTAATGTTTGTTGAATGTAATGGATCTTTTCATACAGTCTGTAATGAACCCAGTTGTTATGACAGGACAATTGTGTTTCATTTAGTTGATAAGGTCAGCATTTGTTAGAGCGTGTGATTTTGTTTCTGTGGAAAGCCTTGTAACTAAAGCACTTTTATTGAGTGACACAATGTCATGTGAGTCTAGCAGTGGCAGTTAATTTCTTTAATTTTGTTACTGGATTATGAAGTAGACTCAAACATGGTGTCTTGTTATGCATCTTGGGGATTTCTGAACTTTTCCTCTCTCCAATATGAAGTTTTACAGAAACTTTTTTAAAAGTGGGTTATAGAATGATGTGTGAACAGAGAATATTAAATGATTGCAGTCTAACAAATAAGACATTCAGCCAGTTTAATCTCACTTAGCATTGTGAGCGGTTATTTTTGCATCATTGAATACTTTTTTTAAAAAAACTTTTAATTTTATGCTTGTCATTATATGCAGTAATTTGCATTATTTATTCAAACAGTAAACCCCAACGTCTGAGTTTTAGATTGTATAGCAGAATGAGTTTAGAGACAAAAAAATAATTATATGTTTTATTCTACTGCTGTTTCATTCTGCCTGCCATTAAATACAAAAGTATACATTAAAATCTTCTATCCTATTGAGTGGCATTCTTCAATTTTTCAAATTTAGCTATGAACATGGGTCAACTAGTGTCAAGACTGAAAGAACGCAGACTGCAAATGAGTGCAGATGAAGGAGTTACGTAGTACATGCTAAAACAGGTGGTTTGGAAGTTGAACAAAACATTCAATAGCATAAAAGATTGCTGCTTTGCATCACCAACTAGAGGATCATGTTTACCATATGAAAATCTAATCTTATTAACTTTTATATATTTTTACTGCTAAATGATTGAAATAATCTTACAGTTTTTACTAGAAAGCTGCTTTATTTCTTTTTTAGAATCTTACGAATTTTAAATAGTCAGAAGACAGGTAAACAATATTAGAAGTTCAAAAATTCATTCATTCTTGATTGCATTTCTTTGGGGGTTATTGCTTGATTTTGACTGTGCAGAAAGTCCTGTGTGTGCTGTCTCCAAACAGGTTATGGTCTTAGCACTGTTAAGATGATTGCTCTAATGTACTGCCTTTTTGTTTATAGGACCGTGAACTTCGACATAATAAAGTACTTGTACGATTTCTTGTGAAAACAAGCTTCACAGCCATATGGACACTGTGACAATGACTAAGGCAAGCTGTGTTCATCTCTCTACTTAGCTGGCCAGAAAGAAGAGTATTTTGGCTCTTTTGGATTTGTCCAAACAGGTGCTGGCCCAGCATGGAACCTGATGAAAATACTCTGATTGGTCTGGGTGGATCTGAGCAGAGGACTATTTACCAGGGACCCTGTAGTATTTGGAAGCAATGTGTTAATTATAAACAGCAGGGTTTGAGCACAATCTGTTCTACTCTTAATGATGTTATCTTAACACTGAAATTGCCTGAAACCCATTTACTTAGGACTGCATTTTGCTCTATGAACTCTCCCCAGTGCTTTGAACGTGGCAGCAGCCCTTGTTTGTATGCCCAGTCTTTTCACTTCCTCTCCGCAGGAATCTTTGCAGTTGCCTGCCAAAGCAGCTTTTCCCGAGGCCACCATTTTAGGAGAGTGGAGTAGCAAAATATAATAAACATAAGAACATATTTAAAATCAAGCTGGTATAAATCCTTCTTTCTCTTCAGTCATATGTAGGCAGACTGTTACACTGTTATATGGAGATCACGATGATAGGAAACTCCCAGTTAATCACCATACTGTCTTTTTGCAGACCATTCATAAATGTTGACTATGAAATTTTTTTTTACAAAGCTTTATTTTAAAAACTCGTTGATCCTTAAAGTTCCATCCCGATGTCAAACATGAAAGGTTTTATTTTTGTTTAAATGTTTTACAGTCCTTTTACGCTCATCCAGTGTATGTATTGCTGTTTGGAATGAATGTACATTAAGCAACACACTGTGTAATGGCTTTTGTAACTGTGTCTGTCCTGCAGAGGAGGACGGCACGGCTGCCTTTCCATCAGAAAGGGAGAAATTCAACAGGTGATAGAGTATTCCTGCAGCAGAGCCCCAAAAGAGTCAGAATAGTGAATAATGAATGTGGTGTTATAACAAAACTTCAGTTTTGGACATACGTGATAGAATACGCTACAGTTGTATTTGTCTCCAGTTTACATGTAGAGGATTCCCAACTGCCGCTACTTCTGTGGGGTATTAAGATCCTCCGATCCAGTTTGAGATTATTGTCTTCGTGGATCTGAAGATTTCTGTCACCCACTTGGAAACTCCAGGTCCCACAGCCTGTTTCTCAGATTTTTTTCCTCCTGAATACTAGTCTTTGACTGTTTGACAGTACAAGGCCATGTCCTGTATTGACCATTATGGTTTTTTCCAAGGAAAAAAACATCATTCTTTCCCCACCTTCTTCTGATGTTGGAGATGGTCAAATACCCTGAACGTGTGTAGTGTTTTCTTTTGTTTATCTGGGGGGG
>JAOQGH010000001.1:14061798-14081928 GCA_025769975.1 Gallinago jamesoni | reverse complement strand
GGAAATCGTGGATGCCCCATCCCTGGAGGTGTTCAAGGCCAGGCTGGATGGGGCTTTGAGCAACCTGCTCTAGTGGGCAGTGTCCCTGCCCATGGCAGGGGGGTTGGAACTACATGATTTTTAAGGGCTCTTCCAACCCAAACCGTTCTATGATTCTAAGCTTCTGTGCTCCCAAAAAGCAAAGGGACCTGGAGAGTGTTGGTTGTAGCTTCCCCTTCAGCCAAACACAGGAGCACTGGCAGCATCTCAACATGTCATTTGAAACATTTGCCAGCTTAAAAGATCCTTGCTGTTGTGAGGAAGCTAGATTAACTCAATTCACGTGTTTCTGGGCTGGAGCAGCATGGCTGCTCTCCACGAGCAACCTTCAGTCCTCCTCCAAGAGCTCCGTGCCCAAGGTGGGTGATGTGGCCAGAGGTGTTGCCCTCTCTGGTGTGACTGTTGTTGAAGATGGGCAGATGCAACGGCTGCGCTGCCAGGAGCTGCCTGTGGCAGCATATGCAGCACGTTCCCCTTCTCTCGGTAGCTTGACTGACTCTCGCTGGTGTTTCAGATGCATGTGCAGAAGCACGGCGTGGGTGCCAGCCTCGGAGTTACACTTCAGCAGAGCAGTTTCACACTTGGGCTACTTCGGATCCTGCACAAACTCTTCCCCGAAAAACCCTGTAAGACGGTTCTTGTGGCACCCGGCTGGCTGTTTGCTGGGGAGTCGGTGCTCAGGCATTTTGCATCTCAGGTAGCCCCTGAGGCTGTACCTGGGAGGCCAGCGATGACGGAGTGTATTCCCAGGGCTTGGGGCTGTCCCTGACAGTGTGGATGAGAGGTCTTCTCCTTGAGCTCCTAGGGTCACCCCTTCAGACAGCCTGGCATAGTCAAGAGCTTGAGCAAGCGCCAGGTGAGAGAGGGAAAGTTCCAGTGCTGCTGTGTTTGGCCATGCTCACACCTCCTCTGAAGTGTCCAGAGCACTGCTGTGAGCCTCCTGCTGAGAAGAAGCCACATTTTGAGCACAGCTTCTGCCACAGGATGAGTTTTCCTGTGCCTGTGTGCAGTGCCGTGTCTGCCAGCAAGATGCACAGGAGGCTTGCAGCGTTTTGCTTGGGGCAAGGGACAGCGCTGAGATGTCTCCCACGACCACGGTGAGGATCGGTGCCCTTCCCGGTTCCCTCCCTGCCATCCCCTCCACTAAAGCATCCTCACCATTACTCATGCAATTGGATTCCTCCTCTTTTTTTTTTTTTTTTTTTAAAGAAGTATCTAAAAATTATTCTTTAAAAATTTCTGATGAATAGCATTAATCCCCTAAGAGAGGAACACTCTAGATAGCTTAGCAAAAACATCTTTTATTCATGAGCAGCATACGCCATACGTTCACTCCCTCACTCCAGTCTCGGGCATTATTTCAGGCAGAAGAAAGCACATCTTCAGCATTGTAGGCTTTTGAACAATGAGAAAATGTATAATGAAGTGGCAGCACCTCTCAGAGGCAATAACCTACTGAAATATTGCAAGCCTTTATAGTCAGTGGGCATTTAAAAGCCTTAACTTTTAACCAGCAGAACTTTGTTACTAAACAATTACTTTTATGTATGCACTCAGATCTCTCTGTACTTTTCCAAAGGAGAATGAAGTGCCATCCTTATGTTTTAAATACCTTGGAACCTTTTTTCCTTCTCTCTACTTGTATACAGTGAATCCTAAATTATAAACTCTGCCAGTCTGAGGGTTGCTTTTGCTCTCAAACTGCTTGGTTTTTAACTTAAAAGGCCCTTAAGATAATTTTCCCCAGTGCATTCAGTAACTCCCTTTCCTTTTGCTTGCTGGGAGTCCCAAGTAGAGGCACGCACAAGTTTCTAAGTCTGCTGCAAGCTTATAACCTGCTATTTTCCCTATTGGATCTATTTTTAAAAACACAGGTGAAATAGAAAGCCTGGGGGTGTGCAAAAGTTGGTCTCCTCAATTAATTTAACACATTTCTTTCTGAAGAAATGAAGAAACAGCACAGGTGAAAAGTCAGTTGGAAAACCTGCTGCTTCAGCCTAACATCCCAGAGTAGGCTACTAAGTGTATTTAGCCATCAGGAGAATTAATTCATTGTTGCTGGAATTTTAACTTTGATTTCTCAATATAACTTTTTAAAATGCTGAGGATTAATGGCATTTGAGGTGCAAATCCAAAGACTTAGTCTGACTCCAATAGGTTTTGGAGGGGGCTCTAGATACACGTGAGGTTAATCATAGGAGAGCCCACCTCTGCAGCTTGATCCCTGGAAATGGAATTGACCTTCTCACAGCTCAATTAGGGATAAGTTTATATAAATATATCTTAATGCTCGACCCCAATCTCCTTTGCATGCCCTGGTTCAGTTGGCTTGTGAATAATATGGCCTCCTGTCAGCAAAAGGAGACAAGACACTTGTTCAAATGTTCAGAGTCAGCAGCCCAGCAGAGATGGCTCCAGGCTGTAACTGGGGCAAACTGGAAAGCTGGGACTGGCTGCGCAGAGCTGAGCAAACCTTTCTGATTTTCACCTTTGGTACTTGGCTGCCACTACTCCAACTTTTTACATTTAGCAATACTTTTATAGTATGGTTTTTGAAGGTGGCGTTTCTCTTCCAGCTCTAATTTCTCCATCAAGGGTTAGCCAACCATCTTGTGCCCAACAAACGTAATTTTTGCTCTTTCTGTTGAAGGATCACAAGAGAAGGCCTCAGGCAGACGCTGTGCTGATAAATACGCAGTGCAGGGGGCAATACCAGCTCTTTGGAACTCAGCACTCCTGATTCTTGTGGGCATGGCAAGGCTGGAGAGTAAAGCCCCAGCTGAGTGTCTCCTAAGCGCCACCATTCCCACCAGAACAAGGATCAGTCCTTCAAGACTTGGTGAGTGATGTCCCCTTGCCAATGGGTTCCCTCTGCCTCCGGCTGTCTTGTGTTATGTGCTTCCACCATTAGCTTTGTGCCAGTTCTGGAGCTGGTCACACCCCAGTGAGCCAAAAACTAACTCAGCCAAAAAAGGGGAGTGCTTTTTGCCTCTGGGATGGGCAGGGGAGTGGGGCAGGGAAGGGTGTGCTTTGGTAGCCACAAGCCATCAGGATCAGCTGAGCTGCTCCTAAAACCACACCTTAAATATGCGCGGCCCCTCCTGTTTCCCTGTAGACAGATGTTCCTTGCATTTGGCCAGTGCCACAGTTTGTGCTCTTCTTGCCAGTGTCTATAGATGGAAATGCTGTTTAAGAAATACTACTTAAAATGGATTATCTTTTTAGTCTTGCAGAAGAAGGACCCTGCAGTCAGGCTTGGCGTATCTTCTTAAGGAGTTGTGGAGAAGTTTATGCTGTAGCTATACATATGACATTGCTAAACAGCACCAAATTTATTAAACCTGCCATCTTCATGAGCTTTAAATTCATTGGCAACATAGATTTTTTAAAAATCACGCTCTAATCTTTCAGAGAACAGAGCTTCTGCTTAGAGATGCTGTTCCAAGGAGAACCAGCCACCATATGAGGTGTCCTCTTGATTTATAGCTGCAGCAGCATGAATTTCATATAACATGATAATATCCTGTAAAGCCTCAGAGCGCTACACCGAGTCCTGCATAGATAACTGGTTGAGCAGTACGCAAAGTCAGGATGTGATAATAACGTCTTTCCTTCAGCATGAAATGATGCTATTTGGGATGCCAGGCTTCTTGGATGTGGGAGCAGTAATCCTATTATCAGTCATCAACAATAAACGACAGCGCTGTAGATACCCGTTTGCTAGAGCTGATACAGAGAAGCTATTAGGAAGCAGCCTAGCCAGCATGCTGAGGTTTCACCTCCTAGCTCTTTGCAGATTTACTCTGCAGATATCTGCCCATTTGCAGATTATTATTTTTTTTATCACTATAAATAAGAGGACATTTACCTCACAGTGACTTGGTTGTTATTTCAAGCCACCAGTTGTACTTCAGCATTGATTCGGGTCATCCCCTTCCATGTCTTGGGGCTGTCTCCCGGAGGGTCTGGTCCTCCCAGGCGCAGAAGAGCAGGATGGTTTGTGTATCCGTTAATGACTGCACCCACGGGGATGGGCTGCAAAGAATAGTGGCAAAATCTGCCATAAATTACCTGTGTGATCTCAGGAAAGGTAGACAAGTAACACCCAGCTGACAGTGCCAAGCAAACAGATGAGTTTTCATCATCTTCACACCTTGCCCATCCTTTCCAGCTATGGCACGCTTTTTGATTACACTGTGTTATTTTACAGCTAGTATGAAATATTTAGGGCTTTATATTTACATAGTCATAAGAAACACCACTGTGCAGTACATCTTGCAATTCAAATACAGGAGCTGTATAATTACACACTTCCACAAAATTTTATTAGTGGGGGAAACACAGTTTTATTCTGGCACATTGTTTAATATTATTCCTATAATGAAATCTTGGGAAGAATTTCTTTAATTAAGTAGAACTCTAAATGAATGAATTGGGTTATCCCTCTAGACTTCATGTTCTGGGATTGCAGCTGTGCTTGGACTGGCCATTTGCCTTCCCGGGCTCTGAGCGTGTGTTAACCCAGCACAGCAAAGCAAACCGAAAGGGGAAATGTTGATGCTGCTGCTCTGCTTGTCCATTCCTTAGATATATTCATACCCACTCGCTTTGCTCTTTATTAGCAGCCTCAAGGAACTGCTGCTGACTGCTGAGATAAAGCTGCACATCACCCTTATGGCATTTCTTGACCAGCTACAGGACTCAACTATCTCTGGTCCAAGGCAGAGGTAAGCACTTTATAGGCACAGAGTTGCCTTGGTGAGTAAGTTACCAAAGTATCCCATAAATTTCTTTTTTTCTTGGTGATCAGTTATTACCCTGCAAGCATGAGCTTTCCCCATCACAGCCAGGTTGGTGCACCTCTGCAGGGGGGTCCCTTCCCATCAGCCGATCTGCACCACTGATGCTAGGTGCTTTTGACCCCTGTTTGCAGTTAGAGGTTCACCTGCATTCACACAAATTCAATTCTCCTCCTGTATTTTCTTTCTTGCCTCACTTTGCTTGTTTTCCCCAAATTTCCCTACCTTCACACACGTATAAACACCAACCTCCAGCACCTAACTCCAGTCATGAGTGGTGTTTTGGGGATCGGTGCCTGAGTGAGGTGCTAGCACCCATCCCATAAATGCCCGCCTCTTTCACTGGGCACTTCAGTGTCTTTCTCACGCTTGAAGGGGGGGTGTGGCAAAGGTAGGGAGACAGTGCTTGACCAGTGTGAAGCTGACCTTGGAGAAGACCACAGGGGAAAGACGCTTAGACAGTCTGCCCATGACCAAAGGGAGAGATGGAAATAATCTTTTTAAAAAAGAAAGAGAGAGATCCTCCTGCTTTCACAGCAATGCATGTTTTTATCCTTTTACTCATCCACTTTTCCGCTGGCCGCAGTCACCTTTTGTGACTAGTTGGTAGCGCTGATGTGAGTGCATTGCTTTCTCCTTTGGGAGACAAACATTTCACACTCCCCTTGGCTGGGGATCAGAGGAGGCCCTGCAGCTCCTCGCACAGCACCCCGCGCCAGCACCTCTTCTACGGGACGGTTTACTTTGCTAAACCTTGCACTGGACACCTTGTGTGTTGACACAATGAATTCCTGTGGAGAACGGCTTTTCAAAATGACATTTCTGTAAAATCAGCCGTTGCCAATCATTTAAAAATACACACGGGATCAAAGTTCCGTTTACTCCAGGTTTAATAATTACCTTAGCGATGTGAAGCTGAGCCCAGTGACACAATAAACCTTCCTCTCCAGTTTGACATCCTGTATGTTGAGGTGATGTTGACTCATGACTTCAGTCACTGTTTACAAATATTGGCCTGGGAGGTCGTTATAGATCAAAATAAATGATGTTATCAGGAAAGTGAAGATAGAGGAACCCTACAAAATTGACCCTAATCTGGTGAAAATATCCTCGAAATAAAACAGGTGGTGGAGCTAAGCATCTCCTTCAGGCTTTTGCTTCTCTGTGATCTACCAAGGGAAGGTTTTATATTTATCTCAGCATAAGGATTCATTACGGTACAGTCTTTAAATGCAACCCACAGAGCACTAACAAGGGGTGAAACCAGGGTCACTATTTAACTCACAGATCAATAAATCTTTTCCATCCTTGAACTGTAATGTCAAATGCCATTGCCTAAAAATTCCTCACCCAATACACCAAGGTATATCCATTACAGTTATATTCTCCTCTCAGGGTGCAAATTGTATGCACATAGCCTCAGCTGCACTTCACAGCCATATGTGCAGGGTCTTTTTCTTGCAGGTAAAAGCAATTCTGATTTCAACATCTATAAATAAGTAAATATGTTCTGATTCGTTTTAAACATCCATAAGTTTCACATTGCCAATACAGTAATTATACTCCAGCTCTTCCATTTCTTAATCAAAATAAAATCTTTGCCTAAACTCCTTATTCACAGTGACAACACAATGTTAACATCTTTGTAATTCAGATAAGCGAGATCTTCTTTAAGAAATTCAGGGGGAAAATATGCAACCTGACAGAACAGCATGAAGCTCCCATATGAGAATCCTAGGAGGAAGTGTCTACATATTTCAGAGTAAAATCAAAGGAAGCCATTAAAAAGGAGCACGTTGTCTAAAATGTGTTGAAATGAGACATGTATTTATTCTCTCCCTGAGGTAAAAACCTGTACAACTTTGGGTTTACAACCCATAAATTATCAAGTCGTTTCTCACTTGTGGAATAAATAGCATCCAAGAGTGTCTGCATCCACACATCAGCTGAAGCTGGAGAGAGCTAAATTTACAAAACATTGAATCAGGAGGTACGTGAGACTTAGTAAACAGCACAAAAGCCAGTGCCTCCAACAAGGAATATTGCAGCTAATCAGCAGCTTTCCAACTTTTCAAGAAGTTTCTGCGGGAGTTCACGGGATGCTCAGGGTCCCTTTGCAAAGTTTTGTGGAAGAGTCAGTGCAGACAATGGAGGCAGATGCGTGAAAAGGAGGGAGAAACCAAGGAGGCTGCTGAGACCCGGCCTGGGCAACAGCTCTCATTTTGGCCAAACTTAAAGGTGGTGTTTTGGGGCCACCGAGCAAAGACAGGAGGGTGATGGTGGGTTGAGGTTTTCTGAATTCCCGGCTGAGCTGTGCCTTTCCTCCCTGCTCCCCTCTCGAAACCCACCCATTCTGGCAGCTTCCCTGTGTGGATGTAGGTCCATATTCAGAAAAGATCAGCGGAGCCAGTGTTCTACCACCCGCTCCTCAGTTCAGTGCTGATGAGGGTGTGTGGCTTCTGTAGAAGCTCAAAAGCCTTGACAGAAAAGCACAAACCAAAGGGTTTCAGTACAGGGTGTCTGGAAGCCTCAGCCCACATCCCTTCCAGTTATTACCCCCTCATAAAACTTTTTGGGTACATTGCTCTTTGAGCGAGGATTTCTGCATTGGAATGAGCACCCCTGCCACCCAGCCTGAAGAGCATGAAGGAAAGGGTTCCACAGTGCTGGGGTTCATATTCAAATGGCAGATCAGGTCCAAGAGCCAGCAGTGGTGAGAGCACCTTCATGGGGGGCTTCTGGCTCCTGCAGAAACTTGGCCCAGCTTGGTGGTGGTCCACAGTGATGTTTTGCCCTGGAGCAGGACTGGGATGCAGCCAGGATAGACCCCAGAGCGCCCTAACCCTGCAGTGAGGGACAGCTGGAGCACTAGGTGTGGATCTGCCCTGAACTTCAGAGCTTATCGGCAATTACCTGTTGCCTTCTTGATTAATGAACTCCGGGTCTCATTGCCTATTTTTAAGGGCAGGTCTCCAGAGGCTGGACCACATGGTGCATCTTCCTCTGCCAAAGATGTGCCCTTGCTGGCAGGCTCTGGAGGAAACAGGAGGATTAAGCTGGACCTCGTCCCGTAGCGTTTGCAGGGTCAGTGCCGGGCCTCCAGGGACAATGAACGGGGCCAAGAGCATTAGCCCTAAAGGGAAAGACGAGTAAACGGGCAAACGAACCGCAGGGGGAAAAGAAACTGCCAAGGATGAACGTGGCAGATGAAATGTAGCCAAGTGTGTTAACGCAGGGTCAGACAAAGATTTAAAAAATCTTGTACTCAGGATATTAAAATTGCACTCCCTGGTGTGTACCTACCTGCACCTCTTTTCTAAGCATTATTTCTGCTACATTTGTCTTGAATTAAGAAAGAGGCTTTTCATCTTCGAAGCAGTCAGACCTGCAATTACACCGACCCAAGTTTTGCATGAAGTAATATTTTTTCCTGCCTTAAACACATTTTGTGCTCAAAATGAACTTGTTAAATAGTCTGTCATCTCGCGTTTCCTTCTCTAAAGATGCGGACAACATCTGAATAGTTAATGAGCTGCAGTGCAGTTTAATCAGAGTGAGAAAAACACAATTTCAAACAAAGAACAAAGTCGTCCCCTCTGGTTTCTCCCATAGCCTCCAGCTTCCCGCACCGGCCACTGGGTCACCAGGTCACCCTGCACAGGGTGTCCTTCGAGCACGCCCTGAGCCTATCTGCCCGAGCCCCAAAGGCTGCACACACATTCTGGGGGGACTGATGCTCCCCGTAACCTTGCTTCACCAGCAGACCAACGTGAAATGGGAAGGCAAAAGCAACGCGCTGCCCCAAGCGATGGCCCAACACGCCCGCTCCTGTTTCAGCGTTCCAGCCTATGTAGGGGCTTACAAGATGCTTTAGTCACCCAGTAAGTAATTTTACCAGGACATGGTTGTCACAGCCTACGAGACCACTGGTGTGTCTCCAGTTGCGGTCCCGAGGCCAGAGATTCCTCTCCGAGCAGTCGTCTCCCACCCACCCCTCCTGCCCGTGGCAGCAGACAGCTTCAGAGCCGCACACGGGAGCGCGTGGTCCTGTGCCCAACGGAATGACACTAAAACAGCCTTTGTTCCCATACATCGAGCACATAGAAGAAAAATATAAATGTCTATTGTCTGGGTTTTAAGTTCCCCTTTGTATAAAATATGAATAACATTTCTTACCTGTGTTTGCAAAATGCTTTGTCCCTGGGTATGGAGTCTGTACACGGCCCCAGCAGCGCCGTTATTTATTACTTTCCTTAAGCACCTGGAGTTATGAAAGCGTACTTTTACTTTGATCCTTCGCAGACCCAGTAGCCTGCAGGAAGGATGCCATTCATCAAGGGTTTCGTTATGTGTGTCACTGTCAGGGAGGGCAGGAGTGAGGCACGGCACTCCTCTGCCACCCGGGAGCACGCTCTGCCCAGCAGCGCGAAGACGGACGGGTAACGTCCTCTCAGGGGGTGAAGTGTGTGAAAACGGGCAGAAATAAAGTGGTGATTGTGGCTGGGAAGTAGCCATTAAGGGAATTTCACTCAGCTGGCTGTGGTGAGTAAAGATGCCATCAATAGTTCCCCATACTGGCCAGTGAGTTATTGCATATGTGATTTCCACAATCCAGCTCCCTTAGCACATCGCAATGTTAAATCTTGTTGCTTTCATTTTTTTTTCCCCCCAAAGAATATGAGAAAGGTGAATTGCTGACTTACCACTGCTTGCTCTGGCTGCAAATGGAGCTTCAGCTCCTCGGGGCTTTGACTCATGGGCACTGAAGCAAACAGTGACAGCGGCTGGAGATGGAGCCGTCTCCCACCTGCCTGCCAGAGGTTACTGCTGCTCTAATGGTGTCAGCCACAGAAAATATCTGCCTGAGACAGCTGGAGCTGAGGCACAAGGGTGGAGCAGAAAAGATGTAGGTGCTGAATCAGCTCTGTTTTGGAGCTCAGAGGGACATTGGCAGCAGCGCGGGGACAGGACATGGCAGGAGCCACCTGAGCTTCTCCTTCAGGGTTTGCTTAAGCTGCTCTGCCAGAGCCTGCAGCCACTTTTTTTTGCGCTTCTTGCCCCAAGATTATGTTTTGTTGGCCAATAATCTTCAACCAAGTATTGTAAACCTTGCTATTACCCACGGGAAAGGTCAAATCTTTTTGAGCCTGATGTTAATTTCATTAGTGATGGGGCTGCGCTTTGGTAAATGCAAACTAATACTAAATCAAACAGGGGCATTTTGCTAAAAAGCTGCTATTATACCCAAAAGAAATAAAATCACAAAATCTAAAAATAGCACGAGGTGCACAAGGAGCAAGCTGCAGTCCTCGGAGATCAGTCCTTGCTGCATGTGTCAGGAATCGCAGACTTGACAGTCTGCATTTTTGGTGTGGGGGAAAGAAAATATAATAGACAATAGGGTGCCCCGGGATAGAATAACACAGCCGGGCAGGGTCCCCATGACTCATGCCCAGAAGATCTTTCCTCAGGAGTGGGAGTCATAATAACCCACAACAAACTATTGTAGCCCACTGAATGTCACAAGTGTCTCTGAAGCCGCCTTAACTTCCCGCGGCGACGATTTTTCTAAATACGTGACATCACATGTTATTTTGCTCCGTGACAAACACATTTAAAGGCACTACCTTGACTTCCCTTTCAGAAGTTTGCTTGAGTAACTCGTTTCTCTTTATCTCTCCTCCGGCCCCCTCCCCAGGACTGGGTGACGCTCTCTTCACTTCCAGGAGAAATGACAGCAGCATTCTGCTGCTTGGAACAATGTTCTGGTTTATCTCCAGGAGACAACAGTAGGTGGTTCACTTTTTGGCATTTCTGTCTCTTTTTGTTACTTTTCTAGGCCATTTGCCAAAGGGAAAAAAAAAAAAAAGAAAAGAATACCATGCTTTGCATTTCTATATCTTCTTCCATTCGAGGCTTCTAGAAGATTTGACAAACATCCTTTGATTTTGAGCCAGGCTGCTGGCGGGTGGGCACCGCCGCTCCCCAGCCTGCTTCCCAGGTCGCTGGGAGGTGGGACATGGGGTGTTCAGCTGCAGGAGAGCTAAAGACGTGCCACGAGAGGGCAAAGGCAGAGGTGGCTACAGGCTGAGCTGCGTTTCCACCTCCTCCTGTGCTGCAGTGATCTCACACTTCATCATGACAGCGGTGGTGCCTCTGGCAGTACCTTCTCTTTCAATGGAAATCCTGTTGGGAGTCACGAGGTTGGGTGGTCGTTGCTCTCTCACTCAGTGCCGGGTGCCATGGATGGCTGTCCAGCAAGAAGGACGAGGTGGACGGGCAGAGCTGGTCCTGGAGCAGAGCTCACCAGCATCCCCAGGGCAGGGCTGCTCACACAGCCTCACCTGCAACGGTGTGGGAGCAGCGCCTGGAAACCCAGGATTTTCAGCTCTGTGGTGAGGAATTAAGTCTGTGTGTACAGCTAACGAAGATAAGTCCTTTCCTCTTATCTCATTGGAAGGAGGAGCAAGGGGAAGGCCAAGAAATTAGCCAGATAATGTTGCCAGGAGCTGTGCCTGGAGCGCGCTGTGATGGCTGATAAAGCTGTGTTGTGACCATGGAGCAGCAAAGACAATGCTGTGATCCCAACCCCGCCTGAGAGCAGGAGGCAGAGGATATTTAAGTTACTAAGCTACGAACTTGGGTGTCCTCGGGTCACTTTGGAGACATCACCCGCCTCCTCCTTAGGGAGAGGAGCTGGTGGCACATGCTCTTGGGGCACAACCCCTTCCAGAACGGACTTCAGAGAGAAAAAAGTCCAAACCCCTGAGGCTTTCTTCCAAATAGCTGAAGTGTCCCAGGGAGAAGATCGTGGTACGGCAGCCACTGTGATGGTACGATCACACGGGCCAGGAGCAGGACAGGGACTTTGCTTCCACTGTCTCAAGCTCCCACTTCCTAAGGGCAATGTCCTTAGGGACATTGCTCCTGACTTTGTTTTGCCCACTAGACACCAATGCTTCAAACTGCATTGTCCCTTAGGACAACTTCTCCATTCACCTCACTTGGGGGAACACCTGGGGTTCTCTTCCCATGGCCCTGCAGAACCCCAAGGGCAGTAGAAGACCTCCCAGAGCAGCAGGCACCCAGCAGCACCGTGGTTCTGTAAGGGACCAGGGAAGAGAGGCTGCCACTCACCAATGGTGGTGGTGGTGGTATTCAGGGGTCCTCCAGACAACTGTGTGTCTTCTGCTGCATCTTCTGGGGAAAAGTAGTGGCTATATATGTTTGAGGCATTGTTTTGCCAGATATTCCCTTGTCAATGGACCAGGTGCTGCAGGGATGTACAGGCACCCAAGCTGGTCATGTTTTTTTGTTGTAGAAGGAGCTATCATGGAAAAGGTGGTCAGGGCTGGCTCATTGATTGACAGAAGTTCTTATATGGGTACATGAGGCTGAGCAATGGAGTTGCACTGGAGCTACTGAGGTCCCCTCTGCAGGGCTGAGGCTTCAGAGGAACTTTGGGAAAACAGAAGAAATGCAAAGATGAGCAGGGATTTACACACAGGGATTTGTTCTGACTCTCTAAACACCCATCAGAAATCTTTACACCTGTTACAAGTCAACACATGATGACCCGGCAGCAGATTTTAAGACACCTGTTTCACAGGTCCATCCCCTCCCCTCCATGGCAGCTCTCCAAGAGCCTGTTCAGTTTTGTGAGCATGGTGTCTTTTCACACCATTGTGCAATCATGTCATACAAGAAATGGGAGGACCCATGTCTGCCAGGGATGCCACTCTGTGGAGTGCTTATTGAGGGGTTGCCACCATGAGGAGGGCTGAGCAGGGAGCTCACTGGGACTTAGAGAGGTTGATCTGCTCGGCTTATTGAAGAGATAGATAGAAGACTTCTTCATAGCTGATGTGCCTCCACATCACCTTCACATGGCCTTCACCTTTGTCTTGATTTGGCTCTGATATCTAGCACTGCTGGAGCAAGTCCAACATGGGGAGGGGAAGATAATTGTATTAAAAATGAAAATATATGATACAGGTCAAGTAGTTTAAGAAACACCCTTGCATCATCCTGAAGAGAGAGCAATAGAGTTTCTGGCACTGGAAAACTTTTAAGTTCTTATAAAATAAGGCTATAGCCTGGCCAGAAAACCCTGAACTGGAGCAAAGCTTCCCTGGTGGAGGTCTTTGACCCACCTTTCCAGGCATTGTGAAGATGTTGAGAGCCTCTTTCCGCTCAAAAGCTGGTGAAGCAGAGTCCTTGTTTTACTATGAGCACTTAATATTTTTAGTGTAAAGGGAGCTTGGTAGCACTTCCATCAGTATCTAACTCAGTGCAGTCACACCCTGAGCCTGCTGCCCATCCTGGGTTGGTTGATGTGGTCTTGCGTTAAAGTTGATGACACTGAGACACAGAGGGACAGATTTCCGTAAGAGAAGCCAGGGGCAGAGATGGAGCCTAACAGTTTTCTCCCAATGACTGGATTGCTCCTTAGCAGTATAACCATGATTCCTCTAGAGGATAGAACGCTGTGGTCTCATTTATACTTTATATTATACAAGAGATTCTCATTGACAACCACTCTGAGCAATTTCTCAGTGACCTTAAAGGAAGCTGGGAAGAACATTTGACTTATAAGTGATGAATTCTATACTTCTGGTGGAGGATTTGGAATAATGAAAAATATCTGCTTATTCTATAATATTCTGGCTTATCCTAATACTTTGCTTTGCTGCTAATATGAATTATTAAGATTTTTTTTTTTAATTAACCTATGAGTCTGATTTTCCAAGCAGTCTTATTTTGGTTGAAAAAGTCATTTTGTGGGTCAAAAGTGGAGTGGAGGTACTGTTCCTAGCTTCCTTACGGGATTCACATTATCACTGTATGCTGGCCCTGTGTTTTATGGTCCTGACTTATTTCTTGGATAGGACCTTCTCTGAAAAACAACCAAATGTGACAATTTCCAAACAGATGAAATTAAATAAAAGCAGTATGACTGTGCAGCTCTGAGGATGCAAGGCTCTGATGAGATATTTTCAATAAATGAAGAGTGTTGGGAAGGAGAAAGAAGTTACCACCAGTTTGTCTGTCCCTTCACACTCTGCAACTGTACTGCAGGGCTGTGCAAGACACCCTTAACTTCATCCCCTGCATCCATCTCTCTTGGTGCCCAACCAGTCTCTGCTGCTGGGATGCTGTGGGGAGCCTGCTCATGTCAAAAGCCAGAGCCAGGATCCCACTCCCACTGCAAAAGGTGTTCTTTAATCACAAAAGGGGAAAAAAAAAAAAAAAACAAAGAAAAAAAAAAGATATTTAGTTTAGTGCACAAATACAGTGAGTCTATCAGTGAGGGCAGCGAGCACATTAACCCCTATGTCAATGGGATGAAAACTGAATGAGCGTTTGGTGGCCCCGGTGACCAGGTCTCACATAAGTCATGAGCTTTGACACCCCCAAGGACATCCTGCGCGGGGCGGCGGGTCAGGGAGCGTGGCGGCGGCGGGACGGATGATGCAGCCTGGTCGCTGCCCAGGGACACCATCCTCCCGCACGCCCCAGCCCCTCACTGGGGCTCCCGGCTTATCCGCAGGGTTTGCATAAATCTGTGGGTATCTCAAGTAGCTTTGCTGTAAATACCGTTCAGGTTTTGCTGGGATCGTATTTGCACCCATGGCCTAGAAAGTTTTTTGCACTAGCCAGTGGGCAAACAAAATGCATCCTTGCAAAATGCTTGTGGTCCCGTGGGCTGCAGTTGTGTGCCTCAGATAAGGGAGTTGAGTCTTGGATCTCTACGCACAGGTCCACTGACACTCAGTCACACGATTTGTATATTTTAGATACGTTTTAAATGCAGAGATGATAAGAGAAAACCCTCAAACCCGCTGTAAAATGTACTTCCAGATCTCTGCACATTTAGCAAATATTGAATAAACTGGAAGGAATATCTTTTCCAGGTCTCTGAAAGTTTAGTGATCATTAAATAAAACAGAAGGAATATCTTTTATAGACTTCCTCAGGATTTACATCCCATTTTCCCCCATAAAGTAAGCTGTTAAAACTGTCCTGGCCTGTTACCCCTGTGTACCTTGGGTCCTTGGGTTATTCAAGCTAGAATAGTGAAGTGGAGAGATAAATTAGGCTGTAAAATGGACTAAGAGTTTCTTTTGTGGCCACTGACATTTAAAAAATTCTTCAGATAAAGGCTACCCACAATAAATATTTGCAAGTTAATGAAAGCCTTGGAAACTTCAGCCTGCAGATGTAACATGGGTAAATACCCAGAATTTCTTCACAGAAATCCAGAGCAGCGAATGGATAGTAGGAAACAATAGCCATGGGAATGAATATTTGTTGTGGGAGATGCCACTTTATTTAAGACGTGTTTATTTAAAGGATGTTGAAAATCAGATTTGCAAAATCACATCGAACATTAGAATTGTAAATAACCAGAATCAAGTGGAATTTCCTTAAATATACTTAGGTACGCTCCTCACGCAGTGCTAATAGGGCACGGCAGAACAGTGGATTGGAAACAGAAAAAAATACTTATGCCTGTGTTGCATGCAAAATTGCACATTAAAGGAAACATCCAAATTAAGAATATATAAAAGCAAAGCAAGACCCATAATGATTGTTGTGTATTTGTCTCCAGAAATTTAATGCATAATAGATATTCAGAGTAATTTTAAGCTCCAAGTCCCTCTCAGTACCTTCTTTTCTAAGCCTGAGCATAGTTTATTTGCTGTAAGAGATTTAAATCTTTAAAGCAATTTCATGAAAATAAAATATATGAGGTATTGAAGCATAAAAACTTTCTACCCTTTGAAAGTATTTACCCTTAAATTCTGTTATTAAGCCAGACAATAGAAAGTTGTTAATACTTATTCCCTGATTTGAAATTTTAAAAAATCTTATATTCTTTTTTAATGGTCACAAGATGAATAATAAATTTAAGGGTTTAGGCTCATCTATTTGATAGCATCCACAGATTTTGTAAAGAAATGCTTTTCTGAAAAAGAAAAACCTTTTAATACTCTTTCATATTCATACCTCATTAACGTTAATACGCAATAAAGAAATACAAGTTTAAACCATTTGAATTGAATGCAGTACAAGAGAGAGAAAAACGCGTACAGATAAATACTCCATTTCCAGAAGAAGCCATGAGATGCCAGTTTACAGAAGATGTATGTTGTGCCAGCCCACTGGAAAATGGAGCAACCAAACAGCTGCTATTGTTCCTACCCTAGGAAAATTAAAATCTCGTAATAACATAGGCATGGAAGTTGCCTATAATTTCACATTTAGGCCTTTGTTTAGAAATGACTAAGAGCAAAGTTCATGTAACTGGCAAGGCAAGACTGCATTATTATCTGACTGTAACAAGTCCTGTGCACAAAAAAGGGATTCATCCCAAAGGGTTATTTGGCATGGCCAAGGCAGCTCTGGGGTGCCAGGCCTCTCTGGTAAGTCCCTGCATAAATAGGAGAAGAAAACAAGAAGGCTTCATGAACAGAAGACTTTGTTTTGGAAGAAGAGATGAGGTTGATTGATTGATGCTACTAATTACTTCTGACTTTCCTGTCCCGTGTTTGCAGGACAGATGCTTCAACTTTGCTGAAGCCAATCTTTACTGACACTGAAGCTTCAACTTCACTGATAGCCCCAAGAGACATGGGGTTCATCTCACTTTAGCATGGTCAGACCCATCTTCCCCATTTATTTCCATGATTTGGATCATGAAGAGACCCGTAAACCTTGAGATGAATGAGGAAGGGCTTTCCAGACAGCACTTGAAGTGCATCTATGGTGCACCTGTTGAGGTAAGCAGAAGAGGTCCACCTCAAAAGTTGTATTTTTTCTAGTCTATATCTGGGACAAGAGCAGATGGGATGGGATGGGGTAGGACAGGACACCGGCACTGAGCAGCTCAGTACTGTAGTTTCAGTGCAAGTTAATTGCTGAGTACACTGCATTCCCTACCTCCAGAAGACCAGCTGCTGTGCAGTAAAACTCATCCCTTGCGTCTCAGGACAAGAACATGCCTGATCTACAGTGCCTGCTGGGCCCAGGGGTACCAGTAATGTGGCGATGCTTCTTCAGGAGTGGAGTGTTCATGGGCAATTCATCCCTTGTATCAGCTGCAAAGATTGTTTCTTCTGCACACCTGTCACATCATTCTCCTCTAGCAATGTTTTTCTTCAGCAAAACTTTCCAAGCAGCAAAAAGAGGAGATTTGCTTTCTGTGTTTGTCTGGTGGTCAAGAGGAAACACATACAGAGAAAACACTGCATGCTTGCATGGATGAGTAGAAAATAAACACACTCAGTGGAAAGAACTTGCTTTGGAAAGTCCATTTTACAGTCTTTATCACAGAATCATGGGGTTGTTAGGGATATTTGGAGATCATCTAGTCCAACCCCACTGCCAAAGAAGGTTCATCCAGAGCAGGCTGGACATGAACACATCCAGGCGAGTTTTATTAGCATAAGAAAGTCAGAAGTGCTTCAACTTGCTGTCCTGTTTTCAGATGTTACATGCTTTACTGCAATGAATAAATGGTACTTGCAACCTGGTCCTCTATAGCTCTTTTATTTGCAGCTGATTTTGTAGGCAGTCCAGGCAATTTCCTTAATTTTTGTCACAGAAAGTTGTTAAAAGCTGGGGAGAAGATATGCATCTCTCCACATGGTGACAGTGAGAAGAGTGTTTTTCTCCATTCTTCCATGGAAGCCTTTACCCGGACCCAGGGAGCTCGGACAAAGTTCTTTATTGCTCAGTGTTATCTAATAATTCTTCAGCCTACCCTGACCTATCATTGCAAAATGATCTGCTGTGGCTCTATTAATAAAGCAGCTACTTCCCTGTTAATGTGCTTTTCAATTCTGTTTTTGGGGTGTGAGCTCTCTCCCTGAATGAAGTGAGCAGCTCCACTGCCTGAATAATCACTTCCATAAATTAATATGGACTGTAGCCACGTCCATCTGTGCTGTGATTTCCCCCCACCGCCCATGCTTGGAAGGGGCCTGTACCTCCTAAGTAATTATTTACATTCCACCTATTGCATTCTCCATTGCAGACAGCAGTCTTTACTCATTTCTCATCTCGATTTACTCCCTGTTGTTTTCTGTGTTAAAAAAATACTGCATGAGGGGTGAAAGCCCATTGGAACTTCTGGCCTGCAGTATTAGGTGCTTTCTGCCTTTAATGGGGAACAGTTGTAACTCACATGAAGAATTTTGGATCAGAGGAGTGTGAAAATAGAGATTATTATGATTTTCACAAGATTTTATTTTGATACAGGCAGGTTGGACTTAGTCACTTTTCTTAAATCAGCTGTTCTATTGTTGTTAATAATAATATCTTAACCTTGCTGTCAATGGGAGAAGGATGAATGAGAAAAACTGGCCAAAGACATTGCATGAACCCCTCATCTTCAGAAACCAGGTACTGTATTTACCCAGAACAGAGAGGGCATATGAAGGCAATGCAAAAACCCACCCGGGGACCAGCATGTGCCTGTGTGTGTGGCTGGTGGCACCCACCAAGCCAGTGGGGACAGCCTGGTGGGGCCAGCAGGAGACTCACTCCTTGCCCAGCTATGCCGGAGGCTGCAGGGACAGCCGATGAGCAGAGTGTGCTGGTGCTCCTGACCATAACAAAACCTTTCAGACCAGGTGAGGTTTGGGGTGAATTATGGGTAAATTGTGCTCATATGAGTGAGATGGTGCTGGAGCTGGGACCGGGAAGAAATTTTCCTTCAGGCAAAGACTGTCAGGGGCTGGAAGCTCCTTTTTCTTCCTTCCTTCTGATGCACAGGGCTTGGCCAGAGCCTTGGCTCTCTGCAAACGTACTCAGCAGATGTCTCCCTGCTATTGTAGGGACATGCAAAATTGTGGGTTTTGTGGTTTTCACAATACACTGAATGCCCTTGTTTTGCTGATGGGCACCATTAACATGGCTCTTCTATGCAGAGATGAGCCTGAAATGTGCAGGACAACTTTGGGAAGCACTTTTTGATCTTGTTGGGTAGGACCAGGAAGGCAGGTATCTTGTCTGGACTAAATATCTGTTACATTATTGCCGGGGGTGCAGGAAACGGGGTGTGAGGTCCCAAATGGTCCTTTTGAGTCCTGCATCCCTGAATATTAGCGACCTGGGGTCTCTGCTGGGTTTCCCCATGGGATTCCCCCATCGACAGAGCCCAGATGAGACAGTGGGCTGTGACCGTGGGACTTCCCTGACTTGCCCTCTGAAGAAGAGGTTAGAGGTCTTGTGGAAGAGTAAGAAACAAAGGAGAAAGGTGTGTGAGAGAGAGAGGGGCATAAGATAAAGAAACAGAGGAAGGAGGTGACTAAGGAGAGGCACGAGGCTTCCGAGTGGAGATGTTACCTTTTTTGCTTTCCTTTACTGAATGTCCCCTCATTGGTAAGTGACACACAGAGCCTGTAGAGGAAAGGGGTGGGCTGGCTGCACTAACAGTCCTGGCTGCTCTGGATACTAAGCAGCTGGAAACAAAGAAAATTGCCTAAAATTCATCAGCCTAAATTCACTGCTAAATTCATCACCCTGCCCACATCCCAGCAATTTCAGGGAGTGCTAGCCTGAGCCCTGAAATCCGAGGGCAGATCAGCTACTCCCACACTCCCAAGCTTATTTAGGGAGTTATCTCTTGGAGACCAAAAAAAAAAAAGAAAAGGCATTGCTGGCAACTGGTGCGGTGGGACCCCAGCAGATGCAGCCAGCATCCTCTCCTCTCACAGCAATGGAGCCCCGTCACTCCCTTCCCCTGCCACCTTCTTTTTTTTATAAAACAAGAGAGTTGGCTCTGTCTGGTGGGCCCCCCAAACCAACTGGCTGACTTTCCACAGATGCTGGGCAGAAGAGGCATGAGCCAAGGTGCATTCGCTCAGCTGAAGCCCCTCTGGCACGGCCTGGCCTCGCTGGCAACCTCTGGGTGGAGGGAAGCAGGAGTGCAGGAGGGAGAACACGTCTCCCCAGCAAGCCCGCACAGCTTTTGCCTGCATGAGATTTTGGCACTGGGAAATTATATTATTAGTCCTTAACTTTTACAAGCATTTAAATTTATGGAGGAGGCACAGATGTTAAAAACAAACAAACAAACACCAAAACAAACAAATACCCAAAGCTGAAAAATAAATAACCCAGCTAAAAAAGAAGCCAGCTAAAAGAGCCAGACTGGCTCCTCGGCGGCTGCTGTGGAGCTCAGTCTCCACAGTAGTGGCCCGGGACGCCCGCCAGCCGGAGCAGTGGTGGGAGCTGCCCCGTCCCCTCCACCACGCACCGCCCGTCTCTTTCGCCCTCGCAGCGG
>JAOQGH010000001.1:14006290-14060283 GCA_025769975.1 Gallinago jamesoni | reverse complement strand
CCCCGCAGCGGTAGCACCGCACACCGGCGCGCAGAGCCAGGAGCGGGAGGAGCGGGCGGAGGCGGCGGAGGAGGAGGAGGAGGGGAGGGACCTTCCCCTCCCTCCCACCCCGACACCGGGGGGAAATAAATTATTCCCAGCCCTCGCACTCCCAGCTCCGCGCCCCGCACCCCCGGCAGCGGCAGGCGGGGGACGGCGCAGCCTTCGGCGGGCGCGGAGGGGCCGCCTCCGTCCGCACCGCGCTCCGCGCCTCCCCGCCAACTCCCGCGGGGGGCAGCGCCCGCCCCGTCCCGAGCGGAGCGGAGCAGAGCGGCGCGGCGGCCCCGCCGTGCCCTGGATGCCCCAGCGGCGCCGGTGGCAGCAGCATGGAGCGGCGGCGGGGCGTCCCCGGGGGCTGGCCCTGCCTGCTGGCCGCCCTGGGTGCCTTGCTGGCGGCGGGCCGGGCGGCCGCCCCCCGCGCCCGCTTCTCGCCCTTCTTCTTCCTCTGCACCCACCACGGCGAGCTGGAGGGCGACGGCGAGCAGGGCGAGGTGCTCATCGCCCTCCACATCGCGGGCAGCCCCGCCGCCTACGTGCCCGGCCAGGAGTACCACGGTAGGTGGAGGCGCCTCGCTGTGCTCGGCTCCGCGCATCCCCCGGCGGAGCGGCACCCCGGCTCCGCAGCCGCGCAAGGGGAGGGCGAGGCGGGGCAGGGAAAAGCGCCGCCGCCGTGTGCGGTGCCCCGGGTCAGCCCCGGAGAGGGGGGGTTCCGCCGCCCGGCGGGACCGTGTTCACCTGCCCCGGCCGCGGGGACCGCCCGCCCCCGCTCCGGCGCCGCTTCGCCCCGGCCCCGGCCCGGCCCCTGCAGCCCGGAGCCAGAGGAAATCCCGAGTCCCCTCTGGCTGACCGGCCCAGGGCCGGATCCAGAAACCTCCTAAGTTGTTGGAAGTCTGTCCCCTTCCCCACTTCGCTGGCTTTGGGACCAGCGCATCCCCCTTTCCTTCCTCGGGGGCCGTGCGGGGCCGCCACTCGCGGGTCACCAAAACGTGTCCTCGCAGGGACCACGGACCCTCTTCACCCCCCGCAGCGCAGCCCTGGCCGGGGCAGGCACCCCCTGCTGCTCCCCGCGGAGGGGATGGAGGAGCCGCGGGCGAGAGCGCTGGGTCGGGCGCTCACAGGTGGCTCTGAAGAGGGAAGGTCGCGCCTAGAAATGATAAAGCACCTGCTTTTTGTGAGCGCCCGGGCGGAGGGGGATGAAATAGAGCAGGAGGAGTTGTTCGGCAGAGGAGGGTCCTTACCCTGGAGCTGCGCCGGGTGAGGGGCACAGCCCAGGGCTGCCCGCGGCCTCGCAGGCAGGTACGCGGCTGCCCGCTGTGGAAAGCTGCTTTTTGGGCTGCAGAGTGTCCCTGGAAACCAGCAACTGTGTCGTTCGACAGCTTTATCCCCATTTCGCGGTACAGAAAACTTTCACGCGTGAAACATTTTTATTTTTTTTAAATTCAGAACCATGGAAGACCCCTTAAAGGTATATCCACTAATCCTTCTCCCTTTGTGTCTGCTCGAGGTTTTGCAATGCTACATAATAACAGCTAATTCTGCAGTAAACCTTAAAACGTCAGGAAAATTAAAAAAGGATATTTATTTTAAACACCTTGCTTGGAAACAGATACTGTGTAATTGTCCCTGGCTAAAGATGGAGTTAAACTTCTGACTTCAATATATTCCAGCTCAGAATTTAAGTTTTAGGTAAATTACAGAATCGTTGAGTCCTGTGAATATTTTAATTGATTTTTTTAATTGCAAAGGCAGAAAACTCAAACACATAAAATAATCATTTTCACAAGACCTACGGGGTCCTGAAGTTTTTGTCTTTAAAAGTATGGATTCACCAAATTTATATGCAAGTTCTGCTTTCAAAATATCGGTGTCCCTTCTAACAAACCACGTATGTAAATTATGTAAATTATATGACTTCACCAGGTTCAGTTTTTCCTTAGAGCCCCACATCTTCCAGCCTGCAATACGAACTCAGATCAGTTAAATTGCACTCAACCTGCTGAACCACAAGTGTGCAGAGGAAAAAAGAAGCTGGGATTTCCATCTTGCCCAATTTTAAACGCTGGATTTTTTTTAAAAAAATATGCTTCAGACACGTAAATAAGAGAATCGCCCCCTTTCCTGGCTGCTGCCGCGTTTTCCAGCCTGCAGCCGGTGTTCGAGCCCCGTTGCTGGTCTGGGAAGAGGGGTTTGTGGGGGGTGCAGGAGCCATGCGGGCGGGGATGCGGTCAGGGGCTGCCCGGCTGCCCCGGCCCTGCAGGGTGAGGAGCGGGGATGTGTGTGTTTCTCCGGGGACGCTCTTCTGCCTCTCGCCCTTTTAAAAGGGGTTTTGAATTATTTTAAAATAGCAGCTCGCAGAGAAACGCCCCAGCTGCGCGCCAGAGCTTTCAGGTAGCCAAGGGTGGATTTTCCGCCTCTGTTTTGCATCTGATCGAGCAAAATGAATATACTTCTCTGCCTCTTCCTTTGTTTTTCTTTTTCTTTATTTTTTGTTTTTACTTACTCGCTCTCACGGGGCGCCCGGAGGTTTTGCGGAGCCGCCGCTGCGCCCCGGCTGCGCGCCGCTTCCCCGGCCCTGCGCGCCGCCGCTCAGCCGCCCTGCGCTTCTTGTCCCCGCGGCCAGCCCCGCACGGGTGCCCGGGCGTGTCGGTAGGATGCTGGAAGGGGCATCTTTCCCCGGTGGTTCCGCTTGTCCCGCCGCCCTTCTGAAATTGGCCCCGCGGTTGCGCTTTTCGGTCTGAAAGCGGGGCCGGCGCTGCCAGCCGCCAACATCTGCCCCGGGGGCTGCGACCGAGGCCTGGGAGGGGGTCCTTTCAAGCCGCTGTATTAAGCAAGGAGAAACAAATCGGACGCGTTCGCGGACACAGAAGAAAGTCCGCAGAATGAACTTGAAAACGAATTTGTTCGCACAGCACAAGGTGCAGGGACGCCCCGGTGGGAGCCAGCTCCTCTCTGATTTCTAACTTGCAGTGGTAATTTTGGTTTGTTTTTTTTTTTTTCCATTTTTTGGCACTGATTAAACACCTACCTGTGCCAGAACAAGGCAGGGAGCACTGCCTCTTTGCTACGCACAGCGCAGCAGACACGTCTTGGAGCTAAGCACACTCAATGCAGGCTTTTTTTTTTAATCTCATTTGAATATTTTTAAATCTAACAATTATCAATGTTAAATATAGCACAAGAAAAAACCCCAAAGTATACATTCTGAAGAAATAACTTGAAGCAATCTGGGCTTTTATACAGTGCAGTTTAATGTTACTGGAAAATGCCAGTCTGCACTGGTTGAGCGTTTTTCATTTAAAACCCAAACTTTAAAGGCGGTCTTGTGGGGACACAGAGGTGGAGTTCTGAGATGCAGTACAGAAGCAGAAGACAAAGGGAGATTTATATATGCCCAATGCAAATTCCACTGCTCAGAGAGCAGATAAAAATCCGGGGCTCCAACTTCTCGCGAGTTCCAGTGAGGCCCCACTTTGCACTTACTGCCCCTTCATTCATTGGGACAGGTGACAACAGCATCCACGAGTTCAAAGAGGAGGGCACGGGATGAAACCATACACCAAGGGCTGGCTGGATGAGAAAAGATTCTCATTAAAAAAAAAAAAGCCAACAACTTTTCTGTTAATTTGTTTAGATACCCTGCAGCCAGCCGAGCTGTGACACTGGCTGTCGTCCCTTTGCCCAGCTGTCCCTTGTGCTGCCCCACACCTCAGGAGAGGGACGGTATCTGGGGCAGAAATCACTTGCCTGGGAGCTGGGCGAGCACAGGAGCTTCTGCAAGTGGCTTCGTTGACGTGCTGAACCTGGTACTTAGTTTCCCTGTGCCTCTGAATTTCATAAGTAAAATTAAGGCACTAATATTCCCTACTTTGCATAGATAATTAGATACTTCGGGATTTAGTGCTTCTCCCCTAACCCTTAAAAATACTCCAGATTTGGCCCTATTCCTGTAATCAGTAAATATTTAAAAATGCATTCACTGATTGAATAGGACCAGACCTACACTGCATATAAATATGCTCTTTTATATACAGGACTGACTTGATAAATTAGTAAACAATTTTATTACCTTTGGCAGACTTTTACTCCTCGAATTAGCTTATTTCAAATTTAATTAAGTCCTTCAGCTGGCAAAGCACTTAAACACTTTCTCAAATGCAAACTGACAAAGTGAGCACCGGTTTAACGTAGGCACCTGCTCAGCTTCCTTCCAGCCCAGTGGTGGTCCTGGGTTTGGAGACCTGCATCAGGCCCCCGCTTGGCTCGCTTGTAGCTTTGCTCTTGGATAGCAGTGATCCTGTTTTGTTTTTCTCCCAGGCTTTCCGTTGTAATCTGCAGAGCAGAACATAATTTCTTCAGAAAAAAAAACCAAAAAACCAACACAACAAACCAACAGTATATTGATATTTCTAATACAAGTTCTTTTGGGTTAATTTCCAATCTGCAGTCAATTTTCATTATCCTCATCGACTTGACTTCAGTGCTGAGAGCATGTACCATCATTTATGGACAGATAAGTACCTTGGAAATGCATAAAGAACAAAGGATAAACTTGACTGAAAGTTGAGTCTTCTCTGCCCTTTATCACAGAAACCTAAAAATGAAGTCAGATTTGAAGTGTTTAAAAAATACAAATGGATTTCCTTTATACTGTATTTTTCCTTATCCCTTAATTTTTTTTTCTGCTGTCACTGCAAACAGTGCCTTTTTCCCAAGGTTTCAAATTTAGATCGTTTAGGAAAAACTTTGAGATGTTTTCCCATGATTGATGTTAAAACTCATAATTCTGCCCTTAAAATAGTTTTCTTTAATGAGACTTGAGTTTCTATTTCACTCTCCATTGTTCCTTTTTTTTTTTTTTATTCCCCAGAACGGATTAACCTTCGGTCCCCAAATGTTATCAGTTTCCATCAATGACTGTTACTATTCTTAGATATACAGTATATTGTCTGGAACCATTGCTTTGATAGGTTGTAAAAAAAAGTTTTCAACTATTTTGAGTGGTAGTTGTGCACTCTTTCAGCACTGATAAAAAGTTGTTTAAAGTCTGGCCAATTCCACCTTTGTTATTAGCTGCTGTATTTAAGAAACACGGATTGTGACTTGGTATCCGCTTTTGTTAGGGTTACTTCTGTTTCTGATACCCACTTGATCTGGTGGGTGTTTTCATTGTAAATTCTTATTGTTCAGGTTATTAAAAAATAAAAAGGTGTTGGGGGTTCAAAGGGAGGGAGGAGAAGAGAAATAACTGGAGAGCAAGTAGCGATGCTGCTTGAGGTGTAAACAGGATTATCCCAGAGTTGCAGGAACTCAGTGATGGATACTTTCTCTACCTGTTATGTCAAAGAGTAGAAAGCTTTTCATGAGCCAGCAGGAGTGTGCAAAAGGAGATGGTGTATTGGTACCAGAAAAGCAGATTTCAGTCCATGTTTTCCAGCATCAGCCCAAGAAACAGGTCAGCTTCTTGAGTCTTTTGCAGGATATTCCCTCAAACCTTTCTCTCATCTACTTACACCCACCCCTAATGTTTAGAAGAAGGGAAACTTCCCAAATTTTTCATTTTAATTTAAAGGGGTGTGTAGAAATTTTTGTTCATGGGAGTCCAGGGATTAGTCTGTAAATCCTGAGGGCCACTTAAATTAAACACATGAGGCTGGCAATAGGTAGCAATGAAAAGGGAGTTATTGAGAATGGGGAAAACCCTTGGTGTTCAAGTTTCTTCTTTCCTCCAAGGACCTTAGCAACACCCTGCAGCTGCATAAGGATTTTGTAGCAAATAACAATTTCATCTGGGATCAGCATTTACTAAAAATGTCTTAATCCACCAAAGTCCCCACAGTGCACCCTCTCTGTGTCTGTTGTATTTAGGATTTTCTTGCATAAACTGAACTTTGGAAAAACAAAGTTCATTTCTGAATACTGTGGCCTGTTCTTCAGATGGTCTGTAGTTTTAATTTGCTAGATCTGAGCTGTGCTCTAGTACATTTTGGAGTGAATGTGCGTTTCTAAATCTTGATGTTGACCCACGGATTTTGTATATTTCTGAATCTCATCTGGCCCCAGAGTTCTTGTCGTAAGTCTTTGCACATTTTAAAGGGTTGTGCTTTTAAAATCTCTTGGTCGGAAACTGATGAAGGATGCCAGCCTTAAAAGAAAAAGGTAGGCAAGGTCACAGCTGACAGCCTCTTACAAACCATTTTTCGCTAGGGAAGATGTTAAATTTTAATGGGTTCGGCTGTCATCGCTCTAATTCGTGGGCCAAATCAGCAGCCAGCAGATGGCTCAGCCGTAGATGTGGTCAGGCATGGGATTGATGAAAGGAAGTAGAAGGTCCACAAAGGCCTAAATGAGCCTTTCTTGCAAATTTGCAGAAGAGATGTAATCTCTGGTTAAATCCTTTCTCCCCCCATCAGGGGGCTGCCTCCCCCCCTGCAAAGGAGGCTTGATTGCCCCAAATAACAGAAATCAAAGTCAGCACGGCGTGCTGGCGTGACCCACATTTGTCAGGTGACATCTGACTGTAGGACAGAAACAGTATTGTTGGTATTACTGGTCTGACGCAGGGCAGGCTGCGCTGGGCACGTCTCTATACATTAAAAAGATGATCTCTGCCTCAGTGCGTTCACCGTCCAAGGCCAGAGCTCGGTGTGGGGGCCGGCCTGTGTGCACGGACCTTTCCCGTAGCGTGTCCCCCAGCATTGAAGTCAAGGAAGGAAATGGTGAAAAGGTGCAAAAATGCTGTTTCGGTGGGGATAGCGCACCTATTTTCTGCTTTCCGAGTTTAAAGGAGATATTTTTTAATATGTATGATTTATCTGTGGAATTACTTGCTAAAATCTGTCCATACTGAAAGCTTTTAAGTAAAAATAAAAAAAAAAAGAAGTCTTGTAAATAATTAATAGTTGCAATTAGATATCAATAGAGATATACAAAACAACGTATAAACATTTTGCTTCAAGACCTAAGGTGACCAAGAAACGATTTATAAGTAGGTTACTGTGCCGTGGTGGCATGTGGTACATTTCTCCAATGTTTCCCGCATTGATTATTCCACCAAAGCTGTGTTGGTTCATTAGGTAGAATAGGGTGAGACTGTCAGACTGGCAGCATTTCTCATTTTCCTTATTGTTCCCTTGATCTGAATTTTTGAAGGCCACTGTTTTTGAAATACGGTAGCGCTTTATTATAGCGCGGCATCGCAGTATTTGCGCGTTGACTGGTTGAAGTATGATTTTCAATCTAATAACAGCCGTGGTGATACAAGGGAGATGGATTCAGATGCAACCTTTATGTGCTTTGTGTGTCTTGTGCCCTACAGCTGTGGTTTAGATTTGTCATGACTGTTTGCTACACGGGGAGGGAAGGAAACGGCACTGTCTCACCTCTGAGAATAAGCAACCTTTCATACCGGCCCTTGTTATGAGAATTTCAATGGTCTCCGATGAAAGTTTCAGTCTTTTTAACATGCTTCCTTGCTTTGTGTTAACATTTCCTGCCTTTTCATCGGGCATGAAAGGTGCACAGAGTGCAAATGTGTGGCTGGAATATTTGTGTAATTCCCAAATCCTCCTTCTCCACCCACCCACCCCACCCCCCCCCCTTCCCCGGTTGTGACCAGCCCCTGGGATAAAGATAGGACAGACTTTGAGAGTGCAATTTCTAACATCTGTCAAAGCCCAAGAACAGGTTGCTTGTGGAAAAAGACCTTCCCAGTTTGTTGGATGGTGCCTTCTTCTTAGGCAGGTGGTCTTCCTCCACTCCCCCTCCCCTCAGCTCAGTCCTGGAAAATGGAAGTCACAGCGTGTGTCACGCAGTTCACGCGGCGCAGGCTGGGCTGTGCTGATGGACGGTGCTGTCACAGAGACAGAGATCCCCCTGGTCCATACCCGTGGGACCTTCTCCCAGGTCCCCCCCAAGCGCTCAGATGCCTCTAATGGTCAACACACATTTTACTTTTTTCCTAAAGGGAAGAGCAGGGTCATGGATGTGGGTTTTTTTTTAAGATAGTTTGTTTGGTTTTTTTGGTGTATCTCTCACTGAGTGTTTGCCTTAAATAAGGCAAAGTCAGAGAGGTGTATATCCTCCTTACAGAGAGAGAGCCAGCGTCTGAGAGGGGCATTAGGGTTTGTGCATGTTTATTCCACAGTCCAGGACCAGGCATTACTCTGTCCTTCTGCAGCTGGAGAGGTTCTGGCTGGGGCTGGAGATGGCACCCAACAGCTGGGCACAGTGCCACGGGCTCCCTGCCATCGTTTCCTGCAACCGTCTGGAGCAGCTGATGCCTTCTGGGCACCACAGTGTTTCCTGGGCAGCTGGGTTCAGCTTAGCTTCAGGCAGAGGCACCTGTGGGCTCGTTCTGCATCTCATTGGCCACAGCATCACCTGTGGCACTCCAGAGTCCCTTTGGTGTAGTTGGGGGTTATCCACTGCTGCCAGCGTGGCTTTATGTTTGGGGAGACTGCTTGATGTATGTGCTTTTTGCATGATGGCAGTGATCTCCACAAGGTCCCCAGCACCCTCCACTCTTCTCCCTCTACCCTGGTGGGATCTTCGGTTTTCCCGGGAAATCAGGACATTCTTGAGTGCTGCCCTGTAGTGTTTCCTCACTAGCTATCGTAGGCAATGCCTGTTCTGTGAACATCCCAGTCTAGAAACTAGGAGGTATCTGGAGGGACTGGACACAAATGGGGGGACTGGACGTGAGTGGTCTGTGAAAGTCGCAGGTTCAGACACTTTCCCAAAGGCTTTTATTGCAAAGAAAAGGCTGTTTTTCACAGTCTTTGGAAGGTCCTTCTTGCCGTATTTCTTCATCCTGGGAACAAAACAGAGGAGGCTGTTCTCTGCTCCTCTCTAGGCACTTTGATATTAATAACGGTTGTGAGAGTTTCACAAGCATCTCCTTGGGGGGTGAAATCAATAGCTCTTTTCCAGTATGCATCTGTTGAAGTTCAACCTGCAAGAGCCCTGAGTGACAGCAGGTGACAAATCCATCTCCCTTCAGGAGCAAGTTTTATCCTACACTACCATAAGTTTTTAAAAAAACCCTTCTTTCAGACTTCTTCATTGAGCTCCTTCCTAAAACTGTGTGTGCTGCAGGTTTCTCTCCACACTGTGCAAGTGCTTCAGTACCGTGTCCAAGTGCTGCCTCAGTTTCCCATGTTCTGGGGTGACAAGCACCATGGGGTGTATCCAGCCTAGCAGCAGGACCAGTGCCCCACACAAACCCTCTCTGGGGGAACACTTTGCCCCGCTCCCTGAGGGGGAGGTGGTGTGCTAACCTTGGGGACAACCTGTTCCCACCTGCTTGCTTGAAGGGCCCGGTGCCAGCAGGGGAAGACATCAGACGGATGGTGGCCCCATGTGCCTCCAGCCCCATTCCTCCTCCCCTTCTTCTATCTGCCTGCTCAGATGAGAGAGCAGCTCTAGGGGACACTTCAGAATATTTGATTGAGATGCCTGGAGTAAAATTTGATTTAGGTTTGGTGGATGAGAAATCTTATTAATAAGCCCAGCCTTCTGGGTGTAGGGGTTCACTAGGTGTTGGAAATATTTGTGAAGCCATGCAGAAAACCATTGCTGTGTCTCTTCCTGAGGCAGAAGCCTCAGGTCATGCAGACGTGCAGGGTGGTCGCTGGTTTCTCTCTGGTTTTGTAAGACACAACATAGGGGAAACCCTTGCTCTTCTTCAGCAGGGTGAGCAGATTAATCATCTGAGACCGAGCTGAAGATCTGTGTGTGTTTCCCTGAATGGCATCTACTCGCAGGCACGCAGGACTGTAGCTGCTCGTTTCCCACAAGAGGCAGGGCTGCATGCCCAGGGCCGAGGGGACTGAGTTATAAACAAGACTGAGACAAAGCGCTAAGAGCTCTTACACCACGCTTAGCAAAATTATGATTGCCTCAGATTAGCCAGAGTTATTTATTCCTCCCTGTGTCTGTTTGAAGGATAGTTTTGTAAATAAATGGGTATGACCTGACAGAGCTGAAAGACAAGAAGAGGGTCTGCCTGCCAACCTCAGCTCTGGCTGTGTCTTCGACTGTCCAGCTCATTGTTTCTTGCTGCCATGTGTGAGAGGGTGGCACCCCATCCTTTGTCCCACTCCAGCGCCTGGCCATCATGGGGCTGTACACAGAACAGTCCAGTTGGTGAAAAACACACAGTGAAAGAGGCCTTACCATTTCCCTCTTTCCATCCCACTGATGCAACTTTTGAGAGTGCAGTTAGATGGTCAAAAGTTGGCAGAGAACCAAAACCCTGGTTTGTCCAGGGAAACCCATCAAGCAAGCTCCCTGACATGCATCTGGGAGCAACTACTGTTTTCTTCTCCTCATCCTGCCACATCGCATCCACGGGCCATTTCTGCCCTGCCCCAGCTTGGGTTTGAAGGGATTTTTGTGTGTTGGTTGTCCATGGGTAGTGTATGTAGGATGCTCCCTGGGAACGTATAGAGAGACTGTGAAAGCTGACAGTCTGTGCCTGTGCTGTGAACATTGGAGAGGGAAGGAGGGAAGGAATAGGGAAAAGAGAGAGCAGACAACACTCACCAGCCAGAAAACTTAGAGAAATCTGGGAATATTCTTCTCTCTATGGCTGAGAGGTATTTTGTGGTCATAGCATTCAACACATCTGGTAGAATATTCATCAATGAGTTAGCAAGGACACAGAAAAGCAGCTTTCCTGTGTAAGTTGCCCATGTTGTTGCAGAGGAATACTTCATGGCGGAGCTGGGTCTGCCCGTGCAGGTCCTACATGGGGAAGCTCTTCCTGTGCTAGAAATGAAAGCAATGAGTAGGTGACTGGCCTTTTAAACGTCTGAAAACAGCAGCATGACCCTCTGTGGCCTCTCTTCGTGTCAGGCCCCGGGATGTGAGAGGTCATCCATCACGTCACGGGGCTTGGCAGGGTCTCTGCCGTTTGCCTTCCACTTTTCCCACTGCTCCCCTGGACAATACAATAGATAGGAAAGAACAAGAAATATAGATAATATTTATCTTTCTGGCTGAACAAGCTGCGGTTTCCAGACCACAATGATCTTCCAGTGTTCCTATCTCACAGGGGAAATGCACTGCTAGAACAACCCTCCTTCCAGAATTAGACACATTCATCTGGACAGTGGATGAAATGGTTATCGATACCAAGAACTGCAAAGAGAAACAAAACAGCACAACTAGCCAAGGCAAAGGTCCTGGTTTAACAAAGTGCAGTTCGTGGAGATTCCAGGTATTAAAATTAAAGTCTCAGTACTATAAAGTGCTGTAAAAAAAAGAGTTCATAGTATGTTTAGAAAAAAAAAAGTCTCTGGCTAAACTCCAGCATTAAATATTTTTGTAGAGTAGTTCTTCTGACTCTGGCCCAAGACTACTGTAGCCTTCAGAACCTCATTCTGATCAGTACGAAGATCAAAAACCTCTTGCAAATATTTTTATGCATTCCAACTATTAGCGTTGATTTGCTGATGACTGATACCCTGTCAGATAGTCAAGTTGATAACATTCCTGCACAAGACACAAGACTTTAGAATCGATTTAGCAGGACTTGCTGTGTTTGAATTTAATTCATTTAAGATCTGGTTTTGTGACTATAGAAACTGATAATGTATCTGAGTAAAGTTTGGTAAGTGTTTTAATGGAAAATGGGGGGAAGTAAAGTATTTGAAATATGTTACTGATGTTTTCAAAACACAGTTTTGATTTTTGTTTTGGGAAAGTATCTTAATTGTGAAACTGAGTGTGAAAGAAAAAGAAAGAAGTTAGCTGCGTAATCAGAAAATGAAATGAGACTTTTCTGCTTGAACAAAATTCTTTATCTAATTTTTTTGGGTTCATTGAAGATTTTCATATTGACCTAACTGATATTTTAATTTATTTTTTTGTGCTAAACCCTTCAGTACTTCTCCTTTTATGTAAACCCAAGCTGATCTCTTTTTCTTTCTTTTTCTTTTCATTTTGGTCACTGAACCAAAAATCGAACAGTTCTACTTCTGACAAGTTGACCATTTAATTTCCGGCCACTGAACAGATCTGATTCAGACAAATAACCAGCACCACTCCCCTCACGTTTGTTCCCAAAATAAATTACAGAATAATCATCCGCTCTTTAAGGCACCCAAGTGTGGTTGGTAGCAATACTGACATTTCCAAGGTAACAAACTAGTATTTTCTATGATACCTCCAGTTGCTATGTGGCTTCTGATATATACATTGGCCACATTTTACTTTACGGGAAGGTCATTGTTCAGTTTTCTTTTTCAGCAGAAATCTTTTCCCTGATTTAGTGTTCAGTAAAAAAGGCTTAGAGGAGATCTGTCACTTGGCTCCTGAATGTCTACAGTTAAAGGACATTTCTGCTTCCAAACTTAAAAACCCATTGTAGTACATCTATAGAATTGGCATTCATTCAACTGGACAAATAGGCCTTCTTTTCTCTACAATTACCTTTTTTTTTTTTCAAGGAATAATATTTAGAGAGCTGTCCACTTCAAACAGAAATGAACTGGTCGGAGCAGATGTGGAAATTGGCTTTAAAAGATGCAGGTTTATTTCATTCAGGGAAATGGTCCCCTGTGTTCCTCGTTGCCCTGCTTTTCCTTCAACCGATGGTTAATGCAGTTATGGTGTGTAACGGAGTTACGGCGGAGCTGTGATGTTTGCAGAATTTGCCTCGACCAGCAGAGATGAAAAGGTGAGGGTCTGGCTGGGGTTGGCAGCACCGGTCCCTCCCCAGCCTCAGGCAGCCCGGATTACTCCAGTGAGCATCTGTGGACCTTTTCACTCAAAGAGATGTAAGTTTTGTTTCATCAAGTGGTAGCAGATGTTAGGGAGCTTTCATGCCATTCATCACCGAGGGAAAGCCAATGCGATGGCATCTGGCTGTTTTCTTAGTACAAATTGTTTTTTTAAACTCTAAACTGTCTTTGAGCAGCAGCAGTGGTGTATTACACACTGGATACTCTTCTCCTGGGACCTTGCCCAGAACCTCAATGTCCAACTATTCCCAAGTGCCTTTTTCCCCAATTAGTGAGATTGTAGCAGAGAGCAAATTCTCTCACTATTTGCAAAATTTTCCATTTGAGAAAACACATTGTAAAATTAATTGCAATACAGTATTTCTCCCGATTGCACATCACTAACTGCTGAGAAACATGACTGAGTGACTTGCAGTGTAACTATTAAGCTTTCGTTCCAGATTTACAAAGCCTGCGCGTGTTGCAGTTACCAAGTATTCTCTGCATGCAAACAGTCAGAGAGAGGGAAACTTTTTTTTTTTAATTGATGTATTTTCTCTAGAGCATGTAGATTTTGTACGGGATGCAGAACTCATGCAGGTGCTAGTAAGCATAGTACCTCGAATCTTTAGACTGGCCAAATTGTTGACAAACACAAATTGCATGTTCTGTCTGACACCTTGGAGCGCTCCAGCTTTTAATGCCCCCAGTGTGGAGGAAGAGGGTGGTCCTCATGAAAGAAGATCAGCGCCCACACAGCCTGAGGCTCCTCATCATGGAATACAAGTGAGACAAGAGCTTTGGGGAGCAGGACAAGCTTTAACTACTCTCTGCTTGAAAATTTTACTAATTTTTCTCCTCAAGCCAAACATGTGGATGGCAGTTTCCATCCCTCCTGGGGCAGTGCTGCATCGGGCCAAGCCTGACCCCCGTGTCCAGGTGCAGAAAGGTGAGGCAGAAGGGATGACCATGCGTGAGGGAGCAGACAGATTTTGAGTTTACCAGATTATTCCCCTCTTCTCTCCTCTTTCGAAGAGCTGGGCTCCTTGCTCAGAGAATTTAGCTGAGAATTTAGGATTGACACCTTCCATCCAGTAACTTCCCTCCAAACTGCTAGGCAGCTGTACCGGTAGGAAAAAAATGCCCAGTCAAACGATCTGGGTGATGTTCCAGCTGTGTGATGGTTCAGTTCTCATCTTTTCTGCTGAATTTAACATGTGTTTATTATGTTTAGCATGCAGAGTGGTTGTAATGAATTTGAATTAGAGGGGAATCATCTTCTTTGTGCTTTCTTTACGTCAAGAACGCTGTGCTGTGATATAAAGAGAGACTGATGCCTTTGTAACTAGCTAGATCAGAATTTGGTGGCCTTTTTAGTTTTGGATTTTACTTGCTGGTACCTTGTATAGATATTTACCATTGAGGCAAACCAGGAATTAATTATAACTCACCACATTTCTTCTATTTCTCTTGAACAAATGGAAATGTTTAGGTATAATGAAAGTATAATAATAAATTTCTTTTAGTTATATTCTTAAGAACGTGTTCCATGATATCCTTTGTTATATTCCTGACTGTTTTATTGCTTCTTGAGCTTTTCTGTTGCTGGCAATCGGATTGCTGCTGAGATAAATAGTCACACGTGTTGGGTGGCTAATCATTTAATGTGCTTTTCATAATCAGAAGAGGTACCACAAGGAAATTTATGTGAGTGGAGTGGCAGAGATCTTAAAATATATTTCAGGTTCCTGGGTATTTAGCAGCTATTGATTATGCTTACGGTCTGTGTCATGGCAGGCCCAACTTAATTCCTATCATATGCCAAGAGGCAGCCCAACTGGTGTTTGAAAATCCCCCTCTAATATCTCCCAGGAAGGCCACATTTCTGTGGTTTAGATCTGGCTTAGATTTTGTATTGGTGGGGGCATCTTTTACGTGGTAAAAAGCTGGTAATATATTGGGCAGGAAGTAGGGATTACTGGGAAATCTTCCAGTTATGCTTAAAGAAATAAGAGTCCTGTAATACGTTTAAATGTAAACTTACTTAAATGTACCCAGTGTCTCAGGTTCACTTTTACTTTCCAAGAACATGAAGGTGTGGAAGGATGCAAACATAATTTAAGTTTTTATGACTTGTTCACTGTAGGAATACCTTTTGTTGAATTTGTAGCCTGCAAAATCCTGTGTTATTTAAAAAGCTGCAAACCGGAACATTTTCCTATGAGAAATGGAGAAAGAAAGAAAACGTTTCTCAAACTTAAAGCAGGATTTTTACATATTAACTATAAATATCTTGCAACTGTATGATTTGCTTTTAAATAAAATAAAGCTGCTTGCTGTCTCTGCAGAAATGAATTGGAGAAAGGGATTTATCCAGGGTAATTCAGTCAGATGAATGGAGAGATATGTCCATCACCACTAATATGATGGTTATTCCTTCTAAATATAAACTGATAATATTATATATTAGAGGCTTGATTATACCATTAAGAAGATTAGTACATTTAAACGGAAAATAAAGGCTTATGTGCCCTAAATGTGAATCTAAAAGGAGAGGGGTTTATATATGGCAGTATCACAACATTCAGTACTTTTGAACAAAGTATTTTCCCCATGAAAATACCTTTAAGGAATAATCACTGTGTGCTGCCTCTGGGAATAGGTGGGATGCCTTAAACCTAATCTCTTTCAATGTGGTAATTTAAACATATGCAGCATAATCTTGGCATATTTGGATGTGTTTATTGGAATAGGCATAATGATTGCATGCAATCATGTCCATAAGAGCAGTTTTCTGGCTTATCCATTTTCTGTAAATGTTTGGGCCATCTATTAATTGCAGAAACTGTGGCACACCTATAAAAAAATGGAAGGAAAAAAATGGTTGATGATGCCTCTGTTATATTTCTGTGAATCAGATTTACAAATTTAAAATATTTAACACATATTAGAGATTTTACTGTCTTTCAATATTGTGCTTGACTTACACAGTACTGTCTCTAAGGACTTAGTAGCTAGATCTTTTGATGGTATTGAATTTATGTCATGGAATTTAAGACTTTTGTGCTCATGTCATGAAGCTTGTTAGGTAGTGTTTAACATGTCTCCTTTTTCATTTTTATTTTTTTGAAATTCTTTTTCTTTATTACCTGGTAGTTCTTCTCAGTGAAAGATTTATAGTGAGGATGGGGGAAGACTTGATCCTTCTACAGTTATCTTCCTGATAGATAGCACTCCTTGATTTCCTTTCAGGCACCTCTTAAATTAGATATTCTGCACCTTAATCACAACACCATCTTACTTATTTTATCTTTTAAGGGTAAAAGCATTACGATTATAAATTAACCTAGAAATATAATAAGAACTTCTGCCTTGGGGCTTGTCTTTGTTTCTGACTCAAGCGTTGCTCCCTGGTCAAGTCCTGTCCAGAGAAAAAAGCCCCTTAATTGAATCCAGTGGGGGCTGAAGTGTGAAATGGCAAATCTGTCTGGAGGCAGAGCTGGTGTTGACCCACAGCCCTGCTTCCCCTATGAGCCCTGCTTTGCTGCCCTATATCCCTAATGAGCTGCCCTGTGCCATGGGGCACCTCCTGTCCCGGGGACAGGCTGGGGACATAGCCTCGCCTGGCCCTCCTTTGGGGCTGGAAGCTCAATGTACAACCTGGCCCTTCCTGGGGCTGTATATGGTTTTTGCACTAGCCATTTAAAGTCTTCAAACTCATGTTCTCTAAAATATTTTTTAAAAATGAACTTTGCCAGCTTTTACATATCTACAAGAGCTGCCATCCTTTAGACACCTACATGTCCCTTTACTCATGTTATTGGGACCACTGCATAGTAATGTCCACAGTATTAAAATGTTCCTCTATTTATTGTTTCTGCTGCTTTGGTGCTATTTTCATTGGCTTAGCAAGGTGCTGTAGGCCCATACACTAAATAAATCTTCTTCACATTGCTATGGTGTGGTTGCCTTTTCTGCGTGCTTAGGCTGGCAAGTAAAGGTATTGTCCCTGAAGCGAAATTATGTGATTGGGGATTATTCTAAGGCACTCTCCTCAAAGATGCTAGATGATACCAGAAAGCTTGATGGAAATCGATAGCCAGCAGAGGGGAAAGACCCAGGGTAATGCCTTCACCGAAACTGAAGGCAGTCAGGTGTCCTGGTTTGGCCTCAGATGGCAACAAAGAACCCGGAGGCGGCTCTCTCGGTCCACCCTCTTCCCCAGCCCTGAGGGGAGAATCGGGAGAAAAAGGCAAAATTAGTGGGTTGTGACAAAGGCAGTTTAACACAACAGCAAAGGGAACAAGAAAATAACAAAAATTATCCCTATCCCTGCTGGAACCAGGTCATCAGGTGAGCTCAGCTCTTCATGAACCCCAACAGAACTCGGGCAGAGAGGGACACTGCACGTGCCCCAAGCACAGACAGGCCTCGGAAAGTCTCTGCGATGCCCTACAGACAGTGGGGAGATATAGCAAGGAGGCCCTTGTCCCCATCGGAAACACTTTTTATTTCCCCACTGCAAATAAGAACTACTCTATTCGGTATCTTCTGTGGATCCCAGCCTCGGGGTGTTGGGCCTTGAGGCCTGGCTGTCCAGGGGCTGGCCCACATTCACAGGATGGCCTGGTGGCTGCTGAGCTGTGTGGCCCTGTCCCGGCCGAGCAGAATTCAGCCGTGATGGGGAGAGAGGCCCCCTCTATTGGGGTGGGTATGAAAAAGGGACAGCAGGGGTCCCCGGGGGGATGGTGGTGCCCCAGCACTAGGATGCCTCTGCTCCCCCCCATGCAGCAAAGCCCTTGGGAACAGCAGTTGGTTTTCTGTTTCTAGTCATATCTGGGAGATGTTATGTTGTCCTGGACATGTTACCAGTTCTTCTGGTGACTATCAGAAGTCAGTGGCTTGTAAGGCAAAGGTTGATCTAGTCCCTGAAGTTTTTCTTTGGCTACTGATTAAAGAGGAACTTTCTGTAAAGAGCAGCCTCTGTGGCTGTGAAGGGAGGACATGGTGATCCTCATGTGAGTAAAGTGTCAGAAGAAATAGGGTGAGGGCAATAACACAAACCCTATGGAGACCTGTAGGGCCATCCTGAAGTGGTCTAAGATGGGTCGAAGGTGGCTGAGGGCACTTGTTAGTACCTTTGCCTGAAGCCAGCCCTGGGGCAAGGCTCTTCCTGGGTACCAGCGCAGGCAGAGATGAGTCCAGGGCCAGGTACAGTGAGGCACAGGAGAATCTCAGCCATAAACAGGTTATTTCTTTGCTTTCAATGAGATTCTTATTGTTGTAAAGAATATTCTTTCTATTAGGTCTTCTGTGCCGTGCTCCACTCTAATGTGTTTAAATATTAGGTGATTTATTTCTATATTTTCATTTTTCCTCCATGGGAATGACAAGGATTTAAATGTAGTGCTGAAAATCATTTGAGATCCTAAAATTAGAAAAGCTCTACTGAAGTAGAGAGTCCTTTTTTTTAAACATAAAATGATTTGTTTGCAACTGTAATTGATGATATGCTTATGAATCCCTTGAGTAAAATAAAGTGAATCAGGTAAACAAAGTACTTTATCTTGCTCATACCCATTCTTGCAAAAACAAGAATAAAAGACATCTGTAAAGTAATTAATTTGAATTAGTTTTAGCAAAAAGAAACGAAATGGCAACATTTACATTTTGTGCATCATCCTGGGATAACTTTAAATTAAATTTATTTTTTGTATGAAATTTGCATTTGGGTCATACTCTGTCCTGGTGGAAATGGGATCATGATTCCAATGGGTGAAATGTTATCAAACTGGTCCTGATCAGTGGAGAATTTGGCCTTCAATCAAGTCGTTATGATATCAAGCAGTATCTAATGCAACTGTAACAGACTATTTTTAGCAAAAGGAGTGATGCCACATAAGCATGCTGGCTTAGGTAATCTTTACTACTTGGAGTCCAACACTGATCAAGACACCACTCTCCGTTTTCTCTTCCTGCAATCTGCCTGCCCTCTGCCAACCACTGGTGTGTGATTAATTGACTGACACGAAGTCTGTTATTTACATTGCAGATATATTGTAAGTAGACTCCAGGTGAAGCTCACAGCATGCTGCATATTTACCACCATATGTTCAGGAGGTTGTGAACAGAAAAAAGTAAGTCTAAAGCCAGAGGAGGTATTAGAGGACACAATAGAAAAGCTAATTATAAAAGGCTTCAAAAGCAGTCCCTGCTTCACCGTTTGATGTCCCAATATGTAATTACAGAGAACTAGGAAATAAGGGAAGATAATAAAAGGAAGATAATAAAAGGAAGATATAAAAACCAGGACATGCTAGTTTGTGAGGGAAGAGGAAAACACAGCTCCCAACCCATTTCTTCTTTAGCTGTTGGAAAAAAGGGAGGGCTGTGAAAGGGGAATATAAGGGGCAGGTGTCCTGGACAGTATAGACAGGGGAGGTGTGAGCTCAAGGGAAATGGGTGAACTTTGTCAGTGTCTTTTTTCTGCTGCAAACTGGCGTTTCACCCTGCTGAGGGGGGCTTTGCAGCAGGTGGGATGGCCAGAAAGGGAGCGCTAAAGGTGGCAACTGTATCATCCCTATTGTAAGCAATATTTTTTTCCCTTTAAGCCTGGGATGAAATCACCCCACAGAACGCCACTCTTATTTTAAATTCCAAGTAGAAACTCTCCCTCTCCATCCGTTACTCTAGCCCACACTAATATATATGTTTTCCTTGCTATATATATCATTTGTGAGCTGGGCTTCCTCTGTGAGTATCACAGTGTGTCTCCTGTTTTGTAAAGTGGCTAGTAAGAATAGTTTAGTCAGGATTAAAATGGAAGAAAAATGTGTATCTAAACCTTAGCTGCAAATCTGCATGTATAGTAAATTAGAAAACTAAAAGTGTTTCACGATTCTGTTAGCTACATCTGCAGTAGGGAGTTGTGGGTCAGGGTACTCTTGGGCAAATGAAGCAGCTTCTGGCTGGCTGTCGCGGGAAAGTGCAGGCAATGTGAGGGGCTGGAAATGACAGCTCTAATTTTGCCCTGGGACTGGAGGGAGGATGTCTTCACTCGCGCCTCAAAGGGCCTTCCCCAACACACAGCTCAGTTATTTGGACAGTAAGCTGATTAGAGGATTTGGAACCAATCATCCAAAAATGGTTGATGCCAGCCTCCAACTGACACATCAACTTATTTTCAATGAGTGCAAAGACGAGATACATTTCAAATTAAGATTTTGTAGAAGTGTTTAAAAACGCCTTCAGAAGGTGTTTCGTAGTGAAGGGGGTGAGCAGTCAGCAAATGGCTCTTTAGTAAACATTTGTGTCCATTCTAGCTGGTGCTGGAGGCTGGCGTGGTGCAAAGTCTGTATAGACTTTGTTACAAATACAAAACAAACATGGTGTACCATATACCACCATTTAAAGGTTGAAGAAATTAAGCCAAAACCTATGAGTTTTTGAGGACAATGAGATGAACTCACCATAGCAAGACATGCTACATTGCTCACTCCTGCACCCAGGAATTGTACCTTCTGCGGCAGAACTCAAATATAAAGAGTAATTAAAACATATTTGTAGTAACTTTATCTCATGATGTAGCTCTCCATGCTTTTCTTCCAACTGCATTGCAATCTGCGAGGCACCTCCTAGTCTACCTGGTAGGATGGAGGTTTTGTATGGATTTGATGTGACCTAGAACTTAGTGAACAAGGAAACAACAAAGAATCTCAAGGTGTACAAAAGGGACATGAGTCTTCTGCTGTTGTGCTGGGGGTTTCCTCTTCTTCCTTGGATTGTGGGTGGAGGAAAAGGAATTTAATTCGTACAGAGGACTTCTAGGGGATCCTAGCATCCTGCTGGTGGGTGAAGTACCAGTAATGTCTGATACAGCAGGAGCTGTAATTTTGGGAGTCCCCAGGGAGTTTCGTTTTCTTTATATCCTCATATGGGCAGGAACCTTCTGTTTACAGGAAAAAAAGCTTTTTTTTTTTTTTTTCCAGTTTTTTTCTCAGAAAGCTTCACTGCTGCTTGCAGTTCTTCCTCCCATCTGAGGGAGGAGAAAAGCAGGTTAATAATAAGTTAATTTATCCTAGACTTTCCTTAAATGCTCCTTAAATTCTTTAAATTGTCGTACAATGGGGTCAAAGTCAGAAGATGGCTTACTTTTACATGAGAATAAAACCTCTGCTCTAGAGAAGCCTGAATATACAGCTGAGACCTGCATGAGCCTAACCTGCCCCAGGTGCCCTCTTGCAACACAGGGTGCATTCCCATATCTTCTCTTTCTTTTATTCCCATCCCATTCTTCTTGGTGATGCAGTGGGATTTTTTATTCCGTATAGTACCTTCATAATTTGATTTTTTACCATTTTTGGGAGGGGAAATTATTTGTAAGGCACAGCATAAATCTGTGATTTTCCCCCAGAAATTAGAATACAATTGTATTTGTAAATAACAACAACAACAACAAGTTTTGTCTGCTTGTAATCACACAGTATTATTATTACTTTTGAAAGATAGACCCTGTTTGCTGGGATAGTTTCATATGTGATAGTCATAACTGTGTAGGATAATAAGTTCTTAAGTGGTTATGTCAAGAAGATACTGAATAAAGCAAAGGCTTTTCCATTAGCAACAGAAAGAAAAATTGGGAACACCCCCACAAACAGCTCCCTTCTCCCAGTCGTTCACTGTAGGAAATTTATGAGCATGGTTCCCTGTGGCTTTGTTTCTCGAGCTGGAATTAGTCCTCATCTGATGAGGTGCAAGCTGTGAATGGGGCTTTTCCTGCAGCTGGAACACACAAAAAGTCTTGTGTCATGTGGGATCTCTGGTATCTACTAACATGGCTGCGACAACCTTCCCCTCCCTGAGGAACAAAGGGCACTGCATGCTTTTCTCATGTCACTGACTTTTCAGGGGATCTACAGAAGCACAGTACTTTTCAGTATTTTGTCATATTCAATGAAAATCATTTAGTAGGATCAACAGTTAGTGAGAGAAATTTTGGGGGAAAACACCTGTGGTTCTGTTATGCTCTTTTCTGTATGGAAATAAGACTTACCCAATATGAAATGTTCCTTGCTTGACTGCCTTCTCTTGAATGAGAGGAAACAGAAAAGGTGTGGAAAAAACTGATGTTCAGATTTAAAAGGAAGCTACAAGGGTAGGTAAATAAAATCAGATTTCAAATATGGATGTGTTCTGATGGGATGTACAGAAAACTACGATGGGACAAGGAAAGAAGAAGAAAAATGTGTGTTCTACAAATTACCTTGAAGCCAATAAGTACATAGAGAGAGACATTAAAGCCTTTAATAAAAATCTGTGTCCCAAAGTGTAACTTTTACAGTTTTGCTTGTGCATATCACAGGAGGATGCTGATGTAATTTGCATATATTGCTAAATATTTAGTTGTCTGGTGAGAGTAAATGGAAGAGCAAGGTCATTCTATCAGAAAACTTGCCATGAAAATTTGCCAGCTCAGAAAATCTACCCTCCTTGTCCTTTACCATGATGACTTATGTTAATGAAAAAACTAATAATATTTTACTCAGCTGTCAAATGGCCCTGGGCAAGCGGCTGAGTAGAGTTTTACGGCCCTGGGTGAAGCGTACTGAAGAGGAACAGCTTTTTCATATAAGAAGCAAGACTACGATCATCAAGGGGAAAAAAAGGAGAGAGAGAGACTGAGGGAGAAAGAGAGGATGAGAACTTGGCCATACAGACTGGCTGTATATATTTAAATGTGTTCTCTGAGGTGGCTGGGTGACTAGTGTGATGGATATTTTTAGTAATAAAAATGTGGTTATAATAACTGTCCTTCATAGAATACTGACTGAGCTATCTGGTATTTTAAAATTTATTGTGGCCATTTTTAGGACACTTTTTCACATTTTGGAGAACCATTTTCTGAGCACTTATACCAGAGTGCAAATAATTCCACAGCCATTGGAAATAGTATTTCAGTATTAAACTTTTAAAGTGCATTTTAGTTTTGGCATTAACTTGTCTGATTTTTCAAGGTATTTCATCTGTAGAAGTAGCTAAACTGGTAAACCAGTTAACTGCAGGTGGTTACATTTGCTAATCAGATGGGTAATTATTATACTTTGGTAAAAGAAAGACAGCTGCCATTGCTATAGAAGATTGTTAGGAGTTTTTTAGCATAACAATGAACTGCAGCACCTGCCTTTCCAATATGCTTTGCAATTACGCTACTGGTATTATTTCCTTGACCCCCTATAGCACAGAAAGATCTATTCTTCTAGCTTTAGCTAGAAGACAGTTTCATTTCAAATCCTTCTTTGAGTTTGCTTATAGCTTTCCAATAACCTTACCTTTTTAATCAGTTTTTTTAAAAGGTTTGATTTCATGAAAATGGTGCACAGGTGTTTGGCAGACTCATGTATGGCTATTTAATAATTACTGGTTGATTTGAAAAAGATTTTCACTTGCTGAAAGAAAGTCAGGTTTCAAATCAGTATTTTAAACTTGTGGTGTTTTCAACTCAGTTCTGCATGTGTGTAACTCATAGACTGCCTGTTGGGACCTGCAGGTTTCCTCACTTTTATCATGAGATCTGTGATAAGTTTGAAGGAATTTGGGTTGTAAGCAAGATGCTTAGTTATCTATAAATCACTAGAATGGCATAGGTATGTCTTTGTTGTGCTATGTATGTGGTACTTTTATCCATATTTGACTTACATATATGAACATCAGTCACTTCCTGTTTTCCCTTAATTTAATTTTTGCCAATCTCTGCTTTAGAATATCCTCTAGATACAGCAATCTGGCCAAGAAAGGCTGCTTGTGTCACCCCTCACACATGACAGGTGTAAAGCATCATCCATCAATGCAAATTGGTGAGGATTTGTGTATTTGTGAAAGCTGTGCATACTGAACCTGCTCTCATAGCCAGGGTATTTACCTGTGACAAAAGGTAAGAAGCTTTTAAAATATTTTAATTTTGCTCTCTGTGCTTTGTAGGAATCTGATGCTCCATGCTTCTCCTTCTGTATAGCTTACCAGTGTGGTGTGATCCATTGCAATGTAACTTTTTAATTTATGATTGTTGGTTTGAAGAGTGAATCCTGATGATCACAAAGAATTATCTGCTGCTTCATGCTTAAATGTAAAGCTACTGAGCTGGGACAAGTGTATGAGAGGGTCAGAGAGCTTCCTTTGTCCTTACAGCTTGCCCACACTGACATTTGCTACATCCATTGTTTTACCTTACAACCACAGTTCTCATCTTTGTCTGTAGCTTTTCAGTAACAGTTTGCAAATGGATGGACTGTTGTCTCAAATGAATTGAAATTTTAGCAGCTGAAATGCCCTTAAGATCCTGGGCCTCTGAAGAGGATTTAGCTACTTCTTGCCCTTGTTTTGCTGCCTTTGTGCTTCTGCCTGGGGAAGCACAAGATCACTGCTCAAAATGGCCAGTTGCTTAGGGATCTACATCTCGGCACACTTCATTTTTAATACATTTGACTTTTATTGTCATATAAAGATTTGCTGGGTTTTTTTGCCATCCTTAAATCTGACCAGGGTATTAGATGGTGTACTTTACTGTTTGAATCTTTTTCTCGGTTTCATATCAGTTCCAACCAAATCTCATTTTACCACATTTCAAGGGGACAAGTTATCTTCCCAGAATTGTCAGCAACATACACAAACAATTAGGGGCTCACTTTACAGCTTTTTTTTCCTACATCTATTGAAACAATAGTGATACCCAAGACAGTATCCACTGTTCTTTCATTTGTAGTCCATATTGCATACTGGAAAACTTCCTTCCTGTGATACTGGTCTGCACCTCCAAGTTCACCTGCGTAGATGCAAGTGTTGATCTATAATGATACGGATTTTTGACTCTGTATTTATGCTCTGATATACCAGGAACGGATGTTTCTTTAGACCATCTGTAAGGCAGAAACACTGTTTCTTTTCCTCTCCTCTAATGCCGGACTGTATCTGCCCAACTCAGACTGATGGCCTTCTCCAGGACTTGCATGTGGGCATTGCACCACATGTAGTGTGTTGGTCTCGTGGCTGTGCTCAGCACAGTTGTTCAGATTGTATCCTTGCATTTTCTTTCATAACTTCCCTTTACTTTCCCCTGGTGTTTGTAGAAACACAACCCTTCACAAAGCAGTGGTTTGCTGTGTGCGTGTCTGCTCTTCAACAATGATGTTCAGCATCGGGAGTGAAGGACCCACTTTTGTTTTATCTGGTTCTGTAATGGACCCCGGCTGCTGCTATGAACATCTCATTAGAGGGCAGAATTATTACTGTTTTTTCAGTTTGCTTACCAGCAGTATTGTAAAATCAGCAAAGGCTATTTTCTGAGGCAGGGGTTTTTGTGTGTGGGAGCTTTGGTTGTTTGAGGTTTCTGGGTATGAGTGTGTTAGCAGGAGCACAGACTGGCGCAAAGGCTGAAGTGGAGCTTCTCTGTTTTATCTGCCATATGTGAGCGTTTGTGGCAGATTTGGTTAGTCTAAGGGAATGACACTAAAGTATGATGCTTATTTTTCCTCAAAAATAAATAGAGAATAAAAGTTTGAGATATCTTCTTGATTTTAGTGGGATTTTTTTGTTTGTTTTTTTTGGGTGAGGTTTTATTGAGGTTTTATGAATAGGTCATAAGGGGGGCAGGCTGTGTTCTGGCTAATGACCAACATATACTGGGATTTTTATGTTTTATATCTTCAATGACAGGGTGTTCCTGATAGTTATGGTTTTCTTAGAATTTACCATTAGTATTAGGTTTATTGTATGGTAATTTCAGTTTTGTGTTCTAGAAGAATAATGCATGTAGAATGAACTTACACTGACTGACAAGGGACAAAGAGATGGGCAGGAGTTTGGGTATTGCAGAATCTGAACTCCAAACTGTCACTCTAATCCATTTGAAAATGAGCAGGTGTTCATAGCACAGGCTTTACACTGTTTGTTGTCCTCTTACAACTTCCACCAAATTTGTAGTGTTGTGGGTTTTGTAGTGCTTTATTTAGGAATTTTCCAAGGACTTTTTTCTTTATTCGGCAGTAATAAAGCAGAGAATCTCAGAAACATGTTTATAATCAAAGCAAGCATTCTAATAATGGAATCAGCATCATATATGACTTGGTCCCTTCTAAAGAAGGTTTTCATGTCTTCATTTTCAGCTTTAATATATTTTAAAACTACTCATAAATGACTATAGCAGTTCTTATATGTTGCATTTAAAATTAACATTATCGGCAGCAATGAAGACAAATTTCAGAGTTTCCTTTTTACAGGGAGGGAATTTATGAGCAGATAAATATCTAGATCTATATATATTTTTGCTTACCACAGCTGGTGTTTTGAAGATTTACTATACTAACACACTGACACTAATACGCTACAATATCTAAAATGTCTTTAGCGTGCCATTTACACTCATCTGAGAGATTTCATGAAAGTATGATATTAGTAAGCCTTCATGAGTAATCCATTATGCCTAGGAGACTTAATCAGATTGCACATGTACTTACCCCTGGCTTAATAATTGTTATTTTCATTATTACTGTCCTTATTCCTGTTTTGTCTGTGGGGAAAACGTTGAGAATTTCAGTTGCAGTTCAATACATTATAATCATGGTTCTCCACTAAATGCAGCTTGGCACAAAACCTATAGCCACAATTCAGATGTTATGCGTAGTATAATCTCTTGCTATTCCTTTTAAAAGACTGTACAGAAGTTTAATATTTCTATAGGACTGTTGAGGTAGGAGCATTAAATATTAAAAGTTTTAAATGTGCAGAACTGATTAATTCAGAACATATCAGAACGGCTCATAAATGTTTAATATCTGTATTTTGCCTGATTGGATATAATTTAAGCTATGTGCTTCTTCCAGCACTGTAGGACCAGGTACTCATCTTTTATTTCTAGGAATGGTTTAAACATCATTCCTTTTATTACAGGTTAATATTAATGCTTGGACCTTCCACTGTTATTGTTCATTCTTTCATAAAACCTACTTCAGAACTGATTACCTAAAGACTAACAGAGAGTAGCTGTCAAAGTTCTTTTTAAGTGTACTTTCACAAAAACATGGTTCAGTTAAAATTTTCATAAATTCAGTAGGCTGAAAGCTGAAATTCTACCTTTGCAACACTTACGCATTTCCTTAGAAATGTAGAAATATTTGGGGGAACAATTGGTACGCTCCCCCTCACTGATCCTGGCTTGTGGATCCTTGTCCTTCCTGGCCTGCAAGTGCCCAGAGTTGTTAACTGCTTCCCAATGCTTCATCCCATGTTGGCAGTGCTCTATGTTGTCCGTCTATGTGTATCTTTGCCAGGACCCCTCTTTTGTGGCACAGCACCTCAGACAGCCTCCTCTGTTTACCTGTGGTGCATGAAGGTAAAGATCTATATGGAAGGCCATAGACCTGTTCAAAACTTAGCTCCAAGCCTGGTCTGACCCTCAAATGCCTGTATCGTTCATCTCCCAATTTACTACATCCGTGCTGTTAAAACTCACAGCAAACAAATCAGCAAACCCTGTACAGGCAAAGTCTTGAGCACACACTTTTCTTGTCCCAAAAGCTACTTTTTTGAACAATGCTCTGCCTGGAAATGTTTCCTCCACTGGGACTAGTGCTTTGAGAAAGGAGGAATGGACCTCATCTTTTAGCTGATCGTTCTGCTGTAGCGTGGCAAGGCCCCCACCAGGACAGAGCCCCACTGGTCTGGGAGGAAACAAAAACCCGGTACAAGTGTCTGTCCCAGGACATATATGGTGTTCCAGCAATTCAACAGGAAGCACGCTCAGCATACAGCATTAGCAACACTCTATACCCATGCTCTATTTTGTTGCTTACCATGCTTTAAATTATCTTCATTGCATTTAGTGCTTTATCCTGATCTCTCTGAAGTTAATGGCTAAAGCTCAGCTGCCTGTAATGAGGCCCAGCTGCTCGAGAATGCCTCGAGTATAATAACAGGCTAGCCAAGCAATTTACTGTGGTCCAAGGTAGAAAACTTGCTTTGATGGAGTGTTTTTCCCTTTTGAAGAATGCTTCTCCACAGCCCAATGCGTAATTCTGGTTGCTGCAGAAAGCAAACTTGAAGCTTAACTGAGAAGAGAATAAGCAGAGAAATGCTACAGGTTGGTATGGTGGTGTGCGTCCATGAGTATCAGTTCCAACAGTCCCTGCTCGAATTAAATCTGCAGGGCTTTTTGCCGTGTGACTTTGAGGTAGTTAGATATAATCTGTCTCTGTAGTATGTGTTTCTCCATGCCCTTGAAGAACTGTGGGGATGTGAAAGAGAGGAGGTTGCATGCCCTCCATCTCATCACAAGGATGAGGGACACAATTCCAGCCCTTGGAAGTTGTCCTTGGGCAAGAAAGCAGAAGTCTAAAAAACAGTGTAAATCACATAATATGACCTTTTACCAGGGATTTTGGAGAGAGATTATGTCTTGAATTCTGAGGCAAGCCCTTCAGCTCTACACAAGTCTGCTCAGAGACATTGCCTAATGACAGCTTGGTTTCGTTTTGACTTTATTCTTTGGGAGTTAAGAAAGTGCCAAGTTCTCCCTGTTTTCAACAGGATAATATAAACAGCAAAATGAATACATTGCCCAGGCTGCTTTTGCATATGAGCTCACAGGAAAACTGTGTTTAGTAATGTTTATTTCAGTGTTGGCAATAAGGAAAAATATGTCAGATCTAAAAGGAAAAAAGAAAATTCATAAGGAGGCACTACAATACACTCAGTAGAGGCAGTGTACCTTTGCCCTCTAGGAAATGGAATAAAAACAGTTCCAGCAGGAATGATTTATAGTACAAAATGCAGCTTTTTCAGAATGAAAAGTTGGAAATAATCCTCCCTTTTTCTTGACACCTTTTTAAACTTTGCAAACAATTTTTTTTTAAAATGGGGAATTCAACTCAAGTAAAAACACTTTCTTTTTATTTTTTGTTAATTAATTTAATACATTTTGGCGTTTATCATTTCATGATTCAATTGCATTTTCTATTTTTGACATGTGGGGTCACAAGGTCTGTGCTTATGGCCTTTACTTTATCAGTAGGTTGGATGTATTTACAAGACTGTAAAACTTGAAGCATAGTGAAGTGCCTCTCCTGGGTGAAGGGAGCACCCAGGAGTGTTTGGAAAGGACATTTAAATGTTGATGTGAATAAAAAATAAACATTTCTATTTCAATTTGATGAAATGAACTGCAATACTCAATTCTAAGCTGAAATGATATTTGGGAGGATCAAATTATTTAATTTTCTTTGAAAAAAGATGTAGTAAGAATTTATGAGTTTTTAAGCATTTCTAAAATCCCTTCATTATGCCACCTTTTCATATTTGAGAGAAGAAATGTTCAAATAATATTAGTACTGCACTACATATTGCTAATATTTATGGGAGAGTGTTATTTAGCAAAAGTCTGAAGTACAGGTTTCCTAGGATTCTGAGTATGAGAATGTGCATTTGCCTCTGAACTAATGTGGTGGAAGATGTGCAGAAGTGGATTCCTAGCACATTTTTTGTTTTGATTGTCTTTTAATGTACTTCAGTGCACTCTTGTTGACTTCTATCTATTGCCTGTTTTGCAAGTGTAGCCTACAGTGCATCCCAATCGATTCATGGACCACTCTTGTATCCAGATATATCTTTCTTGGTTTTACTCTTAAAAACTTTCATTGACAAACTGAAGAAGAAAGGATAGGAAGATAAAAAAACCTCTGTTTTTTCTGGCACAGATCTGCTAGTACCATGGCTTTTGACTAGCTTGTTTTTGGGTTTTTTTGAGGATACCAGTACAAGTTATTCTGGCAATTAATGTAGTTCTTCCTGTTACTAACCACCTCTTCTCTAGGAGAGCATCTGTGGTAGTCATATGTCTTAGTTCTCCAGTAACTGACATTCCCTTGTGATTCCTGAGCCTTTTCAAAATGGTGTGAAAGAATGGAAGTTTTTAATCTCAAATAAACATTTGTCAACATATGCCACATGCTATCCCACCCATTTGCACATGTGTCGTAGTCCTCTTCAAACCCTCTGATGCCAAAGAGTTTCATGCTGCCAACAGCAAAGCCCCTAAAGACAAGGTGTGCCATAGCTCCATTCCACCCAACTGACTCGTATCAGGTATATCTGCTTTGAAGACTATCACTGTGACATGAAATTGCTCTACTGATTCCTGCATGAAAACTGTTAAGACTACATTGAAACATTAGGTTTAGCATATTTAACATCTTATCTCTTTCCACCTTCCTGAAATAATATGCAGAATACCACTCATTCTGGAGGTACTTCTTAGTAATTGTCTTCGTCTTCTGTGGGATGTGAAGGCCTCTGTGACACAATGGCATGCAACACAGGGAGCCACATCCTTGCAGCAAACCAACCCAGGTGGCTGTGGGATTTTATTTTTTTCCAGAGAGCTAAATGCCTGTTTCTGCCCTAACAAGATATGAGTCATAGCAGAGACACGGCTGTGAATACTTCTTTCACTGGGATGTGTGGAGCAGAAAGAATTTCAGCATGAAAAGAGTACATGAACTGATTTGTTAAAAAACTGTTAGTTGCTTCGGGAATTTGTACTGCTGTTATCTGGGATAGTTGTGCACACCAGGGATAAGAACCATCCTGTTCCTCTTTTTTTTTTAAGAGCAGAAAATGACCATTTGAGAATAACCTGTGTATATAAAGTATTTAACAAGCAACTAAACAATAATGACAAAAGTCATCATGTTGCAGCTATTTTTTTATTTTTTTTGTGTGTGCATGGCTTGTTGCTTTATCAGAATGTCAAGCTCAGTATTTTTTGCGTGCAATTAAGGTTGGTAAAACATCTGATCAGAAGTGTTTAGAAACAGGAGGCTGGAAGAGACCACTTTTGTCTTTGGATCCAACCCTTTGCCCAAACAAAATGGAGAGAAGGCACTGTGTGGATTTACCCCAGAGTCCTGCCAAGTGTTTCCTAATTGCTACCTGCTGTGGTCGTGCTGTTCCTGCCCTTGTTCTGTCTTGCTCGGTAGCTGACCATTATAACAAATCTGACACAAAGAACAAACCATTTGCCATAAAATGATGTACCTACAGCCATACCCTTTGGGAGGTAGCCACCAATTACTTGGCATCCCCAGCTTTTACAAACCACACCATAAAGAATTAGACTGTAGAGGATAAGTTTATGTATTGCATTACATGTCCATCTCTGCCTCTGACCTATTTAGCCCCATGTCCATAAAGATAAGACAAACAGATGCCACTGAGCTTTAATATTGATCATTTTAGGAATTTTATTTCTTAAGCACTGTATTTCTGTTACTTTGACTCAGTTTTCATTATATGTGTTTTTAAATGTAAAGGGACTAATACATGTTTGTTCTTATTTTTTTCATATTCTTTTCCATGTTGTTCTGATATGAGCCTTCAAAAATAAGTATTTTTCAGTGATTAGACCTTATAATATTAATATACCATGTATAGTCAAAGGATTGTATAGAAAGTTGCTAGAATTCAGTATAAATACTTGCTTATATTTAGGATAAACCTACTATATTTTTCCCATATGACTCCTCATTTGTTCCATCCTATCTGCCTTAACTTAAAATGTCAATCAATCTATTTTGTAGATTTTTTCCTGTTTATAGATAGGAGCTGTCTAGCTTTTATTTTTTATAGCATTCTGCATCACCTAAACGAGGTACAGTATTTAAGTAGATTTATTTTATTGTATGAATCATACATACAAATTTAAATCACATTCTTAAACTCTCATGCCCTGTTCCCATAATAATCAGCATCAAGCATTTCGGTCCTCCTCCTTTTGCTCATGGTTCTTGGCAACTCTCAGTGTGTTTCAATCTTTACTTCTCTGTACTTGCTTTCTTTACTTTTGCCCTTCTAATTAGGTCTCTTGGGTGCTTGCAGCCCCTTGCTCCCCACGGAGCCGTAGCCAACACTCCCACAGCCTGACGTGGTATCTACTCTGGGGCTGGACAGGCACTGCTGACTCTGCTGGGTACATCTGTTGTGTAGAAAGGACTGCTCTGAGATGAGCAGTTTGGGTGAGAAGGATGATGTTCTGCACACTTGTGTCCAGCCAGATGAATCCCTTAGTCTGGTATTAAAAAAACAATAAAAATCTGTGCATCCAATGTGCAACTGCTATATTGGATGCCCAGTATATTTAGACTGCAAAGCACTAGGTTATTTAAGATCTCTTATGACTGCAGTCCATTAAGCAATCCTGTTAAGTTTCCTGTTAAGGAAGATAAGCACAAATATATTAAACATAAATGGAGTCAGAAACTTTATTGCTCACTCTTGTTCACAATCTAAACTCTAAGAGTGAGGCAGCATTAGTCTGAATAATATCACACAATGATCACACTGCGAGGAGGGACGACCAAGGCTGATGAGGAAAAAAATGCCATTGTCATGGTTTGATGCCTGAAGTTAAGAGTGGTCAATGTATAATGGGGGCTTAATAGCAAGGTAACAGCATCATAGAGCATGCCACTCAAGGCTGTCAAATTTAGGCCTAACTATATTAGTGTTAATATGAAGGGGAGGAGAGTGGGACAGGACAGGGGAAAAATAACACATAATAATATGTGGGACAGGATATTGGGAGTGAATCTCAAAATAATCACCTCAGTGCTAAGCATGAGTTTTTTAAAAAAATAATCAAATTGAACCTTAGAAATTATGGGGAAAGGAATGAAGAGTAAAATGGCCAGCATCATTTTACCACTGGGTATGCAATGAAATTACATGCCCAAATTTTGCTGTTAGGGTCAAATCTGATTGCCACCACTCAGAAAGCTCATAGTAAAAATAGATGATGAGAGAGAGGGAACATATTCCTGTGTAATAGGAAAGTAAAGTAACTTTCCTCAATTTTACCCGAGAGATGGTTGACAGAGATGTGAAAGATGTCTGTAAATGTTGAATGCTGTCTATAAAGCAAAAAAACTTAGCCATTACTGAAAATGTAAGAACTTACAGAAAACAGAGCTTAAAAAATAAAGGGAAATAATCTTCACATATTATTATATAATTAAATCATGGAGCTCCTTGCCACCTGAAGTTGTATTATTTAAATGGCCACTTTAATGGTTCATTGACGATGATTATATGCCACAACCCAGCGTACCTAGAGATGGGAGCACATGTGGAGGTATGTGGGGCTCTTTCTCTGCATGCCCTGTTTCTTGTACTCTTCCCATAGTATCTGCAGCTGGCTGGCCAGTTAGGCTGGAAGAGACTTTTGGCCAGCTCAGGGGGACAATTCAGTTGCCCAAATGCTTGTGTAGTGTTGTTTGAAATAATGTACAGCATTCCTGGTCCCAGCCCACAGTCCACAAGGACAGAAGCTTGCTGCTTGGCCTGAGCTGTACTTAATGCCTTCCTGGCTCTTCTCAGAGTGCCTCAAAAGGCACCTATCTTAAAGCAGCTGGTGTGAATTTTAGCATCCCAAATCTTGTACTTCATACTAGTTACAGATGCTCCTCAATTCAGAACTTCTTTCCAGAAGGTTTCAAGAAAATCCAGTGCTGAAAGCTTTTGAAACTAGTCAACGTGAGTTGTGTGTGTTGCTGTGCAATAACTGCCACACTTGTTTGGTATAAGAAAATAGGTATTCAATTTTATAATGCACCAACATAATTTTGTAGTACATTAGGACTTAGCTAAACGTTATTTATACACTTTGAGAGTAGTAAGCAGGCCTTCAGTGGGCTGTGTTCAAGTTTTCAGTATATTTCTAGGGCAAATTAAAGAAGTTCTAAAGAAACCAAGAATCTGACCTGTTTCTTTGGGGTTGGTTGGTTGTTTTAACCTATAAAAAATGTAGTTGAAGGATACCATCCATAGGGAATTTTTTTCAGTATGCTTAGGAAAAGATAGACCTATTGCCTTGTATTTATCTAGGGCTATATTTTATATTCGAGTCACAAAAGAACACTGCATGTGTATATTTTGATTTGAAGATGCTTCCTTATTCTCTGGTATCACTTGAACTAATGCACTTTGTGATATTTGCTTATCATAATTTATGTGTCTATACGAGGATTTATGTTCTTTTAGCCTGAGGTAAACATGTTCAACAGCCTGGTTTTAGTTGGTAGGCTTCCTTAGCTAAAATTAAGACAAAAGTTCTTGCAAATACTTAGATATTACTGAGTTATAATAAATTCCCAGCAGATAATTATTCCTGCTCTCTTCCAAGCCAGCCTTCACTTAATTTTTTTAATGCTATTGTTAGATGTGTATTGAGTAGTTGTTTGTCTTTTGAGGACAGCAGAATAAAGGGCTTTACCAAACTCTTCTGAAAATCTGAACACTGCAGTAATATTCAGACTTTTAAATAATTTATTGAGAGCACAGCCAACAGTATGAAATTTTCATGTATGGGTATCAAACAGCAACCTCACATAAACTTGAAAAGCATGAAAAATAAGGTTAGGCTTCAAAACAGAGGTCAATATTCTCAGGCTTAGAGTAATAAAAAGGTAATTGCAATAACACTTAATCTGTTTTTAAGAAAAAAACTTATGTTGGTGCATTTCATAAAGCATGACAAAATTTGAATTTGCAACTTAATGAGGATATTGGTGGCTGTTGAATAAGGGCATGAGACTGTTCCAATATAGACCAGTGACCAGGCTTGCTTCATACCCTGTGTGATGAAGTCTAGAAATCATTCTAGCACACTTCCCATCTGCTCCTGGGGGTTTGGATAAGAGAAATAACATTCTAGGACTGACAAAATGTTTCACAATTACTTAAGTCTAACCATCATATACATAACTGTTAGTAGTATGTTGCCAGCTCTTATACTACTGACTCTCAAATTAACAATATTTTGTTGCCCAGAGGTGTGTTTTAATAAATAATTGGATTGGATTTATGTTTCATAAACTAAAATGATAAATGACTGTCCTCATTAATTGTTATAGGAAATAGCATTGAGAGGATTGTTCTTGTTTTGGCTATAGTATGCAACATAATTCAGGGGCTGAATTTTGACTGTTGATGGCTTCTGCTAGATACCATTTTTTTAGAGACATAGCTGATACACATTTTTGTGAAATGGACTTTATTTCATTTCCAGGTTGTTTTTACTGCTTAAACTTCATTACTGTTGTTCAGGACTCTGAGTTATCAAATGGAGTAACAGACAATTGCTGATATCCTTTTGAGTTTCTTGGTTCTACAACATTGCTTGCTAAGTTGCTAAGCATTAATAATATATTTGGCATAGCACAAGAAAGAATATAAAGCTAGTCATTGTACCAAATGTCCTCGGGTGAGCTCTGGGTATAGAGGTGCTTAATTCCTACTCTTCTCACTCTGATGTGGGTAATAGTGGGACATCTAAATAGAGGCTGGATAATTAAGTTACAGAGTGTGTGTGTGTGGCTCTTGGTGGGATTCATCTCAGTTTGGCCGTCTTTGGTGTTGATATCCACAGCTGAGTTTGACAGCCTAGGCTTCCTTTATAGTCAGTGGGGAGAATCAGGCATTTCTTGAGTGTGATTCATCTGGCCCGCTTTAGACATCAGCATTAGGGTGAGATTTACAGGCTAAATGGGGTGACATAAATAGATACGATGTTCTCAGGAGCTTTATATAGCAGTAGCACGTATTCACTGGGCCACTGACTGAAACCTCCATCTCCTCCTTCCAAGGCGGCTGCTCCAACTGTGGGAATAGAGAACAGGCCCCTCTCTGTGTCAGCTGGCATTCACTTTTCCCATACAAAATACGATGCCTGCAGCTGAGGGACAGCGGCTGGGCCACGTAGACACTGGGGTTTAAAACATGTTAGGATATTTGCTTGGGAAATTCAGGTTTGAACCCTATTACCTAAATGAGAGCCTTAATTACCCGTCTGTTGGTTAGGAAGCAGGCTGCTATGCTTATGCAGTCTTATCCCTCCTCTGTCAGGTCTCTGGGTTGTGCCAGTGTGTTTGGTGATGCCAGCTGGAACAAAACACTTTGCTGTTCAGCATGGCCAAGTTTTCAGTGGCTTTTGGTATGGTCAGAAACATATTTAAGTTAGTGATTTTGATGCATGAGAAGTCAGGCTCTTGGGTCTAATCTTGGAATCGTGCTCCTGTATGAGTCTGCTCAGGAGTGTAACCATTGGACTTCTAGTGAGATGCAGGCTCTGAAGCTTCTCAGACCTTATAAAAAAGATTCTCTGTAGTTTAGGAATATAAGAATAAACACTGTTTATGTTGCTGCTGATGTCATTATCACTGTCCTGTTATGAACTTTCAAAAAGATGTTATAAGTAGTGTCTCTACAAATAGTTCTTTTACAAGGCTGATAGGCTACTCTTTGCATCAGTGACAAATGATGTCTCTCTATATCGTGTTACTGACATCGTGCCACACATCTGCAATCTATTTTCAGATCTCTGTTGCTCATTACCAATTTAGGAAAGGAATTAAAAAGCTATGGAAACAAAGAGATTTGGTGGAGCACGGGGCAGAACCACTGAAACTAGTACCGTATACGCAAAGCAATACCAGGTCTGATTTTGAGCTGTCTAGAGCAAGGTTCAAAACTTGTGCATTTTTACTCCCCTCCTCCCAAGAGCTATCTGTAAGTGGAGTTATTGGTGAAGGCATCACAGGTTAGGGATGCCATCAGTCTGCCTTCAAGAAAAGTTCTCTGGTGTGCTGTTGTGAGTTTAGTGCTTTGGTGTGGGTTTTAGAAAACAATTAGTTGAGTGAGAAGGTTTTCAGTTGTAAGAGTCTGTCCCTCGCCCATGTCTGTTTCTTTAACCATGCAGAAATATCTTTCTTTTTTGTTTTCTCCCACCTACCTGGGGAAAATCAAAACCAGTGTGAGTAAGAATCTTGTGGGCTTTCTGCTTTTGTTTTGCTGGATGAGTTGTAGACCTGTGACTCACACACAGTGTGAGTATCTGTCTGGCATTTGTATTTGAAATTGCTGAAGAATTATGAATCCTGGATTTTGGGGTTTTTTTAAAGTATTTCTGTGAGCAGTAGAAGTTTGTTTGATGTCAGCATATATGTCACTAGTCTTGTTTTAAATTCCTTCTTTTTTTCTAATAAGATTCTGAGCACAATTAAGTGTATACAGTTTCTGGATTCTTGTAACAACGTATGCTCCACCATCAACTTACAAATACATTTATTTCTCAGGTGAATCCTTCAGTTTTTTCAGGAGTTGGGAGTTGGTTCTTCTTCCTGATCCAAGCTGTACAAGGGAAATTGGGGTTTGAATGCAAGCATGTGAGCTCAGGGGGTCCCAAGTGCACTGCTTTCAGATGGCATTCCCACTGCTGGCTGTTTTAGGGAGTGTTAAGGTCTGCTTGGCTCTGAACGTAGCATGACATTGACAGTCTTTACCGTATGTGATGCTAGTCTCCATTTCTTTTTGCAGACTTCTGTAAAAGCCACAGCACTCTGAAGGGATAGGGGCCTCTCTGAACTGTGCCATTGCACACCTGACTTGCATTACTTAGAGGCTGATATATCTTTTTAGGAGTCAAGTAAAAAAAAAGTAATTACTCCAGTGCAAGTAATTTATTTCCTAAGAGGAAGGTTTCCAGCCGTAGCTCAGGTGTGCAATGATGCAATATTACAGAATTATAAGGAACTGGTTTTGACCTTGGGAAGAACCTAAAAAAATAATGCCTGTCCTTGCTTTGATGCAAGGAAGTCTCATTTTGGGAATTCTGCTGTCTGGTGATCCCATTTCACATACCAAATTTATTTCCTGTTTTCTTCATATTACACAAAAGTGCAGTTTTATGCTGTGGCTATGTGTCTTGACTCTCATAAACAGGCTCACCTGAGGCTTCAAAGATTTGTCTTTATTAATTCTTTCTTGAACTCCTTTAAATCTCCACTTGTGCTCTTTCATGTGTTATATCTGTAGGTCTATATCTAGTCCTTTTCTTTGCTTTAAAGTTTTTTAACACTGTGACTGTCATCAACAGCAGCTGCAAATTCTGTAGAATTTCTGTATATTTCGGCCCTCTTAGTGACATTTAACTGATGCTAAAGAGTAGCCAAATTTGGTGGAAGATCTGTCAGTGTCAGTATCTCCTGAAATGATCCCCTTCTTCCACCTGGCAGGTTTTCTGCCGTTACAGTTTAGATGCATTGACTGCACTTCAAGTATTTTTGAGTCAAAATGCAGCAGTCTTTTTGGAGAGTAAATCAGTCCCCTAAGAGAATGTAAGGCAAATTTTATGCAATTATTTGCATGGATTAATAGATTTCTATAATACTGTACAGTGTGTATAGTGTATACCACTGGAAACAGTTAAAATGATGGTCATAAGAATAGCATGAGTTTCTTAGAAGTATCTGAATATAACTACAGTTCAAAACCCGCTTTGTCTTTCCTGTTAAGCTGCTACCTCCGCCTGTGGTGTAATTTCAGCAGCATCTTTGCCAGCCATCTCCTTCCTGACCTGCTTCATCCTCAAGGCACAGCAGCTCCTGGTGTTGCCAGAGGCACCACTGTTCCTGGTCCCACTGGAAGCACCAACTCCAGGGCTTTTGCAGAACAGAAGTGGGAACTGTTGTGGAAAGTGAGAGGGTTCTCCAGAGAGAGGCTGCTGCATCCCCTCCGTTCCCAAGAAAATAACACCTGAAAGCTTCCCAGGGATGCCTGGCACTGGCAGGATGAGGCCAGCCTGCATGCTTGATTAGCTGGTCACTTGAGGCGGGCACAGCAGCCTGTATGTGCTGAGAGTGCTGGGAGTTGCACTCACCAACTCTCCACGTTTTCTAGGTTTTTTGTTTGGTTGGATTTTTTGTTGGAAAACTGAACTGGTTTCATATCCATTGTGCAAACACTGCTTACTTGATTCAGAAGGTGGAGTGAGAGCCACATAGTGAGTTGTTGTGGCTGTCAACTAGCACATGAGGCTGACCCACACTTTGATCTTGGGTTTTGACAGGTGATTTTGCATCTGTGTCTCTACCCCTATTGCTGTGTGAGCCCCTCATACTGAATATCTCTAGGGTTCCCAGGCTGCACCTGCAGATCCCATCTCATCCTTTTTATCACCTCTCTGCTACTTTGCACAGCCACAGTCTCCTCCGTTGCACCCTGTTTGGATTTTTTTTCTCCAAAAAGTCTCTCTTCCCTTATTCCCTGTACTGGTTCCAGTGTCACCACCACCATCCTAGTACACATGCTGTCTTCTTGCCCTCAGGTCTGCTTTTGTGTTTCTTAAGTTTAAGTTATTTGGGATGGTGTTGGTCAAACTTAAGGAGCAACTTTAGGTTTTTTATGACATTTCTCACATTTTTCAGCTTTTTGAGAAACAAAATTCTGCTGAATTGATATTTTCTCATTAGAAAGCTTAGACTTTTGATAAAGATCCCTTTTTTTTTTCTCCAACCAGCAAGCATGAATTTCTGCTTTAAAACACTGAGAAACTTCCCATATCAAGACATCAGAAGTGAAATCTTCACAAAGCAGTTCTACTCCAGTAGAAGTATAACTGAACTGAAATATACTCCATAGGACTTTTTTCAGCGAGCACTATTAGTCAGCGAGTGCTCTAAGAATGCTAAATGAGGACAGAATCTCCAGAAATATTTACATGCTAAAAATGAAAATGTTTCTGAGCATGTGTGAGCTCTGATTTCTGTGGGGTTTTTTTAATTTTTGTGTGTATGTATATATAAAAAATATATTTATTCCAAACTTGGAGGACAGCTCTCACAATTCAGAATGGAGGAGCTGCTGAAAGCAAAGGACACTGGAATTTTTCAGCCAGGGCAACACAACATTTTCCTCTAACCTCATCTCAAACAAATGAAATGTTTTGATTGAAATTCCTTCTCCCTTAAATAATTAAGTCAGTCTGAGACAGATACTTACCAAGAAAAAACCCCACCAAACCAAAAAGGGCAAAAATTGGCAAAGATCTCAGGAACTGAAAATAGAAGAAAATGTCGGGCAACTTTTAAAGTAGTTATCAGCTTTGCCTCTACTATTTGCAATGTGCTCTTGCTTGATCAGTAGGTTGCGCAGCCCTCCTGCGTTTCTTGGAAAGATATTCACAGTCCCTCTTGTGGGGCTATTTTAAGGCAACCAAAGGCTTTCTACCTACATCTGCACCATGGGCTGTCTCACAAGTTCCCTTCCTGCCCCTGGTGTGAGGGGTGAGACAAGTCAAGCTGGGGCTCCCTGCCTGCCCCTGGTGCAGCAGCCAGGAGGGTTGATCACGGGGTGCTGCTCTGTGGGGGATGGCAGGGTCCGGCATCACCCTTGCCTGGCTGAGTGGTCCCCAGTGATAGGAAGAGCTCCTCACTTCTTCACTCATCAAAATTCCCCTCTCAAGGAAGGGTGTTGTGGAAGATGGAGCAGAGCCTGTTTGGACTTGTAGATGAGACTCACTACTGTGTTGCCCATTGGGCGCTGTGGAGCAGGTGGTGGGGGCTATGCCAGGGCTTCCCTTGCCTGCCTAGCCCCAGGTGCCCCACACAGCTGTGCCTCTCCAGGTGTTTTCCAAGGTCCAAGTGGGTCTTGGCTTCAGCCCTTGCTCCTGAAGCGCAGGATATTTGGCATCAACTGCACATGGTACGAGCCAGTGTAAAGGCAGAAACAAAGGTTGGTGTAGGGGATCTCAGAGGAATCTTCTTGTTGCTGTTGGAAGGGGAAGCTGAGAGCTCTCAGTAACAAGCTTTAGTCCCTGCATAAAATCAGGCCCTGTTGCTGGGTTGTACATTAGCACCACTTTCCTGATCTTGGTCATTAACACTTGGCATGGTGTGTGTTTTCTTTCATTTTATGGGAATTTGATGTATTTCACCACCGGGTAGAGAAAAAAAATCATCACTGAGAATGTCATGATTAATTTTTTTCCTCTTGAAGAACTATGAAATTATTCTGAAATGTATGACACGTGTATAATAACAGCCTAGTGCTCTGTTTTTAAAAAATGTGCTAGAGGCATTGTGCAGTTTCCCAGAGGCTTAATGAGGGAGCCATACTGTGTTGGAAATTTTTCAACAATAAAAATTGACCTATTACATGCTCATGGAAAATGAGGGTTGACAATCACACAAATATGTCCAAAAATCAAATACAGGCATTGTAAAATATCACTTCTTTCCCAGAGAGAAACTGGTCACCTGTTCACAGTAGGATTTTGCATTATATCCTATTCAGTAAAGAATAAGATGCTTCCCCACAGGGAAACAAAATGGCAGCAAAGTACTGGCCCAGTGCCCTTCTATCAATGCTTTTCACTGACTGTTTTGCCAAGTCTTCAAAAATAACGCACAGGCATATTTTTTCAACATATGTTTTGCCTCTTTGTTGGTTTAAAAGCACAAAAGGAAGAAAAAGGTTCTGCAATATTCACCACTTCATCATCAAACGCAGAAAGAAGTCATTGTTTGCCTGTTTGATTTGTATTTTCTCTCCATAATACTTATTTTATTTTTTAAAAAGCTAGTCTCTTTTGCTGTTCTTTTAACATATATTTCAGAAATGGCCTCTTAAAAACTGAGCACATGGCTCTGGACCTGCGGCTGCATTCAGGAGAGTGTCTATTGCAAAACACTGAAATTTGGAGCAGAAAAGTTGGATTCAGGAATTATTCAGTATAGTATTGAATAATCAAAAAAGAAAAGGACGATAACTAAATGTAAAGAGTTGAAGAATAAATTAAATATGGTAAATACTGCTCCTCTGCTCAGAACAATTTGAGTTACTGCCAGTGTTTGCATGTTCTCTCAATATTTAATAGTAAATTTAAGCCAATGTGTATGCCAAATGAAATGCTAAATGACTCTTGGGTTTAAAACCCCCAACTGTTTCACTGCTGTATGTGTTTCACCAGTCAGTGTACTGGTGATATCTCTCAGTATCTTGCCTCAGTTCCCTGGCCACTTGCTGGCTCATGTTGTCTCCAGCACAGTAGAAAAATGTGGGGAGGTGGAATGTGATGTAGAGAGAGATGAGAGTTTATCCGCAACTCCTGTCAAGCATTGTTGTTCTCTGTGTTAGGAGGGGGCGAAAAAGGATTAAAGTATGAAAGCAGAACCAGTGTGGTAACTAAGGTCTTGATGCATATTCAGTGTAAGGCTCCAGTGACAAGACTCTTCTTCAGCAGGGAGATCTTTTTGTGTGGATCTCCTTGAAGGTTCTTTGCCCTTCATAATGTAGCTTAAAAAAAAAAAAGGAAAAAAAAATCCTATATGGTAGGCTATAAATTTGCAATGCCATTTATCCACATTTAATTAAATATGGGTAAAGATTGTAGAAAAGGATTATATTAGGCAGACAAAAGTGAGGAGAGAAAAAGAAGAAAACTTACCTCATTGTAAGGCTATCGAATTAATTTTTTGTAAAATTTCCTAGCTCTGATTTTCAATCAAGAGGTATGCAAGTTATTGAGTTAAAAAAAATGGCCAGGAGATTATTATGAAGCAAAGAAAGTTGCATGCTGCTGTAGGATTAGAGAAGTCATTTTTACCATAGAGGATATTGCATTTATATAAATGGGAAAAACCTAAATCTCTGACTTTAGTTCTTTCCAAGAAAGAATCACTGAAGCTGATGATAAATACACAGTGATACAATCTGAAAGATAGTGAAGTAAAAATGTGAGAATTAGTGTTTTCAAGAAGTAAATAAATACTGTGAGATTTGTCAATTCTAATAAAGAATATATAGATTGCAAGTAATGTAATAGCATTCCTTGTAGATGGTATTTGGATGATTATTTTACTCTTAATATCAAAGAATCTCTTAAAAGTACATTAAATGAGTTACTTAAATACCCATAATCTATATTGATTCAGACATTCATATAACTTAAGTGTTTAATACTATAATATGTATGATGACCATAAATTAGCACTCTGTTCAAGTCCAGAAAGAACAATACCATAATCCTGCTTGTTTTACTTCTTTTACTACATCCTGATGTCTTGAGAATTTCTTATAAGCAATGTATTTCAATGCTACATTTTACTACCTTAGTGTGGGTTTAGTGTATAGCATAGTTTTGTGCTTCTAGTGAAGGCAACTTCCCAGCAGCAACGGCTACGACCACCCTTTTGATGTTTCTTTCAGATGCTGTTGTAACGCTCAGTTTGTGTCTGGTTCCTGCTGCAGATGATTACTGGTACATGCCTTATGATTCATTTAATGATAGAAGCTGAGTCAAACACCAATAAACGCTAGTCGTTTACCTCCAAACCAGTCAATTTTCTTTAAGTAAACCCTGAGGAGGTTGTACAGGAGCAGACTGAAACTTGGCACATGCAGCTTGAACGCTGAACAAGTTGTTTGGGAAAATTACATGAGAAAGCCAATTTAAAGTCACTGAAGCATCATTGGGGGAATTCAGATGAATATGCTGTACTGGATGATGGGATCTCATTCAAGTGCAAGAGTCTCTTCACAGGTCATGTATAGGCTCTTAAGTACTGCTTATAAATAATTACATGTGTCTTGTTTCTCTCATTTCAGTGACTATTTCAACAAGTACCTTCTTTGATGGCTTACTGGTTACTGGGCTCTACACCTCTACCAGTGTTCAGGCTTCCCAGAGCGTTGGTGGTTCCAGTGCTTTTGGATTTGGTAAGTCCAGTGTAATTTACATTTTGGAACCCAGGGTAATGAATACTTGGTTGTATAGAGGGTATAAATAACAACACAATTACTGAAACAGGTTAGTTTAGACTGAGTAATCAACAATATGTGGAAGTCAGTGGGAGTCAATGAGATAAGGCTGTGGTGGCTTTTAGACAACTTTTATTTTTTCCTCTACTTCCTTTGTTTTTGGTCAGCCTGTTACTGTATGCTGAATTATATGAATTTTAAGAGAGAAAAGCCTCAACAACTAAACTGGCTAAAATAGCCATTGCTAAATGGTGTGACATTTGGTATTAACTAAAGCATTTAGCCCAAGGTGTCTAACTGTTCTTGGGCTGAAAAACTGATTCCTTTGAACTTGTCAGCCTACTTTTCCATTCACTTAACAATAGTGTGTTCCTTAAAACCAGAATGCTATTTAAGGTGTTTTATATAAGCAATTATTTTCCATGTATAAACCCCAGAATTGTAGTAAAAGGGGTAGGACAGGTTTTCCAGAATTGTTATATATTTAAAGTTCAGCTGCTGCATTCAGTGGCAGCAGCCAGGCCAGCTGTGCTAAGGGGCTTTTGAAAAATATCTTCTAAATTTGTGCAATTTACAGCTATACCTTCTGCAGTTTGTTATTGGGTAGATTTTTTTTTTTATGTCATTACAAATAACTGTAATAACTGTAAGAACTGCGTTCCTCCAATTGGAAGAACTCAGTGACCCCTTACAAGCAATCCAGGTTGAAGGTACAAAAATAGGCTTCGCTTCCAGTAGCATGGTTAAACATTCATTTGTCTATTGCGGTCAAACTTCAATACTTCCTTCGTAATTACAAAGAAAGATTATTATTTCTGTTATACTGCATGTGAAACACGAATGGCCTGTGCCTGTGAGTCCCACACAGCAGACACACCTTGGCTTGTAGATGAAATAATGCAACATAAACGGCACATTGTTTGAAACTGTATTGAGAAACGATGTGAGAAGGGCTTTGCCTCTGCAAATAGCACCGCTGATCAATCTTGAACTTTCTGCTTGGCTTCTCAATGGGAAGAGCACAGCTGCCACAGGTGCTACTTGTCTTACCAGAAATGCACTGAAAGATCCCCTTTTCTGGAAGTAGTAGTACTGCTGTTTCTTCTTTCCCACCATACTCTACAGAGTGAACAGGATCTGATGGAGTAAGCAAGAAGGAAAGCACTTATCCATGTGAAATTTTTCAGATGTTCAAGTTACTGGCAAGCTATTAGCTTGCAATAAAATAGGTATTTGTATCGTGTCACTGGGGAGATCATGGCCCTGTATGGCAAACTCACTGGGCAAGGTATACAAGTCATGTTTAATCACATCTAAATGCTTAAGAGTGGAAATAAGCAAAATTTTAAGAATCTAAATAGCTTGGTTCATTTACAAAGTACGTCTATGTGTTTTCCTAAATTTGTATCTTTGTCTGTAGAACAGGGCTTTTATAGTGGGTGTCTCACTGGGACAGATGTTAAAGTAACATGTGATGAGTGACAGGAAAAGCGATGTGGCCTTTTTAACTTGCCAAAGGTAATTATCTAGCTCTTGATGTGTTATCAATCACTGGTAAGATAACCAACAACTGAATTAGTGACATGTGCATTCTGTAGACCAAAAGAAGACCCAAGTCTACAGGCTGTGAAAGTACGAAAGTCAAAGAGATGCAGAAACAGTCATACATGGTTTGAGCTACCTCGTTTTGCTCGTCAACACAAATTCTCAAACCTCATGCCCAGGTCATCTGCTCCTTCTCAAGCACACCTCCATCCATGTCAGAGAAAAACTTCTGCCACCCATGACCTTTCTTTTGAACTTTCTGCAGGCAAACTGTAGGGTCAGTTGTGTTACAGTTGTTAGTTATGCAATGTTGTAAATAAAAACCTCGTTTTGCTAGTTTTCTTTGCTGACTCCCAAGCTTGTATCTGTATTGAAAAATCTGAATGTTTCAAGAGAGCTGATCCTCTTGTGCAGTGTCTTTGCAGTCACAGTAAAAAGTAAATAGTGAAGGACTATGTCAGGTTCAAAGATTTATGTGGTTTATCTTAGATTAGATGGGGGGGAGAGGTGAAGCTGAGCCTTTAAAATCTGAGGACAGCAATATTCTGAAATTGTGTTGATAGTGGTTGCTTACAGAGCAGGGAAGAATATTTTTTTTTCTCCCTTGCAATATTACCATTGCAATGCTCTTGTCTGTGTTACACAGGAGTTCACGCCAGATTATCATAATCTTCCTGTCTGCCCTGACAATATGAAGTCTTCCCAACATACACGTATCTGTCTTTTGTGCCATAAGTTACTGTATTATGGTTACAATTATCTTTTAATTACCCAGTTTAGGAAGTCACTTGGAGGCACAACCATTATCAGTTATTACAGTTAACCACATCAAGAAGCTTTGAAGAAAAAAGCTATAATATGTTATTGCTAAAGAGTTAATTCTGAAGGTTACGGTTTCTTTTTCCATATATATTGTGTAGCCAAAGAAATAGTTCATACTTTCCTCTGTAGGATTATACTGACATAAAAGTTGCTGATATTTTTATTTGGGAAGGCTACTTCTTTTAATTTTTTTTTTTCTGAAGAAATGTATGAGCTTTTGGGGATAAAACTTAATAGTGGTCATCAATATTCATCTTTTGTCCCAAGCTGAACCATTGTCTGGGCTCAGATAAAGGTAAAACTAAAACTGTAAAGCTAAAATTAGAACTGGGATAAAACATAAATGTATACTTGAAACCTCACTAACCAAGCTGTGAGGATCCTTTAACAAAGAAATGATCCTTAAATCTAGCTTTTAAGAAAAGCATTTCTTTCTTTGCTAGAGCCCTTCATACAACAGATAGCCAAAGTTACATCTCTCAGTATCATTTCCACTCTCCTTTCCTGACCAGTGCAATGCATACCTGGGACTCATTTCCATGTTCTTCAGTATTGCCTGCTGAAAAGCAATCCTGTTCTTCATCTCCCTCTTTCTCAAGCCATGAAGTCACTGATACCCCTCGGTGCCATTCACACCCCATCTCTTTCTGGATATGCATTTTTAACTCCTGTGGGGTCTTGTTATTCTTCTGTGTCCTTCCCTTCAGCTTTTGTTTCTGAGGGTCCTTGAGGCCATTCTGGACAGCTTGGGGTGTCCTCTGGTTGTGCTATGGGCTTTGTCAGCTCACCAAAGCTACCCTCCATGCAGTGAGGGTGTCCATAGGGTCACTTAGAGGTCTCATGCTTAACCTCCGTCTCCCACTTTCCCCTTATATATTTGGAAGGAGTGTTGAAAAACATGTTGGAAAGCTACAGAAGCAGTGGTGGGTTTGATGGGAATGATGGCTTGCAAATGAGATTAAGGTTAAATGGGTTTGGTGGCTTGTAGGACCACCAGACTGTAACTTGGGATAAGTACGAAAATACAGCTCAGCTCCTCTAAAGCCATGTGCACTGGAAAGCAAGGAACAGAGTATCATTTCTGCAATTAAAGGAGAAGATTACAGCGTAATCCCTCAGCAGCGATAAGGAGCGCTGTGTGGCGAGGACCTGAATCTGTCTCATTACACGGGATCGTCCCGGCTGACAGCCTGGTTGAGCAGACAGGCCTGCTGGGCTGTGCACATCAAAGCTTGTCTTTGACCTGCCAGTCACACTCCCTCTGCGCATTTGGGCTCTTCCCAAAGCTTCCCAGCTCCCTCGTAGATTTTCACATTGTGCACGTGTGACAAATTATTTAAAACTTTGGTGTAGTTAAGTTTCTTAAAAAGTACAGTGGAAAATGTGAGCCTTTATTGTTAAGCCCCTCCAAGCTAATTTTACGCAAAATCATAATTAGTATGTTGATGTTTGCTTTTTAATAAATGTGGAATAAACAAGTGAAAAACTGGCTGGAGGGCCTGGCCCAGAGAGTGGTGGTGAATGGAGTTAAATCCAGTTGGCGACCTGTCACGAGTGGTGTCCTCAGGGCTCAGTATTGGGCCCTATTCTGTTTAACATCTTCTTCAATGATTTGGATGAGGGGATCGAGTGCACCCTCAGTAAGTTTGCAGATGACACCAATTTGGGTGGGAGTGTTGATCTGCTTGAGTGCAGAAAGGCATTGCAGAGGGATCTGGACAGGCTGGATCGATGGGCTGAAGCCAACGGGATGAGGTTCAACAAGGCCAAGTTCTGCGTCCTGTACTTGGGTCACAACAACCCTGGGCAGCACTACAGGCTCGGGGCAGAGTGGCTGGAGAGCTGCCTGGCAGAAAAACACCATCGGCTGAACATGAGCTGGCAGTGTGCCCAGGTAGCCAAGAAGGCCAACAACATCCTGGCCTGTATCAGGAGCAGTGTGGCGAGTAGGACTCGGGAGGTGATCGTCCCACTGTACTTGGCACTGGTGAGACCCTACCTCGAGTACTGTGTCCAGTTTTGGGCCACTTAGCACAAAAAAAGACATTGAGGTGCTGGAGCAGGCCCAGAGAAGGGCAGTAAAGCTGGTGAGGGGTCTGGAGCACAAGCCCTCTGAGGAGAGGCTGAGGGAACTGGGGTTATTTAGTCTGGAGAAAAGGAGGCTGAGGGGAGACCTTATGGCTCCCTACAGCTGCCTGAAATGAGGGTGTAGAGAGGCGGGGGTTGGTCTCTTCTCCCAAGTCACAGGCAATAAATAGGGCAAGAGGAAATGGCCTTAAACTGCACCAGGGGAGGTTCAGATTGGTATATTAGGAAAACTTTTTACAGAGAAGGGGTTATCAAACATTGGAACAGGATGCTTAGGGAAGTGGTTGAGTCACTGTCCCTGGAGGTATTTAAAAGATATGTAGACATAGAGCTTAGACATTTGGTTTAGTGATGTTTTTTGTCAGTGTTAGGTTGATGGTTGGACTAGATGATCTGAAAGGCCCTTTTCAACCTAGACAACTCTATGATTCCAAGTAGTTTCATGATAATATTCGTATATGCATCAACCTTTTAACCTCAGTTGAAAGGGTCCTTTTGAAAGTCCATAGGCTCTAGTACAGTAGTGGCTGTGGATTCAAAGCTCTTATTACACTGGAAAGTGTTGCCACAGGCCAAATTGGCTAACAGAAAAATTTTGGGGTTTTTGGTGTTGGTTTATACAACTTGTAACTTAATACCTTTTAAAACAGATGTCTCCTTTCTCCAGTGAGTCATAAACTGCTGGTGTGTTTTGGGTTTTGTTTAACTCTGTGGGGTACCTGGAAATATTTTAGTGCCTGAAGAGGGGAATTGCATCTGCTAGAAAGCAAAAAATAGAATATGAGAGATTATCTTGCAATCTTTCCTCTTTTGCAAATCTGGGTTTTTTTTCTGCTATGAAGGTCATTACACATTGAGTCTCTGGTGTTTTAAAAAAAATTGGAATAGTTACAAATATTCCTTAAAATATAGGGAATAACAGATTTCCTAGAGGAAAACGTGGAAAGAGCAATCACCAGAAATAATTTACTTGGCGTTACGTTTTATCTTATACTCTTTTCCTTTTAAATTATTCTGTTGCCTTTTGACAGGATTAAGGCAGCCTTCACATAATCCTCTGTTTGGTATTTTGGCTACATACATATTTGCATAGCAGACCATAAACAAAACCCCCATTTAATTTATAGATGAAGGACCATTTTGATTTGACTCTGTATGAGTTGGGAAGTGGGGAAAAGGTTAAAAGTAGTTTTCTGATCCCATATTCCCCTTTGACTCACCAGTTGTGAGCTGTCTTAGGGCACAGTCATCATAGGTGGGTATCATTGGTGATGCTGCTGGTTTCATCCCCAGAGGAAGAAGGGCAAAGGGGGTGCCTGGGTGGCTGAAGGGCACCTACGGTGTCATCTCCAAGAGGGTACTACAAAAAAATGCTCTGATTGTGCCCCCCATCTCTGTAGCTGCATCGGTCTGGACTGTGTGTTGGAGGCACCTGGGGCTCCCCCTGCTTCTGGATGGGGTCTGTGGTTTTGAGCTTTCAAAGGCTTGGTTTTGTCTTCAGTTTATGCCAAACTGATGATTCTGGGGCAATGTTTTGCTTTCAGATTTTGACAGATAAAAGAAAATATCCCCCACAAACTCTGTGTGGTGGAAAAAGGCCAACTGTTGGATTTTTCTTGTTAGGTGAGCCTACAGAATTGGTCCCTCCTACTGGGTCTTTGCCTTTATGTGCTTGTTCATAGTTTTAAAAATAAGGAATAATCAGTAAATGCCAGCTCTTAAAAAGAAGTTTTCAGCTAAGTACATGCTACTGCTCTTGAAGTGCAGTTTTATAACTTACTGAAATTGCTGTACATCCCTGGTTTACTTTGCGACAAGCCAAATGGGCTCCAGGACCCTCCCTTCACACTGGAGATATTTGCCAGAAACCAAACAGATGGTAAACTAGGAAGAAATGACCCTCGGCATTCTCATTAGAACAGTTGGGGAAATTTTAATAGGCCCCCATTTGCCTTGTGCTGTATCTAATACCCTTTGAACTGCCACTTTTTTTTTTTGTTTCTTACAAGTCAACTACTGCCATGTATATTTTAATAGGAATTATCAAATACAATTTGCCCAAAAGATGTACCAGCCCTCTGCTGCTAATTAGCAAAGTTTAAATAATCACGGAGTTCTGGAGTAATTGGAAAGAAACACTGTTTTTCCTGCCAATGCATAATTACCAATTAACAGGAAGATAAAATATCTGTATAGCAGTCATATCTTGGAGAATTTGTTAACAGTCAATTAAATAGTGAGTTGGTGCCAAACTGACATTGGTCAAGAAAGTTTACATTTGAGTTTAGTTTAAGAGACTCCCTCCTGCAAATGGTATGTATTGAAACCATAATGATGATAAAACTTTCAAAGTTTGTGTGACACAATGTTTAATTACTAATTAAATGTCTTCATAGCTAAAAGTTAACTGTTTCTAAGAGTGGTTGACTATCACATGTGCCTTATGGAGAGGGTTTCATTGTTACTAACACAATATATTTTCATTGTCATAACATAGGCAGTAATTACCCATTCTTCCCTGACAAGGAACTGTGTCCCCAGGTATTTTACCTCCTGAGGAGGCAAATTCCCTGCGTGTAACTGGTTGAGGCAGATAGGAATGCCCCAAGGTTGGAGGAGCAATCTAGGCAGAGAGGGAGCCTACACAGAAAATACTTAAACTGGCCTAGTTTCACTTGAGTTTGATCCAGTCCCATCACTCTGAATGTTTTCGCCCATTTCTGCAGGTGCTCTTGTACTTGTCAGGTTTACCCTAACCCCTTGCCATGGCAGCAGCAGCTCTTGGACATTAAAAATCCAATTTTGCCTAGTCTGCTGAGAAGCCCTGAGTTACTCCACAATTTAACACTCATAAAAGTGAATAATGGTGTCTGCTCCATAATTTATTTCAAATGTCATTTGCAAGTTATGAATATGACAGTAAAATAACTCAAGATTTTAACCTTTCAAATATACCTGTAGCTCCTGCTGGTGTTGGTGTGGTCAAGGTTGAAAAGGAGAATGAACCTCTGGAGAAGTAATATTCCTTATATTAGCTTTGAATAGTGGGTGCAGGTGGGTGTTTGATGCTATAAGCAACACTTAATGCTTTGCAGATGATATGAGAGATGATCACTGCATTGGAGACGCAGAAGGACACTTTCCAATGTGGCAGCCCTTGTAAAGGGGCCCCCGGACTTTTAAATAAGAAAATGCCTTTAGAGACAGTTTTACATAGCCCAAACCAAAGTGCTAATTGATGTGTTGGGGCCAATTTTGGTCTAATTTAGCAAGTACATTTATTCAGTAGTGATTTTTTTTTCAGGTCTTATATACATCTGTTTTGCTCCCCTGAGTGGCCAGAAAATGGTATGGGGAAAAGTTTGAGCATCACTGAATTTTAATGTGACTTTTTTATTAAAAATTAAAATGCGATTAAATGCATGGAGTAAAAAACTGATGTAAAACTTCGTGATCAGATTTTTTGTTACCTCATACCTCTGAGAGGATTCTGATTCCAATAAAGTATAGATTTCATTAAAAATCTATTAAGAGATTAAAATATTCATTGTGACAGACTAGTAGTAAGGCTTTTTGCCTTACTACTACACACAACCCCGAATATCTATATACACATATGTATTTGTTCCTCACTCCTTCTTTTAATCCTCATTTCAAATACCATGTTCAACTGATACACTTTAAATGCTGTTATCTGGCATATTCCAAATTTTTATTTTTTGTGTAAAAAAAAAAAAAAAAAGAAAAAGTATACAGTGAGGCTTATGGCATTATCTCCATTTTACCAATGGTAAATTGAAAACGCTGATTAAGACCAAATGTATCCCACAAGTTTGGTATCCGGTTTAAGACAGTTGGGAGCTGACTTTTAGAGATACTGAGCACTGCATAGCAATTTGTATACTGAAAAGTTCCCGTTAATGCTGGTGTGGCTTGTGGCTTGAAGCTCAGGCCTTCCATGTATCAGGCCCTACGTGTCAAGCTTGGGAGCCAGAAAATGAGATAGACCTCAATGGTGACCATGTGGAAAAATTTGGTGCAGGTGAACAGTTTTTAGAGCTTCTGGGCATGGGACAAAGGTAGAGTCTAGCTGCCCTGTTCATCTCTTGTTTGCTCCTAGAAATACAAAGTTCCCTGGACTACTTTATAAGCTTGTAAGTGATCTGGTGTGGAGACCTTGACATCTTCTATCTGAATTCTTCTGACGGGCAAGTAGCCCCAACATAACTGCTGCAACCTGATATACCAAATTCACTTGAATTCTCTTAAACAGCACTGAATTACATAAAAACAAGGCAGGTGGGAGAGAAGGACATGGAGGGCAACCAGATACATAGAGTTGGTTTGGCCTGTTTATAGCATAATAGATTAGCAATTAAAATACTTGTGGAGTCTGGGGCTTGGAACTGCCCACTCTTCTACCCCAGAAGGCCCCAAAGGAATAGCTAGGAAGCAAGCCATGTGCCTCTGATTCTCCTTGGTGCCCTCTGTACCTGTGTGGAAGTCTGTTTAGCTATTTTTTTCTCACTGAAATGTTACTTTAAAATCCATCTTCTCTTTATTTTTTTTTTTATGGGTAAATCATTTTTATGGGTTTGGTATCAATTAGACAAATATCAATCTATGACTCAATTCTCTATTATTATTATTTTATTTTCTTATTTGTTCACCAGTTAGAGCATGATCTCTAAAGCAAGGACTGACTTTCTTATTCTGTACAGGCATGCTTGCACTATAAAACCCAATCTTAAACTGTTCATGGCTGTTATTATAATATGGATAATAGTGCACAAAAGTCAAGGAAAAACGATTTAAGCCTTCATTGATTGTTGCGACAAAACCAAAATACTTTCCCTTCTAAAGGACATTGTCAGTATGCTTCAAGAGCTGGATTGACAGGCTGAAGTTTCATGGTAATTTATAGCAAGAGAGTTATCTTTATTAGTTAGGGGAAAAAAGGCTGTCATCTAGAAGTTTAGGACCATCTTAAAATGGCATTCTGTGTGTGTATGCCCCAAGAATATATTAAGCAAATGTTCCCATGGCTGCATGAACTTCACACTGCCAATGTGCCTGCCTGTGTTGCGTCTTGTCCCCAGCCTGTTGCTGCGATGGCTGATTGTCATGTGTTGTGCTGCAACAGTCAGTCGGAGCCCCATCTCCCCAACTTTCCTGTTGTGCTAGGCCTATTATTTTCCCTGCATTTTGTGTTTATCAGGATGTGATCGTGTATTCAAGCTGAAATTACTGGGCTCTTGGACTTCATCAATTAAGATGCATTGAAGCCTCTTGCAAATGTGAAAGGATATTGGGAAATGGTTATTATTGTAATTTCGAAGACAAGTTTGTAAACTAATTTCTGGCATATTATGACAAACAAATGTTGTGATCAGACTGCTTCCCCTGTATCTGCCAATTTGTTGTATTTCGAAGCAGTGTTGATTATGTGGTGAAAATTCAGGCTTACAGGACAAGGGAGCTCAAGGGCCCTCTGTTAAGATCCTGATCATCACCTGTCCTGCCAGTTGATTTCACTGTTTGTTTGTCTGTTATTAGTGTTGTGACTGATAATCATTTGTGTGTTTTCAGAGATAGTTCACAAGAAAAATCTGCTCCAGGTCTTGAAAAATGAATAATCCAAATTTAAGGATATGCCAATGAAAGCAAATTGCTGCTTGCAAGGAATGATTGGTATGGTCACATCTTTTTCAGATGCTAAAAATATGTCAACTAGAGAAGAAGGCTACTAAGGCCATGGTGTGAGTGGGGCTGGCTCCTGGTTCTCGTGGTGCACAGAGTGAAGGGCAGAGACCCTCTGCCCTGCTCCTGCTCAGCTATTGCCGTAGGTGGAGAGAAGGAGGGATTATGCCTTCGCAAGGGCATGAGGTTGTTCTCACAGTTTATGCCACAGCAAAAAGAGGCATTTACTGAGAGCAGTATGTTGCTGAGGTTAGCAAGTTTGAGTTCAGATTGAAGTGAAAATTGTGAAATTACTAAAAGGCACTTGTTCATATGTGAGCATCACCTCACAAGAGCCTGAGCCAGTCTTATAGCGATTTCAGTCTAGTCACAGAATCACAGAATCTTAGTGGTTGGAAGGGACCTTTGAGATCATCGAGTCCAACCACATTAAAAAAAAAA
>JAOQGH010000001.1:13981107-13996860 GCA_025769975.1 Gallinago jamesoni | reverse complement strand
CTAGGCAATCCTGCTTCAGCAGGGGAGTTGGATTAGATGATCTCTATGGTCCCTTCCAACTCTAAAAATAATTCAGTAATTCAGTGAAAATGCTTTATACTATTTAAGAGACTTTTTTAAAATAGTAAAAAATTTAAGAAGGAATGAGGAAATAAGAAGCACTTGAAAATTGGAAGATAATAATGCATTTTTTTTTTGTATTTCCATTATTATGATTTCTCTATGGCTATCAAAATATGGCTGTGTATTTTAAGCTTAGACATCACTTCTAAAGAGCTGTCTGTACTCTGTACTACATTGCATAGGGATGTGTAAGTAATAATAACCTGCATGTATCTCAAAGAAAAATTTCATATACACCTATATACAGAGTATTGGCAACCCTTGAGCTTTTGACATATTGCCAGGACAATCTGCAGCTCTAGTTGTGCACTGCTGGTATTTCAAAATATTTACATGAAAAATAGATGGAAAAATAATTACAGAAATTATTTCAAAGTGAAATAGGGTGCTTCATTGAGATAAACTGGAAAATAAAGACCAGGCTCCATTAGTCAACTTTAGGCTTCCCCATTCTTCCCAGATCATACTATCTGGGATGTTTGGCCCATATTTGTAGATCAGTTGGAAACTCCCTAATCTGCTCAGATTTGGAAAGAATATTTTTTGCCAAAAATATTCTCTCAGTTATATCCTAGTTTCACTATCAATGGGGAACAAGATCCAGAAGCTCTAGCTCAATTCATAAATTCTTAGGTGCCTTCCAAGAAAAGCATCAGTATCAGAACAGAGAACACGGACGTGTGAAGTGCTGATATTTGTGACAGCTGTTGTTATAGGGTGAGACAGCAAAGTTACAACTGTAAAGTATCTGGAAGTGATAGCAAGAAATCATCTCAATTAGCATACATGGCAGGGCTGAAATTAATGTAAATTAGTTCATTTTCTGAACTGCTAATTTGCCTTCAACAAGAAAAATTACTTGAAACTTAGAGATGGAAGGTCAAATTTCTCCTTTTGTGACAGCCACGTTGATTCAATTGTATCGCAAAACAATAATGAAGGGGGAACTTTGCTGTAATGCTGTGGGTCTTTGAGATATTTTTCTTCTTAAGAGCAGATTAGCAGGTCAAAAAGCATAGCTGTGTTTTTATTTTCATATTTTTAGCCTTCTCTTTATATGTTAATGGGACTGCTGCTCCCTAGCATAAGTCCCTTGGGTGTTACTTTGACTTACGGTATTTTTAAAACCCTTTTTAAGAAACTGCAGTAAAATCTTGCAACATTTATCCTATGACAGTCACAGTGGGGGTTCTTTGCTCAGAGTGGCAGGCTTTCAGCTAAGTTTTCATTCATGAGACTGAATCAAGCAAGTTTTAAGATTGAGTTCAAGCACGTAGTTCAAATACTTGGAGCAGGAGCTCCTAGGGTGCTCTGCTCCCACTCACCCCCCGCATATCACAGACTGGAAACCAAATATTTTTCCCCACTTCTGTCCCAGATCTCTTACAGGTGATCGTTTGATTTGTTTTCTCCTTGTATTGCTATAGCTGTGGATAAAACTTTCCAGCAAAGTCATGGGCTGGTTTGGGATCATGTAGTGGAGGCCCCCTGCACCTATTTCTGTAGCACACTTAATTTTTGCACACATTGTGGCATTAGCTGCTATCACATGAACATTACTTAGGCTTCAGACCTGAATATTGTTTTCTGTTTTAATGTTTTTTCCCATGAGCACATAGGACACCAACCACAGAGGGGGCTGCAGGTTGCCCAGGTCCATGGAGCGATGTGCGCTGGTCTGGGGGATACAGCGCGGCTCCGCTGCTGCACCAACCCAAGATCAGCTTCATTGCCAGAACAATATTTTAAGATCCTATATTGAACATAAAGGCTAGCCTTCTGCAGTTATTTTAAGATTTAGTCATAAAGTGCTCCTTCATGGACAAAGACTTCAATGACAGCAGTCTTTTCCCCCCAGTTTACTGTTTACATTGACTGGTAGTTTACAAGAAGGTTGTTTGCTTTTATTTGCTTTTCTTATATCTGTTCTGGAAGTGCTCTCACATATTTGGGATTGATAACATTTTGTCTAGAAGAAGTAAGTTTCAGGCAAAGGAATGAAATGCAGAATGGCTTTCTTCTGACTCTTAACTGACAGTACGTCTTGTCAGATAGAAATAAAAGTGCAGTGTTACAATTTTCTGTCTTTGGTATGTATGTCTTAATATATACCATATGGCTGGGGGGTATTGCACCAGATTTTTCTCATAAGTGATTTTTTTCTCACTAGAGTTAAAAGTAGTAATATGGAAATGAATGAGTGAAATAATTTGCTCTCCCTCTGGCCTTGTTGGCTGATATTATTCTTCCTTATTTTGGTATGTAAAGTTTTTGTATTTAGGTTTTGTTTCCTGAAAGTTTTGCTGCTGTAGATGTTTGTTAGCTTGTAATGTGTTTTCTGGGAGTTCACTCCTTTACGGGTACCATTCTGCTTCCAGTGGGCAGAACTCCAGACTGCTGGGCATGCTGCTCCTCTCTTTAGTAACTGGATAGTGAAAGACTCTCAGCATTATAGTTCCATTGAGGATTATTGGGGAAACACAATACAAAGTTGCAAAGAGTGGGATCATTGCAGTATTTAAGATAGAACAGGAGGCAAAGTAAATTATTGTCTATTTCACAAGGGAAGGAGAAAGATGGCCAGACTTTGCAATGACCAGGTTCCAGTTTTCTGTTTTGTCCTGTAATAATCATGAAAAAGGATGTTAAAGATGCCTAAAGCCACTGTTTGGGTGCTCACAAAGAAGGATGTTTTGTTCTTTTTCTGCCAAAAATACCACAGAAATCTGCAAATCAGAGCTGATACATCTGCTTTGGTGATGAAAGTAGGTGTGTAAATGGGAAACACTTTAATTTTCAAACTCTAGCTTTACAGAATACCTGCATATCAAAATTTCTGCCTCTGTTTCCCCTGTGCATCCCTTTGGTGACAGTGAGGTGGCACTGCATGGTGGTGACACCAGTCAGGTGTTGGTGGCCAATGCTGGTCTCAGCAGCCCTCTGTCACGACCATACTGCCTGACACCTCTGGGCTCCCCCCATCCCCCATCTCACTGCTGGTACAAAGCACCTGCCTGAGCACATGCTCATACACACACACAGGGATGCTTTAGCCCAGGACCAAAGCCTTGACACCACTGCCAGCCAGAGCATCCCCAGTTTGGTTCTCCCATGCTATAAACGCTGTAAATGTAATACATTTGTGGTTACAGAGAAGGCAGATCCAGCAGTTTTTATCTTGATGCATCAGAACATCTGTGGAGTATGCAGGTGGTGTGCAGGACTGTGTTTCCACCAGCTAATGTGACCTGGGCAGAGATACCATTGGATTTTAGCCAGAGGTGTTGAATCTCAGCATAGTTGCAAAAAAAGAGCTCCTTGAGACTGGAAATTTTGATTTAAATTCCTCCATTCCATCCACAAAACCCCTGATTTCTCTCTTATCTCTCCCACCAACTTGTTCAGTTGTTTCTCATCTCCCTCCATCCCTTTGCAGAGGCTGATAATGATGATGGTGCCCATCAAGTAGCTTTACTTGAAGTTCTAATTTTTATATTTATGAATCCTGTGGAATTTGTAATTCTTTCCTCAACTCTCAAAAAAGCAAACCATTGCTCCTGTGTCACTGGCATCAACTGCTGAGAAAATGCAAACATCTTGGCTCCTGAACACGGTGTTGCAGAAACTGTAAATAACGTTTACAAATTGCACAGGTTGTAGTGGTTGGCCATGTTTAAATGTATGAAGATAAAACCATATTCTGTCATTGCCACAGCTGTCTTTTCCCTCGCAGACATGTAGCTCCTGCACGCAATTTTTCCTGAGCAGATACGAAAGGCTCTTATGAGACACCCCTGCCCTGAAAATCTCCCAGGCTCTGAGACTGGCCACACCGTAGGTCACTTTGGTGTCACAGGAACGTGACATGGAGCTGTAGGAGACCTTATGTAGCTCACCTAAACACGGGCATCACTGGGGCTGCTGTAAGCTGAGCCACAGGGAGGGAGCAGATCAGGAGACCTGGACCACCTTCATGATGGCTCCTCTGGATAGAAAGTGCCTCATGTCTTCTGTTCTGTGGAGATGTTGCAGTTGTCTCCAGTGAGAGACACACCATGGTTTCTGTACACAATACATGTTTTTAAGTTGACTTTCAGATCATCTGAGATAAGGAGTTGGGGCACAGGACAGAATAACTATCATAATAGCATCACTCCAAAATAAGAAGAGACTTCAATAAATTATAAATACTCTATATGGAAAAAGATTTCCATGGAAGTCCCTCTGGTTTCATTATATAGTTATCCTTATTGATTGGTTTGACTGACTTAATTTGCTTTGGAGGAAACTATTAAGTTTAAAATATCAGAGTTCACCAACAATGTCAATAACAGAGATATAAAGTGTAACTAGGGACAGTGCAAGTGCAAAGAAGATACCAGCCACTGAGTGCATCCTTCTGTGACTGAGACAGTGATAGCAATGCGGGCAAATGCAAAATATGTCTGAAATGCAAAATAGAGGAAATGCGTTACAAGGCAGACTGCTGCCAGAAACCATTAAGTTCATTTAAAATAAAGAGAGATTTAGGGTTTTGTAGGTAAAGCCTTGAAACCATTATCCCAATTAGTCATACTAGGCTATAGAAGAGCAAACAGGATATCGGGATGTGTCACCAGTGCCAGTATAGCCAAAGAAGGGGTGTTGTCAGTATGCAAACCATTCAGCCCAGCACAGCTAGAGTCTGGGTTGAAGATTAGTTAATTAAAAAAAATAATAATTTGGCAGCTACTGCCTTGGAAAGAATGCTTTATAGATCCAATATGAATGTATATGTGTTATAGATGAGTGTTGAGTGTTTACATTTTTATTTGGCTGTGTAGTTGTTTCCTACACTGCTGTTCCCACAGCAGTGTTTCATTTGATGTTCCTTGCACTGTTAAGCAGGGAGCTTTGGTTGCTTCATGGCTCTGTTTAAGAGGGCAGGTCAGTGTGTGTTTGTCAGCTAAGACTGCGGGTTTGCAGTTTCACCTCTACCAAAGCAAATTCAGGGAAATTCCAGGGGCTCCAGTGCTGCCTTGGTGAATTGTCACTGCTGTAAGGAGAAGGATGTGGTTACTGGTTATGCTGGCCCTGAGAATGAGTCTGTGCAGGCGTCTGGTGTGATAACAGGGTGGTCCTTTGTCACATTTATCACTGGTACAAAAACCTGTCAAGAGGTGTCTCTGATGTTTGGCTCATATATTAAGGTTTACAAAGTGGAAAGATTCAGAACGATGTGATATTTTGCTGAAATTGTACAAGAGTTGCTCATATGGATGAGACACTTGCCAAATACAACAATAGTTTAAAAAAAAGAAAAAGTGAATGCAAACCAGAGGCAGCTGTTTGGTTTTTGTTTTTTGGTTTCTTTTTGCAAGAGAGTAAACTGGAATATGTTGCTAAAACAGACCTACAAAAAGCTAGGACAGAATTATAGTATCAGCCTAACAGGTTTATGTACAGAAAAATATAAAAGTTGCAATTATAAAACATGCCATGGCTGTTAGGAAAACATTTTAAATAGATTTTGGCTCAGTCCTTCTAAAAGAGATTTTTTTCTTCTTCTATATTTCAGCAACAGAGTAGCTTATTCGCATTTTCTATTTATATTACTGCTGGACCCTGTTTACTGTTACTAAATCTACTTGCCTTGGAGCAGCTAGTACTGTGTTGCTCTCTATGGAGCACTTAGACTTCAGCTGTAAATTGTCCTCTCATCCTTCCTGACAATGGCCACCTTAAACCCACCAACGCTCTGCAGACCAGGGTCTCACCTCCCCACCCCCCCAACTCATGCAGCCATATTGCACATTACACAAGGGCCTCATTCAGTGTCTTGGGGAATTATGCAAATGAAAGGGGATATTCTCCTCCCCGTGCACCACAATTTCCATATGTGTAACTCCCCTTAGGTTTAATGAGACCGGCACTCATAAATCCCTGAGATGAAATTATACCCCTAAGTGGGTTCTAACAAAAGGCTGCTCAAAAATTTTGATGAACAATCCCTTAAGAGTAGAACATTAAAAGAGAGATTAAGCAAAAAAATATCCTCTCTTTCACAGCAAATTTTCGTAAATCTGTATATTAGGGGTTCAAACCCTGCAAACCTGTGTTTCTAGTGAAGTGCTCACTTCAGCAAGTATTTTAAAAATCTGAACATAAAGCACTGCTTGTGTTAGCACCTAAATGCCCTAACATGATCTGCTTCATAACTGGATCCCAACTCGATGACACAATTCCCATGTGAACTTGCAATAAATTGTTTTTTTCAGAACTATAAAGAAAACACATTTAATTTTTATATATGTAGCAAGAGGTTATAAAATCTATATTTCTTGTCCCAAGTCTGAGTCACTTCAGCACAGTGGTACCCCCAAGGAATCAGATTGCTGTACTCAGGTTCTAGTTGACTCCTGACCACGAAAGGAGTTACGGATTTTAATGACAGACTTTATTAAGTTGTTACTCACTTAATACAATCTTTTTCTACAATTCTTATTAGCCTGTGGATGCTGTTTTTCCCAGCATTGCATATGTTGAAAGGATCTATTATTTAATAATGAAGCAGTAATAATAATAGTGAAACAAACATATGACTTCAATAAAGATAAAGGTAATATATTGCTGGGTGGAAGAATGTATCTCACAGTTGCTGGTCTTTTCTTTCTTCATACTATTTAATAATTTATCACACCATCCTGACCCTTAATTGATCACAAGGGCCACCAAGTGCTTTAGCAGTCTGTTATATTCCATCAAAAGAGATGTGTTTTTCCTGTGAAGCAGAATGAAATAATTCCCCCAAAATCAATCAGCAACAGCATAATTTAGCTAGGTGGGCGCAGTTCACTTAGGGCCAGATTCTACATCTTTACTCACTTTGAAAGGTACTTGCACAGGTAATTCACATGCCTTTTACTGGCTATTTGCTTGAGTACAACCTACGTGGGCTCATGATTATACGTTTGTATTCATATTTTAGAAATAATAGTTGCCAGCTCCAGATATTTCTTTATTTCCAGTAGTTCTTTTTAATGCAGATTATAAACTTTTTTTTCTTAAACATAAGAAACTTGTTTTTCTTCCTACCACTAGTTCTCTGCAGAATTTTAGGACTTAACATTTCAGGGTCCTGAAAGGGGTTCATAACAGTTTAGGGGTATTGCTCAAATGTTCTTTGAGCAACTAAAAATAAACTATTACTTCACTTGCTATACTATTCAAGGGCAACCTGTGTTTCATTTGCACATGTGTTTACAGGTAAGGATCAAAAAGGTCCTTTAAATATCCAAGCAGACCCAGGACAAAGGGAGGTACCTAGGTCTGAAAATATGGTCTGAAAGCTGCAGCTCCAGCAGCTGTAAAAATCACTTGGTGTCTGTATTCATTCAGTGACTCGATTTTAGCCTAAAAATTTCCTTAGGGTCTGCCCTTGGATTTGTGTGAATTCAGGTTTTGCCAGCTACCTGCCCAACTGCAACACAACCTCTGTTTCTCCCCAAGTAATGTGGAGAAGGTAGCAGGAGAGTGGGGTGACCTCTATATACAATTAATTTCCAATTTCATAGAGAGGATGTACATCTGGGAAGAAGGGACTGTAATCCAAAGGGATTGCTTTAAATGATAGATTATTATAAGAAATGTGGCTACCACCATCTCTCCATTTTTGGAAAAGAAAAAACAATTGTCCTATATCCCCTCTCAGAGCAAGTCTCTGATGCTACATGGGAGAACCAAGCTGCAGGCTCTGGTTTGGTCTCTTCAACATGAGGTTCAGCATGGGAGGTAGATTCTGGCATAGTCCCATTTGCATCACTCTCTACTTCTTAACACGAGGCAGATGTGTACTCGTCTTGTGGGTTTATCGCCCTTTGAGATGCTGGAGCCTGGGTGGAGGATGTTTTTCTATGGGGAGAAGGCTGCTCCTAAGACTAGGTGCTTCCTTTTTACATAATGCAGAATCTAATTTGAAGGTGTCTGTTTCTGGCTTAAATTCATTATCTGCTAATCAGGAATGATTACTTTCCCAAAGATCCCAGAGTGATTTGGTGCTTACAGCTTTATTTTCTTGGTATTTCATCAATATTTTATGCTTGGCATTTTGCTGTCACTCTTATGCATAACTTTGAAAATGGAAGCCTGTAGCAGGTAATCAGTTTAGAGACAGCAAAATCAAAATGTAAACATTCATTTTACACCTGTATTTAACATTAACCCTCTCCTTTACTGTCATCCTCAATTCATATAACAGATAGGAAATGATAGCCTACCTACTATCTGATTCAGTGCCACAAAGTCTATTGAGACTTAACCTCAATGAAGGATTTGCTGAGGGCTTTGACATGCAGATTAGTTGCTTGTATAAAGTTTTTGTTTAGGAAACTGCTTCCTAAGGAGTGTGTGTAAGGAGGACATGTAATTTTCTAATAAAGAATATTGCATAGTTACCATGTGTAAGTCAGGACTATTACAGATCCACAATTCTCAGATTTAGAAAGTAGAAAAGGATGTGAATCTTATTGCATCTTTCTTCCTCCTGCTTTGGGGAAGATACACTAAAGAATAAGATGTACAGGAACTGCGTTTGGGCAGTTATGGGCCACCTAAACTAGCATCTTAATAGCTTGTTCACCTTCCTTTGTGCCACCATATAAAAGAGGGAAACTAATTCCCTCCATTAGCTTCTTACTAGTAATTCTGATTATCAATAAAATTATTTTCCACACGTAAAGGCTGAAGCTATGTATTGGTCATCTGACTTCATCTAAGATTTTCCATTCAATAATTTTTCTTCATCCCTGTATTTCTTGTATTCAGTTTATCTCTTGAAATCTCTTCATGTAGAAGTTCTTTGATTTAGTGATCATAGAATCATAGAATTGTCTAGGTTGCAAGGGACCTTTAAGATCATCTAGTCCAACCATCAGCCTAACTCTCATAAAAAGCCATCACTAAACCATGATAAACCAGGAAGTCTATTGAATACGCCCAAGCACATTTTTAAAAGTTTACAGAATGAAAGCAGCTGCTGAGTTAAATCTTGAGAGGGACTGAGCCTGCCTAGTTTTTCTCCTCACTGTGCTGTTGGCAGGTACAAAGCATGTCTGGGATTTGAATGCTTATACTGAGACTCCGAAAGCCTCAGAAATTTTAGGGGAACAGAGAATCCGGAAAGTACAGATATCTGAAACACATCAGTATGATAAGTGCATTCTGTAAAAAACAAGGGAAACGGAGTTCAGAGAGATGCTAACGACATCTTTGTACGTAGCACATTTTTGGGCTGTGGATATGCAGCTGTCACAAACCTTTGAACATTTTGGTATTAAATAAGTGGCATAGAAACGCTAGATTATTTGCAAATGCATTTATAGAGTTTTATATAGACACTCCTTAAAAATTTTACCTTGGGATTGATACTTTTTTTAAATACTAGGCTTGAAAGTCTATAGTTGCACTGATCAGCAGGACGTGTGAGGGGATGCCTATAGAACAGTGCTGACCTGAGCCGAGCACCTTAAAAGAAGGCATGTTCTGTCTTTGAAGCACTGAAAGCTGCTACCTAATCAGGGTTGTCTTATATTAATTTTTTTTTTTTTTTGCAGGAGAATGGTATTTCCCATTTATCCTTATATTTGTTATGGGGCAAACACTCAGTTTGGGAAAGCAGCTTGGCAGGTCAGAGATGGAGGTCAGATGGAGGAGAAGGGAGGAGTTGCATTCCATAGCAGGGGACTGCAAAAAGACTGGGAGCAAGAGGAAGAAATAACATTCTTTATCATTAATTAGGGAGTTCTTAGTATCAATTACATTCCTGCATTTTTATGATTTTTACGTTCACCCTTTCAGTATGAAACTTTGGGGGTTAAGCATCACAAAGGTGTTGTGTTTTGTTTTTTTTTAATATCACTCTGTCACCTCACTGAAGTTTCAGTACTTAATTTTTGTGAGATATTCTAAAGACTCTGACCTCTAAACTGGATTTGATGTAACCAGTAAAGGTCCAGCAGATGAGGAGGCATTGTTCTTATTGTATAAAATGCCATAACAAATCATTAGTAAACTATAAAGATAAAACGGTGATAAAAAGATAAATTTGGAGTTTTGAATATTCTCTGTGCAATTCATTGACTTTTTTCAGCAAAAAGTTGAATGAGTTGTTTTTTTATTGTTTAGAATTTATTCTAGTTACTGCAAAGTTGTTCTTTTTTTTTAAACTGTAAATCAAAGGAAAAAGAAATTCTCCACAGATGTTGTATGTGTTTGATGTGTTAGACACATTTTTGCAGTCTGCTGCCTGAAACCTAGGGAATTCATTAACTCACAAGCTGCTGCCAAGGAGGGAAGCGGTCACATTTCCCAAGTTGATGTGCCCGTCCCCCAGCTGGGGGATGTGGTTAGGGCAGTCTTTGTCCTCCCTTGTATTTGGCTGGCTTTGGAGAAAGAGGGATTTCTTCAAACTGAACAACTGTTCCTGTTTCTCCCCTGACAGCGATTGTTATTTAATTAACCTGCTAAAGTCTGTAGCTGGCTCTGTTTCCCATTGTGCAGCCAGAGATGATGACAGATGCTGATGCTCTGCATCTATCCTGGAGACCCTGTCCCACATCGCTGAAGCACTGGCTTTAGCACAAATTTCAGAGACAGGGACAAGATCCACAACTTTGGGAAAGAAGCAGCGTTACCACCTTTCATGGTCAGCAAAGCAAAGCAATGCAATACTGCTTGCCCTATAAGGGACCTTTTGGGCATATTTTTGGACACATCTGTCTTGACAGAGTACCTCTGGATAGACTTCAGCAGTGAGACCGGGCCAGTGAGCCTGGGCACCACTCAAGAGGGCTTCTTTAAGGGTATTAATACCACTCCTCCCAATTAGCAAAGGAAGGCAAATAAAGACTTAAAATGGCAGTAAAATGTGGCAAGAGATGGTCAAACCTCATTTGTATCTACTGTCTTGCAATGAACAGGAGTCAGTAAAATACCATCTTCCTGGATTTCCCTACTGATGCTCTCCAGAAAAGAGGCTCCAGGGAAACTTGAGCCTTCTCTGTGGCTTTCCTGACCCAACAGGCTTTAGCATCACTTGGGGATTTGAGCTGAAAGGTGTAACTGTGTGAATGATGGAAGACCTTGTGTATGCTTCAATGGGGAACTAATTTCCCCATTGAGTGAGTGAGTTGAGTGAGAAGGTTGTGGTCATTTGTAAAAGATACAGGCATCACTGCATCACCTCCTGCCTGCTGTCATTCTTGGGACAGATTACTTAAACTCACTGTGGCTTCATTTCTTCCTCCAAAAAAAATTGAAGCTGATTTAGAATTTAATAGCTCAAGGGATAAATAACATCCATAACCTTGATGTATAGTCTGTGATTCCCACCGGTACCAGAATGGGATTTCAGGTGTTGCTTTTGATCTATAAAATGCAGAATGGTTTACTTGTGAGACAGCCCCCTCCCTGCACCGTGCCGCTGGCATGGCAGTGCCTGGAGAGGCAGCAGGTGGAGCAGCCAGTTTGCATTAGGAAGGACTTGTCCCCCTCCTTGGTGGAAATCTCTCCCATGCAAACTCCTTCCACCTCTGGATCTGTGTGGGGTTACCAGGAATTGCTGGGTTCACGTTACAGAAGAATTGCCATCAAAAAACGGTTGTAGAGGATCCTGAGAGGGAGAGATGGTAGGTATTTCTCTGTCATTGTTTGAATTGCAACAAGTAAATATAAGAAATATAAGAAATACCAGCCACTATAAACTTTCTGAGATACAATCACCGAGCAGCTAGCAGCAACTTTGTTTAGCACGGAGGTACCTGCTACCATTTACTTTTCCTTTGAATCCTGTTAGCAATGCTTCAGCCAGTGTCACTGTTTTCTGAACTAAAGTAACCTGGAACAAAGCATTTCCTTCTGATAAGTGCATTCAAAAGAATAGTTTCAACAGTTACTGTTTAATGTGCTAGCGTTAAAGGTGTAATAATCCACTCAAGTAAGATTGCCTTACTTTAAGCCAAAGGGTGTTAAACAAACAACCGAGTTTGCGCTAATTTGTAGGAAACTATAGAGGGGCTCTGAGGGGGAGAAGATTGCTGGCTAATACTGGGTTTCTGATAAAAAATACAGTTCTTTTGTCTAATGATGAACTGCAGTGAATTGCAGAGGGAGGGATTAATAGATGACATTTACATTCATCCATGTGTTAGAGGCTGATTCAAAAAAAGAATCAAAGGACTGTATACTGGTAAAACTGCTGAAGGTTGCTGCTTTTATTTCAGATCAGAAGAAGAGTTCATGAATCCAGAGCTCATCTGCTTTTTTCTGAATAGATGTACCTGTCTACTAAAAGATAACACCTTTCTCTAAAAGCTTCATTTTGCTTATTAAAAGCAGTTAATATAATAGTGATTTACAGCATCTGCGATCCAACTCCTCCTTTAAAAATGCAAATAATTTCTCTGGTATTGGTCTCATGAAGAAAAACAGTAGGAAATTCATGGAACCTTGTACAAAATACAAAGTCAGCCTTGGCTCAAGCAAAGGCCAGCTCCAATGTTTTCACTGGCATTAATTCTAATTACTCAGTGGCATGCTCTCGGGTTTTTTTCACTCTGTGTTGCCATGATGACACACATAGCAGATGTATTTCTCAGTCTCTTAGCACCTTGCAATGAGCCATTACCATGTGTTACTGTTTATCTCCCCTGTGTCTTTCTCGTAGGAATTATGTCTGACCACCAGTTTGGAAACCAGTTTATGTGCAGCGTGGTTGCATCACACGTGAGCCATCTCCCAACTACAAACCTCAGTTTTGTTTGGATTGCTCCACCTGCGGGGACGGGCTGTGTCAACTTCATGTATGTATTCATGCAATGTCTATGAGAAGATAATAACTTTAGAGATAATGAAATGATCTAACCTGCTTGCACTAGGACCTTATGCCTGGATCAAAGAGCCAGTCCTGCAAAGTGTAGACTTTATAAGAAGCAGGAATATCGAGTTCTTCCTGGCTGAAGAGCTTCTGTGCATATTAGGACTTTATATTTCAAGACATGTAGGAAGGAGATAGTGTTTTGCAATGTAGCGTGTCATCAGAGAAATAATGTATAAGTGTGTCAAGCCTAGTATTTCAATAGAAATTGATTCCTCTCTGTTATTAATAATATCATTGATCCTTTAAATATATAGCATATTTGCATTGATGTAATTTTTTTTAACTGTTGCATTTCATAAGAGTTATAACATCACACAGACATATTATTCAGTTTGTAAGCTTCAACATAAAATACAAATATTCAAGAGTAGTCATACTCAAGTACTTGCTGTTCCTAATAATAAGCACTTTTAACTTCTGCTTAATTCAACTAGTTTACAACCTGGAAAAAACCAAGAGGTTATTTTTACAGGGTTTTTTTGGTAATTTGTTTAAAGACCTATGTCATTATTTGATGATTTAATACCATATAAAGTACCAATAAAATACACGGCTTAACATGAATTATTAAAATATATCTTATTATATTTTACCTTAAAGTAATTTCTAATTATTTGTCCCAAAATTTTGGTAGGTCACATTTGAGAGAGAGTATACACCTGGAGTAGAGCTGAAAGTAGAAAATACTCCAAGTTTTTTTCATAGAAAAAAAAGTCAGATTGTTCCCTAATTAGATAAGTGAGCAGTTGTAGCATTTCAGTGTGTGAGACCATTTCTGTGTTCCTGTGTCTATCCTGTTTGTTGAAAGAAATTGTGCTGTGAGTATTTTTCCATTTCTTTCTATACTGGGAAGCTGCAGGTAAGTGCCCCAAATAATCAAGTTGGTTTACTGTTTAACATGTTGTAAAAAGTGAGGGACTTATTCATTCGAGAACATACATTGCTGATGGTGAACATGGCACTTATTGATTGATTGATCTGTGGCTTTGCTATTTCCCTTTTCCTATGTAATGCACGTTTTTTGCTTATAGTGTTACGGTAGGTTATTTATTAGCTGCAGTAACAATGTCAAGATATTTTTATTTCTAGCTTTTTTTTCCTAATCGTCTAACAGTAAAATGGGGAAAAATGAATTTTTATGGGTGGTAACTAACTTCTGAAAATGTATTTGTTTCTCATTAACTTCTACAATGTACCAGAGAAACTGTTTGCAATATTTAAGATTACCATTAACTATTTGACAAGTCAAATTTGATCAAATATTTGAGGGAGTACTGTCACTGCTCTACTTAAATTCTGTGTCAGAAAAGTTAGCCTGATTAAATAGTTGTATATACCTTGAGGAAATCTGTCAACTAAGTTTTCTCTGTAAAATCTGTGAATTTTAACCTTCTTTTAATTCTTCTCTAAAAATAGTTTCAGTTGTTGATCAAGTTGTAGGAGCAAGGCTTTGTTCCTTGAGCTGCCTAAGAAAAATGAGATACGAGATGTGCATCTTCTCTGCATACTCTTTCTTACTCCCTTTCTTCGTTAGATATTTTCTTGGTAGTTAAGAAATGTTGGTCCTAGATTGCACAGAGACTGTGAATGTATTTATTTGTATGAGATGTGACCCTCCATTGCGAGTTTTGAGGTCAGTTTATGAACAGTTATTAATTTTCCTGTGACTGATTTTTTTGTCCGTGGTTTTGTATGGGGTTTTTTTGTTCATGTTTGTTGTTGAAGTAGAGCTGGCCCTAGCAAATGTGATGCCCATCCACAAGAAGGGACGGGAGGATGATCCAGGGAACTACAGGCCTGTCAGTCTAACCTCGGTGCCTGGGAAGGTGATGGAGCAGATCATCCTGAATGCCATTATGCAGCACATGAAGGATGACCAGGTGATCAGGCCCAGCCAGCATGGGTTCATGAGGGGCAGGTCATGCTTGAAAACCTGATCTCCTTCTATGACAAAGCGACTCGCTTGCTGGATGAAGGAAAGGCTGTGGATGTTGCTTACCTGGGCTTTAGCAAGGCCTTTGATGCAGTCTCCCACAGTATCCTCCTGGAGAAACTGGCTGCCCATGGCTTAGGTGAGAATACTCTCCACTGGGTTAAAAACTGGCTGGAGGGCCGGGCCCAGAGAGTGGTGGTGAATGGAGTTAAATCCAGTTGGCGGCTGGTCACAAGTGGTGTCCCACAGGGCTCGGTACTGGGGCCGGTTCTCTTCAACATCTTTATCAATGATCTGGACGAGGGGATCGAATGCACCCTCAGCAAATTTGCAGATGACACCAAGTTGGGTGGGAGTGTTGATCTGCTGGAGGGTAGAGAGGCTTTGCGGAGGGATCTGGACAGGCTGGATGGATGGGCTGAGACCAACGGCATGAGGTTCAATAAGGCCAAGGGCTGGGTCCTGCACTTGGGTCACAACAACCCCAGGCAGCGCTACAGGCTCGGGGAAGAATGGCTGGAGAGCTGCGTAGCAGAAAAGGACTGTCATCTGAACGTGAGCCAGCAGTGTGCCCAGGTGGCCAAGAAGGCCAACAGCATCCTGGCCTGTCCTACTCCTGTGGTGAGTAGGACCCAGGAGGTGATCATCCCCCTGTACTCGGCACTGGTGAGACCCCACCTCGAGTACTGTGTCCAGTTTTGGGCCCACTACCACAAGAAAGACATTGAGGTGCTGGAGTGGGTCCAGAGAAGGGCAACAAAGCTGGTGAGGGGTCTGGAGCACA
>JAOQGH010000001.1:13918667-13967543 GCA_025769975.1 Gallinago jamesoni | reverse complement strand
TTGGAATGGGCTGCCCAGGGAGGTGGTTGAGGCACCATCCCTGGAGGTATTCAAGAGATGAGTTGACATGGTGCTCACAGATATGGATTAGTGGTTTGGGTTCGTGTTGTTTTGGGTGTGGTGTGTGGTTTTTGTGGGTTTTTTTGTTTGTTTCTGTTTGTTTTTTTTTTATATATATATATTGTTTGTTTTTTGTGGGGTTTTTTGGTGGTTTTTTTTCATTGGTTAGACTAGATGATCTTAAAAGGTCCCTTCCAACCTAGGTAATTCTGTGATTCTACAGATTGAACTCTTGATACTTTGACTGTAGCTGATGCGTGTAAAATGTAACATTAGTTTCTGCTGCTGTTTCCTTGTGAACATTTCCTTTTTATATACAATAACCTATGCCAAAGCTGGATAACTTGGTCAGACTTTATATGGAAGAGTCTGGGCTATGGTCATCGCAGATTTAATGTACATAACACCAGCGGTTTGCCATTAGGAATTTTGAGGGCATTCTACTGACCTCAATCTGCTCACACAACCACTGAAAGACATTAAAGAGCAAAAGTGCTATGCAGCTGTTAGTATGTAAAGGACTGTTGGAGGTTGTTGGGGAAAAAAAGCAAGGGGAAGACCTGCACTGAGTAGCATAATCTTTGGTTTCCCAGTGACTGATACACAGTCACGGTTAGATGAAGCTAAATTTTAGCATTGAAGTTCATGTATGTAGAGTATAATTACACTTTTATTCTAAAAATACAGTTAAAACAATGTTAGAGTAAGTGGTTTCTTTTCAAAGGAAAAGTTAAAATGGAAGATATAATTCCAGTTAGGATAGTTAGAAAGAACCATTTACCATGTTTCCCATTGGCAAATTGTTAGGATTATTTTGGGAAATACAAAAATGGGTGGGAACAGAAAAAACAATCCAGGAAATAAAAAAGAGGAATGAGCTTGTGATGAGACAGCAAAGCTCATAGGGGTGCAGGTTCAGCCAGGCTCGGGAAGAGACTGTGCAGAAAGTGAGCACCCTGCCTACAGGAGTTTTGGAAGAAGTAGAAACCATTAAGTGACACCTTCATTATTATTCTTCCAGAACTGTTTTGTTTAGTTTTACTGACATGTCTATGCCTGCACCAATCCTCAAGTCTCCACTATCAAAATGTCAGGTTAGGAGGTAACTCTACTGGAAATCACTGGTTTACTGGGTGTTGTAATAATTCAAGAATATTTTTTTTCTATTTTTTTTAAGCAATGTTTCTTAACTAAGAAAAAAAGTGACCACATAAAGTTTTTATCATTATCCGTACAAAATGGGGTCAGTGGCCATCTCCTGCTTTCAGCCTCAGCCCTCAGCTTTCTCACCAGGATTTTTAACAGCAGAATTTGTCCTTTGTGTTAATGGACTTATGAAGGAATAAACCAGCCACCCTGAGTGCAATAGCATACAAATTGTCAGACTGCTATTTTTCCCTTTTTTTGACTAGCCAGGCTAAGTATCCTGAAAGAGCTGTATTTGGGCTTCAGCCAGCAGGGTTGGGTGCATGGTCCATTAGCCAGAGTTCTTAGGCTTACAGTCTTGCTCCTTTGAGAACAATTGTTCTTCTCTGATTGTGTCCTCTGGAGCCACTAAATGATCCAACAAGAAGGGAGAAATATTTGTGCACAACTTTATGTGAGGGGCATCCCTATTGGGGTCATATGTTAGGACTGTGCAGCAGTTTCTGGAGAAGAAAACTTCTTTTGTCACTGTTACATCCATGACATCTCTCATGACCTACACAACAGGGTGTGCAGAGTCATAATCCAGCATCATAGTTGCTACCTCACAAATTGTATAGCATACAAACTTGGATCTCTAAAGGATTCAAAAACCTATAACCAATAAGTATAATTGGAGGTGGTTTTACACAGACAAAAAGACATATAACTCATGTTGGGTAATTGCAGAAAACCAACACTTGAAATTAAATTCCCCCAAATAATAGAAAGTAGACGTTAATAAACAAATTAGCTAGTTTCACTGCCAAAACCTCTCCACCTTATCACCTCTTAACTATGTATAATATCTGACGAGTTGTAAAATAATCATTTTTCGCCCTCTAATTTTAATTTTCTTAAGGAAAATGTTTCCTAATCTCTGTTTGACCAGATCCTGCTATTTTAAACCACATCACACAGGATGGTACTGCATGAGCAGTGATCCTCACTAAGTGTGAGTGTGAGGCATACACACATGATATGAGATCTTCTCATGAGATAAGGTGTTGATAACTCAAAATCAGTGAGCTCTCAGGACCTGGGTTCTTCATAATTTACTGAAGAGCTGCAGCAGCACAACTAGCTGTTGGGACAGTTGCCTGAGCAGTCAAGTCAGGGACTGGTGAGAGCAGACAGATAATTCAGAAGTGCAGGTACTGGAGGTAGTTTGGCACATTGGGTTGTTGGACTTTGTATAAAGTTGAGGATGACATAGCTGCGGTATTTTCTTTGCAATTTACCTCCTTTTTTTTTTCTTTTTTTTTTTTTTTTTTGTAAAGAAATAAGGTCTAATCAAACCCCTTTAATCTTAAATCTGACATATATGATATGATTTGATAAAATTTTTTCATCAGAAGTTTCACATTTTTACCAGAAATAGCAGGTATTTATAATTTGCTGCTCAAGTAGTTTAAGTATTTTAGCATAATTTAGAGTGAATTAATGGCTTGTTATTTATTGCCTAATGCCCTATAGGAGTGATTTATAAAGCCTTGCTCTGCACTGCTTGTTACTTTGTATTCTCTGTGTTAGGTGTATCATCAATATAATTAAATGAATTCACAGTGACATTGCTCTGGAACTATGGTTTTGATACAAGGGTAACGGAACATAAATCAAGAATTATGTTTAATTCATAAGAGGCACCAATCTCTCATTTGAGTGTAGGCTGGGCTAGAGGGTGTCAAAAATATGCTTTACAATACCTCTTCTGATGGCATTTCAGACCCTCTCTATGTGCCCTTATGTTCTGTGTGAGAATAATACATAGCAATACAGTGCAGTTTGCCAAGTGAATTACATTTGTGGTTTTATTTATTTGTCTGCAAATAGTATCATTATTTTTACCACAAGCCATAAAGGAATATATTTACATGAATATAGTTAAAATGATTCTTAAAGGAATCTATAAATTTAAAGGTAAGTCTCTCCTATTCTGTGCAATGAATACTATTGTTGAGTATGTAAATTACACTTTAAAATCTAATACTTTCTAGTATTTCTTACTTCTCTCCCTACAGCAATAGAAATAAAACCTCTCTTTATTTTAGATTTTCTTTACTTACCTCTTTAAATTCCCCTTGAAATCCAGAGCATCAAGAAGCCTATAAGAATATTTATCTAGTATCTGTTTACTTTTTATTAATTTTATGTAAATATTTCTGTCCCCTTTAGCTTTTGTTAAAAAATTATTCCTACAAAGCCTAAATTTAGGATCAGCACTGACTTGAAAATGTGCTTTTACCTCAATATTATTCCAAGTGTATATGAACTCTTCACAGTATCATTCACATATAATGGTAATTTTGAAGAAAGAAGATTTAACTCTTCATGCTGATGATGCAGTTTATTAGAAGTGTTAATTATGCAAAATCTATGGATGACTCCAGGGCTGTTATGTGGTACAAGTTTGTTCCTTGCCTAGCTGCAAGAAGTGGGACGTGTTTTCTTTGTCACTTCTTGGGAGTTGCCAAAATAGCCATCACGTATTTTAAATGTATGACTGAAAGGAGTTACATTCATGGCAGAATACTAAAATTTACATCTAAATAAAAACTAGAAGAAATGTGTTTTGTGAAAATAAAAGAAAAATTTTTTGTTCACTGCTTTAAACTTCTGTTCTCAGTGGAAACAAAATACTATAAAACAAAAAACGTATCACTGGACAGGGAGCAAAATCAGACTTCAGGCTCCTTATGTCACAGCTTTCATGCCCTGTCCTTCTCTGTAAATACAAATTTGGAATTGAGCTGCGGCAAATGGCAAGCAAAAGCATGGTGGCAGTAGGAAGTCTGAGAAGATGGTTATGTTTGTTTTATTTTTTCTTCCTAAATAATTTTTCTTTTTCAATTTATTGCAAAGTATAGCCTGTATTGTAATGAAATATTTGAAAATTTAAAGGAAAAAAAGTATCTGCTTTAAGTCATGCTTTTTATTGTTGCATTTAATGAAAATTTCTGGGTATTTGAATTTCTTTCTGACATGCAAAGAAAGCATTTCAGCATCCTGACATGCCTCCTAAAGTGGGAGTTTTATTCTCTTTACGGGTCCAGCTGAAAGGTTACAGCCACAAAGAATCCAAAGCTAAAAGCTTCATTGAACAGACAATGTTTGACGTATTGCTAAGATTAGAACATTTGTGTTAGAATGAGGGAAAAATCAATTTTAATATATGATAAAATTTTGTACACAAAGCTGAAAGTTGTTTTTTATTATTTTCATGTAAAAATATTTTGATTGAGAATTTCTTGGCTTAATATTATCTTTTTACCTCAGTTTTGCAAATCAGACTATTTTCTCAAGTTTGTAAACAAGACTGGCACTCTTCTAGAAAGAAAAAAAATAATCTTTATGTGAAAATCAGAAATTATCATTAGTATTTTATTGGTCCCAAATCCTCCAAAAAATCTTTATCCTGAGCACCTCATTGGTTCCTGCTCCCCCCTGCAATGATGGCTTGTTGGCCACCTAGATGTTGACAGCTAGCAGCCTCTCCTGGTGGGAATCCATGATCACTGCTTGAGAAGGTACCAATCCACCAGATGGTGAGAGTGACTTGTGACATTCTTATTATTCCTATTATTATTTTCCTTATCTGTTATTCTATGAAACTGTCTTTACTTCAACCCATGAGGTTTTTTCCTTTCCCTTCCCCCTCCTTTTCTCCCTCTTCTCCCCGCCCTTCTCAGGGAAGGGGGACCACTGCATGACTGTCTGTGTGGTCCTGGCTGCTGGCTGGGGTTAAATCACAACAAGCACATCTCTGGGCATTCCTCCCACCTCTTCTGGTAACCAGCATCCAAAATGCAGCAGACTAGTTTGGGACACCTTCTCATTTTTGCAGACAAAACTGATATCTTGTGAGTTGTGGCACCCTTTGGCAGGGCATAAGGGTGCTCAGTAAAGAACTATCATGTACCTAATTAATGGTATTAAAGGGTTCAAGACCACAGAACTCCTTTAGGATCAGAGGTTAACAGTGCAGTAACTGACTGCAAGCTCATTTCTTCTTGTACTTCTGAAATAGCAGTGACTAGGGTGATTTTTCTTCATTATGTTGTGTGTCCTTTCATTAGGAAGGTTATGTTTTAAAATGGGTAACTGCTATGCATAGTGACATAGTACAGATTCATTTCCTGGGCAACTGTCCAGTTTTCAGATACTTGCTAAGTAATATTACAATTTTCTGTCACCAACGCTAAAAGGTGCCTGGGCCAGTTAAAAAACAGAAGAGAAAACATGCAGAGAAATTCAATTTAATCTAGCCTAAGATATGTTCCTGGTGTGATAATGCTGTCTGTCTATCCCTCCTTTTCCCTACACTAATTATTTTTGAACTCATAGGTCCATTCCAGTGGAGCAGCTTAAGCGTCTTAAAAATACTATCTTGGGTGTTTGAATACGGAGGACCATGCTGAAGGAAACACTGGGAAAAATTATCATATACAAGAGGACCACAAGGAGAAAAATTTGTGGCAGTTCAGGCTTAGCAAGGAGTTCTGGCTAAGCACGTGTTTCATCAAACTCCTCCTCAACCAGGAGGAGTTTGAGTTGAGTTGAGAGACCAAGAGAAAGTAGATACCTACGTGGCTACAAGTGATCAGTAATGCAGATATGGGTTTCTGACTTTGGGAATGCAAGGCTTTAAACAAGAATATTTTGTTAAAGTGCATTCCCAAAAATTAAAATGGGATTTTCATATTTATTTTGATACCAGTTTCAGTAGTGCTAATTCATACAAACTTTTTTTCAAACCATGAACAGTGTTTAAAATAGAATATTAAGGATTATAGGTACAGTTCCTTCAAAATACAATTCTACAGAACATAACCTCAATTCTTTAAAAAAGGGGAAAAAAAGGAAGATCCAGGAAAATACAGACCAGTAGGATCATGGAGCAGATCCTCCTGGAAACTATGCTAAGGCACATAGAAAGTAAGGAACTGATTGGTGACAGCCAACGAGGCTTCACTAAGGGCAAATTGTGGCTGACAAATTTGGTGACCAGTTGGGGTTACAGCATTGGTGGATAAGAGGAGAGCAACTGACATCTACCTGGACTTGTGCAAAGCATGTGACACTGCCCTGCACAAAATCTTTAACTCTAAACGAGAGAGACATGGATTTGACAGATGGACCACTCAGTGGATAAGGAACTGGCTGGATCGCCACATTCAAATTGTTGCAGTCAGCGGCTCAATATCCAAGTGGGAACCAGTGACAAGTGGTGTTCCTCAGGGATCGGTACTGGGACTAGTGCTGTTTAACATCTCTGTTGGTGACACGGACAGTGGAATAGAGTGCACGCTCAGCAAGTTTGCTGATGACACCAAGCTGTGTGGAGGACAGGAACCTAGACAGGCTTGAGAGGTGGACCCATGCAAACTTCATGAAGTTCAACAAGGCTAAGTGCAAGGTTCTGCACCTGGGTCAGGGCAATCCCTGGTATCAATACAGGCTGGGGAATGAAGGGATTGAGAGTAGCCCTGTGGAGAAGGACTTAGGAGTACAGGTGGATGAAAAACTGAACACGAGCTAACAATGTGCACTTGCAGACCAGAAAGCCAAACATATCCTAAGAAGCATCACAAGAAGTGGGGCCAGTAGGTCAAGGGGAGGTCATTCTGCCTCTCTGCTCCACTCTGGTGAGACCCCACCTGGAGTACTCCATCCAGCTCTGGAGCTCCCAATATAAGAACGCAGACCTGTTGGAGGGAGTCCAGAGGTGGGGCACAAAGATGATCAGAGGGCTGGAGCGCTCTTCTATGAAGACAGGCTGAGACAGTTGGGGTTGTTCAGTCTGGAGAAGAAAAGGCTCTGGGGAGACCTTATAGTAGCCTTCTACTTAAAGGAGTCCTACCAGAAAGATCGAAAGGTACTCTTGATCAGTGAGTGTAGCAATAGGATGAGGGTAATGGTTTTAAACTGAAAGAGGGGAGATTTAGATTAGATTCCAGGAAGAAATTCTTTACTGTGAGGTTGGCGAGATACTGGAACAGGTTGCTCAGAGAAGTCGTGGATGCCCCATCCCTGGAGGTGTTCAAGGCCAGGCTGGATGGGGCTTTGAGTAACCTGGTCCAGTGGGAGGTGTCCCTGCCCATGGCAGGTGGATTGGAACTTGATGATCTTTAAGGTCCCTTCCAAAGCAAACCATTCTGTGATTCAATGTTTATGCTCTATAGAATAAAACTTAGCATTTGAAAAACACTTTCTGAAATTTAACATATTTTGCTGTGCATAATGAAGCATATGAAGTAGTCTGGAAAAAAAGAAAAGCAGTTTAATTCATGCTTACTAAAACCAAAAGATCAAAATGCTTTACAATGTTCTTATTTGTAAAGTCTTCTAAAGACCAAATATTAGTGTGGAAAGTATTGAAGAACAATTTTCCACAACACTCTAACAGCTGCAAAAAAAATATAGTATTTCCCTACAGCAAGACAACAAGAAAATTTTTGCAGCAAGCATAGATAAAAAGATTTGTGAATGGAAACTTGGATAAGATTCATGTTATGGTTGACTAATAGTATCTAAAAATATTTATGATGTTTTCTATTTCTCTTAGTTTAGGAATTCTGATAATTTTTTGTATAATTTTATACGGAGTCAATAATAACAACTAGATCAATGTTCAGGTGCAATATATATTAAAAAATAGAAATAAATACATCATTTGAAATTCAGAAATTAAAAGGTACATGTGAACATGTGCCCATAGAGTTTTATTAAATTATAAACCCAGGTCTTCAGTTTAAATGCAAGGGATTTGCCTCAGGTCAATAAAATAAAAAAGGAGATGGGCAGCAATGTCAGGCAAGGAATCACTATGAACATTATGAGTGCTTTGATTTAGGGATCCTCAGAAATGGAGACACCTGGAATCTAAAAGGCATAGATCACCAGTTGTATTTTAAAGCATTTTATGTGTTGTTTGCTGTACATTGTTTTTTGCAGTCTTCCTACTAGAATAACATAGCAGAGTTAATCTTTGCTAGTGAATGAATGTCTGCCTCTTTCCTTAGCATGTGCCAGCCAAATGGTAGTGCATAGTTAATGCTGCTATTTTTATAGCATTGTTTTTGGATGTTCTTCTTGGATATGTCTTATTTTCTTCTAAAATGATAATTGTATCTCTCTCATCCATACGCCTTTACCAGTTAACAGTTTACTCTTATTCCTTCCATCTGTCTGATGGGTCTTCAAGTCTTTTGACTCATAGCCACATCCACCCCACCCACAGGGACGAGGTACCTTTTAACTTATTGTTATTATATTGTTTTTTCATTGCAGTTTTTCAAGTTTTGAGACATTCTCTGCACAGATGTGGAATTTGTTTTCAGAATTCAATGGATGTTTGGTGACCATTCAAAATGGGAAGTTTCTGTTTAAAATGGGAAATGCTTGTGGTACCTTTATGTGACTTTCCATCAAATCTAGTATCTGTTAAGAATCCATCTGTAACAGTGATGCTCAGACATCTAGTCAGTTTTACTTAGACTGCACAGGAAGATTATCTTAGGGATGGGATGTCACTGCTTCTCATTGCCAGGGGACTCTGCCTGGAGCCGATACTTTAGATATTTTTGCCAAAGGGAGTGCTTAAAAGGACCAAGGTTTTAGAAAACCTGTCTGATTTACCCTGACACACTCCTGAATTTATCCTGAGCACCTTATGGAAAGTGTCTCTTTCCTATCAGTACAGGGAATTGTACTAAATGCAGTGGTGGACCTACTACCCAAAGTTCCTTAGTTAAAGAGGAGAGATTTGCAAGAACAAACACACTTTTTGTTGTTGTTGTTTATTTGATGCAGTCTTTAAAAAAAATCTTAAAAACTGTGGCATACTGAAAACTCCATTAGAATATCAGTTTTGAGAAGAGGTCCTCTTTTATCGTTAAGTGTTAGCTCATTTGCTGTTTTATTAATCAACCATAAACTTCTAAGTTATACAAATTACAGATGAATTTCCCTAATTTCCAGCACCACTCTGTTGTGTACAGCACCAGATGTGCAAGTCTCCGATGAATGCCTTCATCTGGAATACTTGGTATTTGGGATTCCAGACATGGGAATTTGAGCTCCCAAGCAATATTTCATGTAACAGAGCAATAATTATTTGCCTGTATTTGAAAAGTTCACCTTCCTGGTAACATTACTGAACTGAATTCCTGATGTATTCCTTTTGATTGGAAACTGTCATTAGCAAATAAAGAGTTGAAGTCTGGTTGCATTTCACCCAATATCGCCATTTTTTATTCATCTGGGACATAGGGAATCCAGTGTTGGGACTACGCTAAAGAGTCTCAGAACATCAACAGGATATTTTCCTACAAAGATTCATTCTAGTGTTGTGCTCATTCTGCCAAAGATTTCTGAAAACAAATCTGTGCTCAGAGGAAAAATGAGTCAGTAACAAAGAACTGAGACCAACCATCTATCCTGAAAGTATTTACATTATTGCTTAGATTCTCCGTTACTTTTGTTTCTTTCAAGGCTGTTGTTATAAATCTCTTCATTAATTTAAGAGAAGGGTTTTTAGAGTTTTATGTCTTTTTTAATAATATGCTTAAAGAATTATTACCAACACAGTATCAAAAGGAGATATGGTGATGTAGCTGAGTTGGGCAATTTATTTAAGAGTCAGATAAATCATGGATTGTTTCCTGGTTCAAATTCATTATTGCTGGACGGTTGGACAAGATGATCTTTAAGGTCCCTTCCAACCTAGAAGATTCTGTGATTCTGCGAACAGCATATTATATGGGAGATTGCTGTCCAAGTGAGTTGTAAATTGAGAGTATTTATGCCTGTGTCAAGTGGCTGACCAATTCAAGCTAAAGTTCACACAGCAGTTTTTGTTTAACATGATCTTGACGACCCAGCAATATTTTATTATGCAAAAAGATTAAAAAATACCAGAACTGTGAGCCTGGACATGGCGTTGAGCAAAGCGGCAAAAAGTATAGCATGGCTACGTATGTTTGATTAGTGTAGCTGACCCTGTTTTGAGCAGGAAGTTGGTCTGGAGACCTCCTGAGGTCCTTTCCAACCTGGATTTTTTTTATGATCATCTTTGGAGTGTGAAGATGAGTCTGTGTGGACAAGCCATGGCCTCCTGCATGGAGAAAGAAAAAATTCTGCCCATGGCTCAGAAGCAGCTGAATTCACTTATTCTGGAGCTGGCAGCCAGGGGGAAGTCAAATTCCTCACCACAGCTACCAGCTTGCAGAGGCAGAGCTCCCATCCACAGCAGAAATGTAGGCCAGCACCAAGAGATGCTGGGCCATTCCTAACACCCTGCGTTGCTCAGTCCTAGCAGCTGCTGAAGGTTGCTGGTTTGGAAAGCAGGGCTGGAAGACAGAACTTATTATGGAGGGACACAGAGAAGTGTTCTCTTTTATGTTTTTTCTTATTTGATATTTCTGGCTGAAGTGGGAGAGGTTGGGTACAAATTTAGATAATTAGGGTCTCTGAGTGTCTCTTAATTCAAATACTAAGACATTACTCAAACATCTCTGAAACAAACATCTCTGTTGAAGAAACACCTAACTATACTGTGAACAGCAGGATCCATGAAGCCGAGTTTCTATATCTTTGGGCAGTAAGTCCCAGTGGTACTCACACCACATCCCACCCTCACCTGCAGTACCTCCAGGCTCCCCAGATAGCCTCCTACCTTTACCCTGTACATCCAGCTCCTGCTAGTGATGCTAGACCTTCTCACTGTAGTCCCTCCAGTTTATGTGGTGTACTTGATACCATTCCACCTGCTTCATTTGCCTGGAGTTCTGTGATACTTAAAAATTTTGTCATTTTTCAGTGGCTGATAGAATTAATTGTTCTCCCAAGGCAATATTTCACCTGCCTATTTCTATTTGTAAACTGGTGTGGTCTCAAGGGATATATGTTTTCTTGGACACATAAATCTGGCTGAAATTAAAAGCCTTACGGCAGAAATAACTGTCCTTTTTATGATTGGTGACCCTGCTTCTTTTTTTCAAGAGGTTCACCATATTCCCAGCATGCAGGAAACAAGTGAGAATTGGGAGAGAATAATAGTTCTTCAATAACAAATGCAGCAGGTTCTTCCTTAGTTTGATTTCTATTAATCTGTGAAAGGTTTGCGTACTTGATTTGTTTTTCAGTCCCCTGAAAACATTAGGAGAGTGGGAAGAGTGCAAAGAAACATTAGACAAGGAGTGTAATATTTCAGTATTCAGTGAAGCTTTAGGAAGCAGAAACCTTTTCTATGTCCTCTGGGTGCAGCCTGTGAACATTTTGATTTTTGATGGAATGTTTTCTAGCTTTAGACTGAAGAGATGTTTTATCCTTCCTCTGTAAGCAGCTTTGCACATTGTGGATGCACCAGTTGCATCTCTGTAATTAATATTGAAATGGGTGTTTGTTAAGAGATGGGGTTAATTTGGCTATTTGAGGATTTCTCTGTGTGTGTTGTAAAGCAAATACAGGGGATGAGGTTCCAGATTCTTATATGGTCCAGCTCATCCACAGCTGCTGGCAACGTCCTTTGGGAGTAGTGGGCAGCTAAAGCAGGTTAGAGCAGGCTGCTCAAACCATAACTGGGAAATGGATAGTGATACAGATGACATGAGAGCAATGAAGTGAAAAGGTGGCCTTAAAATAATGATTTTCCATTATTTAGAATCTTTTAAAATCAATGTTGTTTTTATCATAGGATCTCAGATGCTGTTTCAGATTCTACTCTTCTAGAATTTAAGTGTTTTCACTGTACTAATAAAACAACTGAATTTTATGTAAAATTACATCACATCAGAAAACCCAGGAGCATGTACTACCTGCAAACTCTCAGTTTTCTGGAATCATGCAAACCACTTGGTACTTCTGGTGGATATTGTGAAATACACAGCCATAAACTCATGAATAGGGAGAATCAATGTCACAGTATGCACACGAAGTGTTGGACATAATGAACTGGTTAATCTTTGTTGCTATGAACAGCAGTTCTTAAAATAAGTGTTGATTAATATGATTAGATGCAAACCTTGCTTTCATTTCTTTGCTTTTATCTGATATGCAAAACCATAGAATCATGGGATATTGCTGCTGAAGGATAATGCAGACTGGAAGGGTCTTCAGGAGGTCTTTCATCAACACACTGCTCAAAGCAGGGTCAGACCAGATTGCTCAGGGCTTTAATCCAGTTGGGTATTAAAAATCATCAGCAGTGGAGAACTGCACAACCTCCCTTGGCTGACTGCTCTCAGGTCCCCAAAAAGTCATCTCTTCTCTAGGCTGAATGATCCCTCATACTCTCCTTGCAGGGCAGGTGCTCCGGCCCTGACCGTCTCGGTGACCTCTGCTGAACTCACTCAAGTTGATCAGCACTGTCAAACTGAATTGGTACATGTTGTTAAGAAAAGGGTCATACTCATTATAGAAGCCTGTAGGAAATAACTGTATGCTGCAAGTCCATTTATTTAATACCTGCATGTTCCTTTAGAGATGTCAAGTACTTTTAAAGTACACAGTCGACTGTAATGTTTCTTCCTGTGAAACAGGCAAAGACAAAGAGTTTTTTGTTCTTGAAGGATAATTTAGGTGGTTGAATGGTATCTTGATTGAATACAGGCTTTAGAAGTCTACACAAAAAAAAATTGGAAAAAACAGTATTTTTTTTTGTGCAAAAGAGATGTAACAAATTCATTAGTTTAGGGCTAAATATAAATACTCTATGCATTAAAAATCTGAAATCCATACAGTCATTGTTTCACTGGATAATAAACTATGATAGATTGCAAAACCCAAGACAAGAAAAATATGGTCTCCCAAACACTGAAAAAGGTGGAAAACAGAGACCTGAGTTTTGGCATTGTGTCAGTAGAGAGAGAATGGATGCTTGTTCTATTATTTATATGAGCTGACTGTTTGGCGGATGCCACTGCAATAACCCTTTATTTAAATGGTAGGAAAAAAAAGATTTTGCTTTCCTTTATAATCACCCAATGAAAAATACTAACGAAAATGTTGGATTTCCTGTAGCTGAGAAGAAAGTATTGTCCTAATCTGCTTTCAGTCAACAACAAGCTCTAATCATTCCAGTAACATACAACTAGATCAAACTAAAAAATCCATCTTTTTATTCTCCAAGAATAAAGGGAAAGGAGGATGAAAATATTTAAGTACAGTTTAAAATGGTAATTCTTACTTTTTTCCTCTTTAGCAACCAAACAAAAGTTTGGTGGTTTTTAGGACTACAAAGAAATTTCTTATAAATTGTAAAGTGTAGGAGCCAGAGCTGCCTGTGCACCCTTCTGCTTCCAGTGTTGTAACCTTAAATCCATTCTCTATAATATAGGCTATAATTATATGTTCATCTTATTTATTCTTTTACTTGGGGATATTTGTTTTATTCAAATCTTAGCTAAAGAACTTACTTAAATATGTGTTCAAATCAATTGCGAATCATACGATCACTTAAGAGTACACAGCCTCGTGTTGGTTTCTATGCTAAACCATAAAAACTTAAATCTGCTTCATCTTGAGCTGATGCTGCCATTTAATTGCCCTATTCCTACCTTTATATTTACCCCAGTTTATGGAAAATCATCATATTCTCTCTCAAGCATGTAACTTTTTTCTTTGTTTTTTAAAATCTCAAAGAGCAAGAACAAAACCCACCTCACCTTAATGAATGAAATGGAAATTGTTTTGGTGTTTACTCAAAAATAATTTCTGAAGGTGGAGGATGGTTTTCTCAGCCTACTGATAAGCCAGATCTTCTGACAGCACTAGAAGAGACTACATATGAAAAAATGATAACTCTACTTTTACTTATGAGAAAGTAAAAAACTGGCAAAAAAATACCTGCTCATTCTTATCAATATTTCAACTAATACTTTTGAACTGAAACAAGAGGGGAGGGATTTTGTATGTTTTTGTGATAGTGTGGCCACATTGCAAAAGAGGGTACAGAAGACGTTCAGAGAAAGAGCTCGGAGCTCCATTCTCTAATGCCTTACAGGTGTGTGCTGGACCATGTGTTTAAGCAAAAATGTACACATCAGGAATATGCACAGTCCACTGCACACTTTAAAAGAGGCCATTTTTTCCCAACCCAGTGACAGTTTCTGCCAGCCATATCAATGTCTTTTTATTTTATTGTTAATATTTCATTAAAGTAGTTTAGTTTTTTCTGAACTCATAACTCTTTTTTCTTCCTTTCTTTGGAGCAAGAGGTTGGGGAGAGCATCTGTCGCCTTATGATTAGCCAACCCGGACCAAACTGCAACAGATAACCTTTTCGGTGAAAAAATTTTTCCTATTATACAATCTAAGCCTCCCCCTGGAGCAACGTGAGGCTGTTAGGAGCAGAGACCAACCCTCACCTCACTACGTCTCCCCTGAGCCTCCTTATCTCCAGGTTAAACAACCCCAGTTCCCTCAGCTGCTTCTCATAAGACTTGTTCTCTAGACCCCTCACCAGCTTCATTGCCCTTCTCTGGAGGTGCTCCAGCACCTCAATGTCTTTCTTGTACTGAGGGGTCCAAAACTGAATGCGGTACTTGAGGTGGGGCCTCACCAGAGCCGAGTACAGAGGAACAATCACTTTGCTAGTCCTGCTGGCCACACTATTCCTGAAGCGAATACAAAGGAGTCTTAGCAATTTATGGACAGGAACCACAAACTTCAGCCCAGGACAACTTCCACAAGTGAAGTGATTGCTATTTGCCCTCTAACACATACCCTATCTTTTGCTGTCCATTTTAATCTTTTCACTCTGAAGCCTTTTTATCTCGGCTCCAGGCTTTTAGAACAAGCATGCTAATTCCACTCTCCTGAACAAATATCTACATAAATAATTACATCTTACTTGCCAAATTTCCCTGGCAGTTTTAGCTGGATATGTTCAAGACAGATGACTTTTTTTTATAGCATCTCGGGCAAGAAACCATAGGGGGATAGGGAGGGAAAGGCAGAGTCAAAAATGTGCCTTTCAGAACACACAAATCTTGTTCCTGCTACTTTATTTAGGCTGTTCTTGCACATCAAGTGGAAACTGAAAAAACAACTTAGAGGCTGAAAGCCTCCCACCCAAGCACCTTCTGGATCCACAGCCGCATGCTCTGTGGGTTTTCCCTATTGGCCCTGACACCAGCACCATCTCCCAGTCAGGTTTAATATGTTGGTGTTGGCTGCTGTTGGAAGAAATTTTCACTAGAGGTTTTGGCCACGGTAGGAGACACGGGCTAAAATGCACACCAGCCGGCGCTGACCTCCTGCTGTGCACAGTGAACAGTCATGAATTTCCTCCAGTCATGAACCATTGTATACAAATATGTAATGCAGCTGCTAGCCCTGTAGTCACAGGGCTAAATTCTGCTAGTATGGGCTAAAAGAATAACCTAATTTTCCTTGGTCTTGTTGAAAAGCTTTTTAGGGGTGTCATGAGATGGATATTTTACTGTAGGAAACTGGAGTCTCTTCCCAGCCCCTTTTTGAATCAGTTTGTCAACCAGGAGGCAGGAGGGATATCTCTCTATCTACACGTTCATGAACGTGTGCAAGTGTCCCTGGATTTCTTTCTTCCAAATCACTTAGAACAATCTGCGTCATCACAGAAGGGAAAAACTGATATTACTTTGTCTATGTTCAGAGGAGCTGACAATACTGCAGTCACATAAAGCGTTTTTAAGCTTGTTGGCACATGGGCAGGGTGGCACTTCAAGTCCTCTTTCACAGGTGACATGGATTGTATGTAGTTCATGTAGAGGATCAGCAAGTCATAGTTCTTTTTGCTTTTCAGTGACAATCTAGAAGTCTTTATTGACATGCGATTTCAACTTGAATAGTTGTGGTTTAGGAAGCAAAATTCTTTACAGAATTGCTGTAATTGAAGCGTAGAGTTAGTATTGCCTTGAACTGACAGTGAGCCTTGACACCTGATACAGCCTTCTTCAGGTTCAGATCTCTTTCTTCCTCTGTCAGCAGTTTATCTCCTCTTGCTGCTTTTAAAAACACATTTTCCTCTCTCTTGCATAGCCCCAAGCAGACAAATATATCTAGGCTAATGGAAGTGTGAAGTTGATACAAAGAGGAACCTTATTACCTCTAAATTGTTTTTCTTTCAAAGCTCTCACTTACCTTGTGGGGATGTTCCTGTTGTCTCCCATTTTTCTTTTCTTTCTCACCCTATGGAAAGATTCATTCCTAGTGAGGAATTACCTCTGGGGACACAGGGAGTATGCTTCTTGCCTTTTGGCTGACTGACAGGTTAGATTTGATTAGTCACTTGGCCTTTAACCGGAAATAACGTACAATGACACAGTGGTACTATAGACTGGTGTGGAGTAGCATCAATTAATAGTAAGTACACTTAATCTAAGCAATATTTAACAACACTAAAGACTGTACAGAAACTTTTGAAAAACAGCACAGTTAATGAATATACATGTCAAGAAAACAAACCCAGTAATTAACAGTTGAATGATTTTTTTTTTCTCTAGTATAGTCTTTTTTAGGCATGCCAATATTATTTTTATTACAATTACTATAAATATTATGAAGTTTTTATACTTGTGTGTCTGCATAGGGATTGATACGGTTTTGGATACGTTATATATTTTTTAAAAAGAAAGAACTAAAAAAAGAAAGAAAAGAAAGAACTAAATTCATTATCCTGTTCCATTAATCTCGCCTGTCAGGTAGGAACATCACCAACGAAGAAAGTTCAATACAGAAAAGGTACATTTTGCGCTTCTTTCAAAAGGTAGCTTAGTTCATGCATAATTGCACTGCATTATTGTCATTTGCTCCATGAATAAAGCATAAATACGGAGCAAACCAAGTAGATAATACTGGAAAACTGACAGAAAGAATACCCGTAGTTATTCTCAGAAGGTGCACTGGCCGGTGCAGAACTCATGCATATGCCTATTGCAGAAGTCATGCTAATGTGAGCGTATGCGGTAGGAAGCGGTGCCTTTAGTGCACGGCACTGCTGTCCCCAGGGTGCAGATCGCTCCTGCCGTGGAGCAGCAATAATTGGCTCCTACTCTGCATTATCAAGCAGGGGATGATAGACACGGAAAGATGCAGATCATTCAACTGGCTGCTGGCTCTCTCCCCAAATCCCCCTTTTCTCACACGCACGCAGAGATCCAGTAAACAGTACACAGTTTGGTATTATCGGTATTATTTGGTATTTGTTTGCATTCAGACGTGTACTTGGGCTCCCCTCTGCATGTGGTCCATGTTTCGAGAGTTTGCTCCTGTCTGCCACATAAAGGAATTTTGTGGTTGCCATCCTTGTTGTATACATCCTGAATTGTATCCTGGGCTGTTGCATAAACAGCATCTCTGAAGTCTCAGTCTATTGCTAATGTAAGTGTTCTTTCTCACTGTCCGCAAGATCCCTCTCTTTCACCCTGCCAGCCTGGGGGAGGGATAGGAATGTTGTACAAAATACCTTCTGTGCCTTAGGTCTGGCATTTTCTTGTATGTGCCCAGGAGCATGGTCAGCCAGCTTTTTTTGCTCAAAACATGGAATTCCCACAATGAAACATACTTGTAAAACATGTCTGTTTCCACTGTATTGGACCCAAAGCTGGCTGTGGGATGCCTTGCCAGTTCATCTGCTACAAGAAGTCACCATATCTGGTCCTTTTAAAGAAGCCTAGGCACATGTTTCATTTTGGAAATTGATCCCATTGTGACTTGAGTGTCTGCATACACCTGTGAGGAAATTTACAGAAGCATATGTAGTGATCATGGTTTCTTGCATATTCATCACAACAGATGTTGCGTATTCAATATACCCTTCAGTTCATACTTTTAAATGAGACTTAGAGTCTTAGCTCTCTTGCCTTTCTTTATGCACTGGGGTAATGTATTTGGTTTTATTTTACTCTGTGCTCAGTATGGTCACTGGTCATGACACCAGATGAAGAAATGCTAATGAAGAACTATGGCATAATGTTTTGCTGTATTTTATAGAACTGTTGGAAATCCAAAAATAGTTTCCAAGATGCACATGGTAGGGATGACAACCAAAATCTCACACTGCTAGTGTGATCCTGGGACTGTGGCTAAAATACTATTGTTAACAGGTGAGGCAAGGCTCCTGCCCTATGTATGCCTCTCAAAGTCCAAGCAGATGGAAAAACCAACACAACTTTCCTTCCATAAGCAGAGGAAGGGAATGCCATAAAATCCCTAGAAGCATCAGGTGGCCATAGTTTTGCATTTCTGGACACACACGTTGGTGTAAATAGAGCTTTTCTAAATGAGCAGGAAGCAAATTTGATCCCAGAGAATTTTTTGTTTACTCCATTTTGCAGATGGGTTTTACCTGGAGTATCCACCACATATGAAAAATTTAATATTAGACGATGCTACTTTTGTCGTTCTTCCTTGTCAGTGTAACTGGCCTAGTAGCCAAGAAAAAAATTATTCAGTTCAACTTTCCTTTTGGGCCATTCCTTTATGGTCCTTCCTGATATTTTCATAAGCAAGTGAGGCATAACCCATTATAGAGGGTACACAGCTGGATGAAAAACCACACTCATAAAGTAGCTTTCAATGTCTTACTGTTGAACTGAGATGCTGTTTCAAAGAGTTCATATGGATCTATCTTGAGCCTGTTAATGTTACTTATTTTCATTACTGACTTGAAGAAAGGATAAAGAAACACGTATGAAGAGTGTGTAGGAGTCTAGACAGATACTGGAAGAACTTTGGTTGCAAGAAATCAGACTTCAAAGGCAACACTGGCAAATATAGAAAGATTTTGAAATCTCTGAGACAAAACTGGATTTTTAAAGTACTGCACTTAGAAAGGAGGGAAGAAATGAGCAGTTGGAAATAAAGAATAGCAAGCACTGTTAACGTGACAGCTCTGTAAGAGAATAACACAGCAAATTGCATTGTATTTCTAGCTGATTATGAGAAAACAAAATGGCAACTCTTCCTCCATGGTGCATTAGCTGGTCTGTTAGCTGTAGGCCATTAAGGGGAAACAATTATTCTTTAGAAAAATCTGGGGAGACCTTCACTATAGAAACTCTATGTGCAGCTATATGGATGTCTCTTCCTCAAAGATGGAGACAGACTGAGACTGGAGGAGACAAAGAAAACAGTACATTGTTCAGAAAGTGAATGGTTAGAGGACAGGCAGTGTGATGGCACCAGGCTTCTTACTTTGAAGAAAACGTAGAAAGAACTATGATGATTTTTAAAAAATTTTTTAAAAAAAAAGTAATCCACTTCAGCTTGTCTGGACAACAAGGGAAATAAAAAGAAAGAACGACTCAATTGCTGCAAAACCCAGTGCAGTTGTAGGGTCTCCTTTCTTGGATATGTTTCACAGAGGCTTGGGTCAGAGACCTTACTTGTCTCTCCCTTTGTTTCAAGAGAGGATTTCTGGACACCCATTCAAGCTCTGCATTTTTATCAGTAGCATATAAGAGTACTGCCATTGCTATTGCCTGTTGGATCGTGTGACTATTAATTTCATGGGGCAGAAATTCTGCACCCATTTCTTCTGTTCTGCACTGAGACAGGTAGATTTCTCAGGCAGAGTGATGTGCTTAGCTTTGCAATATACTTGCTTTTGCTTACAGCCTTTATTCAATCTCTGTGCCAGTGCTTTTTATTACCAACTGAGCCATTTTCGTTTAGGAACTTTTCTTTTCCTCTGCACAGAAACAATCCCTACAAATTATTCTATGAATGTAAAATAGTACAGAAAGAAGAATGCAGGAAAAAAGCAGAATGAGACTTCTGGTTTGATTAGTCATGCATATAGATATACATATGTTATATAAATAAGTATACTACATTACTTATTGTTGTCTTTTTTATGTTCGCAGGGCTACAGCTACTCATAGGGGCCAAGTTATATTCAAGGATGCCTTAGCACAACAGCTGTGTGAACAGGGAGGTAAGATTCACCATCATATTAACAATATCTGGCAATCTGGTTTTCCACTGTACTTGCATGTCAGCGTTATTCATCATGAAAGCTATTTTGTAGAAAAATTAGTATCAGGATCTTATTTATATTGTTAAAATACTTTCTTTGGTTTCATACTTCCCATTAGTTATCTGGGAAACACCTCTGTTCTCTGCTAAACGTTGGGAAATATACGAAAGCATTATACACTTACCTGAAATCAGCCTGTAACAACCAATATTTTTTTTTTTTTGTCAAAACCACAAGCTGAGTTGTAACTCTCACTGCATTAACTATAAGCAAAAAACCGCAATATACCTGCAGCAAAAGCTTTGTTTGCCATCCAGCTCTCACACATCTTTGTGAAGAACCTGCCTTCCCATTTTCTGAAAGTAGGCCATGGGATTTTTGCCCGTCACCTACAACATTTGATCATTTTTATAGCTAAACAAAATGTTCGACTTACACAAACTTTAACAATCTAATTGTTTGCACATCTTATCATATCTATCCTTTTGATGAATAACCTATAAATAAATGTCCTGTTGTCAGGTGTTGCCTACAAACAATACACTGCTTTGAACCTGCTTCATTAAAACAGTGGGAAGCAGAGAAGGTATCCATCATTTTTAAGACAGGAGAGAAAGGAATTTCTGTGCTGATAGTTTTCTCTGCAAAATTCCAGTGATATTTCCATGTGAAAACAGACAGTGAAACATGGGCCAGCCAGTCTAAAATATTTCAAAGTTAAAAATGTGTTGTCATATTAACAAATGAGAAAATCCCCCAAAATACATTTTTAGGGGTATTAGATCTATAAGGTTTTTTTCCTATGAGTTTGGGAATATCTATACGATGCTTTTTGCAAGAAGAAGCTGTTGAACATTATGTCATTAGTGTATATTGCGCTATTCATATAAGATATGAATACTATCCCTGTGAAAATGAGCAAAGAATGTTTCAATTTCAGTATTGTACTTTTCATTATTTTAATATTTCAATATTTCAACAGGGAGTAGGAAGGGGAATTCAGAGAGGTGACTGAAGGTGTTACCTAATGAGCTACGAAGTTAGCTATATTTTGAATGAATTAGAAAAATGTGCTGGCAATCAGAAGGGAGCATTATGATGATCTGTATGGAACGTGATTGGACCAGGTGGGGAAGGAAAAAAAAATCTGGAGAAATTATCAAAATGCATTTGATATTCAGAACAGGAGATAAATTGTATCCCCATAATGTGGATGTGGAAGAGTAGTGTTTCAGTGACTAGTATAAGGGGATTTAGGAACAGAAGTGGTGGCAGGATCACGATTTGGGACGTGCTATGAAGGATGGTGAGGGTATTTCACACTGGGTACTCACTGCATGGACGCAAGTCAAGAGAGGAAAAATCAATATGCTGAGTCATCAGCATAAAATGGTGAAAAACCTCATAAGCAGAAGAAACTCTCCAAAGCACGGCTGCATAGTGAGCACACCATGGCCAAAGGCAGTCTGTGGTGGCCAGATAAGGAAAGGAGAAGAAAGTAAAAGGCATATTGTTGGTAGAGTCACAGAGAGCCAGAGAGCTAGCAGTGACCAGCACAATGAAAGCTACGTGCAAGCAAGCTGAAAGGAAATATATAACTCTCAGTGTCAGAACTGGCAGCATGGTCAAGGATAATAGGGGCAAAGCAACAAGATTTCTCCCTGCTAGAAGAGAATACCTTGATAAGCAGAGACTAGTGAGTAGAAATCCATCCAGGCTTTGACAGTCCTTTATTCAGACATGCTGTATTACAAGATTTTAGTAGGAGAGCTGACAGCAGAAACTGCAATTCTTTCACCCTTCTCTGCTTTACATTTCTCCAGTTTTGGAGCATCACCCAACCTCAAATCAACATTTTAGGAATTGGTTAGAACAATAGGTTGTTATGGTAGTGTGTGCTGTCCCTGAGTTCATGGGGACTCTGCAGGACAAGGACAACATGGGATTTGTGAATCGTTTGTGTCTAGAGAATAAAAAATTATGAGATTTGCCATTCCTGGGCCTTCACTGGCTGCTCAGCTGTGACAGCCCTTGTGCCTCCTTCTCCCATCTGCCCACTGACAGCCATATCCTACCCCACTTCCCTGAAAGAGCCTCCAGCTTCCCCACCTTGTCGCAGTCTCCACATCCTCAGGACTTTTGTGTTTCCCACGATTTTGCCAGCAATTCTCTTCACTTTATACACAGTCACTTCAGGGACTTCCTGGATTTGTCTTCCCCAAAATATTTCGTATCATTGTGATAACTCTGCAAACATCAGATTTCAGTTAGTGAAGGGTCACCCAGAGGTACTGTTCTCTGAGTGGTTCACAGTGCTTGACATTAGATGGTTCACAGCCATTTAATCAGTCATTAAATTTCCCTGCAATACCAATGTGCAAACTTCTCACAGGTTCTTTTAGTCCTTCTCTGAGATTTTATCCTCACTAAGGCCTCTCTGCCCTTAGGTTCCTACCTTGGCTACAGTTCTCCTGACCCAGATGGTTAACCTGTTACCCATTGCCCTTCCTCCCATCCATTCCAGCACCAGGATCTCCTCTGCCCCTTTGTTCTTATTTCTTAAGCAGACAACGTGCATTGCGTTAGTCCCCCAAACCAGTACATGTGATTATAACTCTTATACTATTGAGATTAATTTTTCTATTTAAAGAAAATATACTGTCTTTGATGCAAAATGCTTCTTTTATTCCATGAAGACAATCAGACTTTCATCAACACTATTAACATAAACAAATTATTTTTTCAGAAGGAATTAGTAAATTTATTTAGAAGAAAATACATTATTAAGATATATATGCAAAACAGCAAAGTAGATTGACATAAATGAGATGTTATGGTCTGTTTCTGGCCCTAAACATTACTATACTGAAATGCTGTAGTGGATGATGTGACATATTAAGTGGTTTTCATGGGGCAACTTCATAGTTTTATTACAGGACATCTTTTTAATAAGTATGTTCACTGGAGATGATATCAGACTTCATAATAACTAGTACAAAGGATATACATGAAGGTGTGAAAGTAGCAAGACATCTCAGAAATCATGTGACTGTCCACCCTCAGATGTGCATTAGTAAATCTTAATAGAGTTAATGGGATTTGTGCAGTGAAAGGAAAGAGTAGTTCTTATTTTGAAGAGAATTAGTGGATGATAAAGGGCGGTGTTAAGGGATAGGTATGCCAAGCAAGTAGCCTTATGTGTAATGTAAATAGAATAAGTAATGATACCATAGGGAAAGACACCAAGGAAAGTAAAATAATTGCTTGAAAACCTGTGTGTTCAGCATATAATAAATATTTTAGGAAGCTAGAGACATCTTTGAGAGCTGGTGTAAGCTTTCACAGTTTATAAGAATTTTATTGAAGAAAGGAGACATAAAAATTAAGAGACAAAAGAGATAATTCAGCACAAACAGGCAAAAAACCAAAAACTGTATAGGCCAAGAAAAGAAAGATGTCTTAGAAATAATTTTAAGGAGAAATAATGACTGATGATATCCTTGCCAATAATATTTTTAATTAACAATCTCTTTGAATTGTTGATCTAATATTAAAAAAATAAAGGAAAACAAGGTAGGCTTATTATTGTGCAGATTGATTCATATTTTTTCCTGGCTTGAGTAGAACAAAAATCATACAGTAATAAGCAGCAGCGTAATTAAAATGGAGTTGGGAAGACAGCAGACCTGGCTGCATTGCCCTTTAGAACTCAAAGGACTTTAGGTCTGTATGAGTAGAGCGATGCTGCTGGTAGGAGCAGCTTGCAGTGCCAGGATGGACATAGCCACGTCACAGAACCCCTCTTGCCTCTATCACACCGAGTAGGGTGCTAAAGGGCTAAGGAGACTGTTTCCCTGGTACACTATGAAACTTTGGACCAGTAGCACAATTCTTTGGAGTAAGGACCACACCGGGAGATTCATGAGCACGTAATTTATTTCTGACTGACTAGAGGAGAATCTCAGAACAATAAAACCTAAGAAGTAGAAAAGGGGAAGGATGTCGTTCCCTCCTAGTGCAAAATTATTCCTTGCAGCTTAGTTCCCAGAATTTTATACAATCCCATACTTAATGCCACAAATTATAGGATTGGGATTCCTTTCTTAAGAAACCACTCTACCATATGACAGATGTCTCCTTATGAAAGTAAATCCTGAGAACTGGTCCAAACTCTCTTTAATGTGATAGCTTCCACCTGAATGTTTGTGGAAGACCTTTTATGCATGTTTTGGACCTTGTAAATACGACTTTAAGAACACTCTGAAAAACAAATGCAAAGCAGATTGCAGGCTCTCAGGCTTGACCAGAGCAGTATTTTACAGAACAGAAGGCTGGAGTTCAGAGCTGACGTGTTGTTCTTTGGCTTATGTGTCAGGGAGAATAATGCAGCCCTCCGGCAACACACTGACTCTCTAGGGGCATGTTCAGCCTCTATCATTCAATAGCAACTTTGTTTACCAGTAGAGAGAAAGTATTGGCAGGAGTCTGAATAAAAGCATTAATTTTCTTTTTCATCTTCATCTGGCTGCTAATGACAAGGAGATTAGACTTTTTCATAATCTGCAAAACAGAATATACCTCTCTGCATATCTCATTTGTGATGAATTGATGAGCAACAGCTAATGGCTGCTGGCTGCTGAACTCTGAGCGCAGCGTTTGTGTGTAATTCGCGTTTCCTTTATATTAAAAAAAAAATCCAGGGTTCCAGAAAAATTACAATGAAAAAAAAAAATCTGGTTATTTTCCAGTGAGTTTTAGGAATGTTTTCTTGAGCTGTATGCCCTACCTATCCCTGAACACAGGTTTAGCCCCACAGATCTATGGAATATGGGTGTCAATAGTACAAACTGATATTGCTGAAACATGTGTAAATTGCATTGTTAACGCTTTTTTTTTTTTTTTTTTTTTTTTTTTTTTTTTTTTTTTTCTGAATGGAGACTGGTTATCTTACCAGTTAGCTTACCAGTTACCATGTTTAATGTTTCTGGTTCTTATTTTTCCACTGACATCAGCACTGGAGCTGATGAGAAGTGGAATAGGCTGCCCAGGTAGATGGTAGAGTCTCCTTCTCTGGAGAAATTCAAAGCCCACCTGGACAAATTCCTGTGCAACTGCTCTGGGTGGACCTGCTCTGGGTAGACCTGCTCTGGCAGGGGGGTAGGACTAGATGATTTCCGGAGGTCCCTTCCAACCCCATGTGATTCTGTGATCAGGACCATGATCAAATCTTGTTTCCCTCCTCATATTCCAACTTCTCTGTCTGAAGATGACACTCCCTTCCCACTTCTCTCCTGTTTTACTCTTTTCCAGTTTAACCAAAACAGGGCATATTTTTCTATTGGTTTAACCTTTTAGTGGCCTTACTTCATCCACAGAAAATTTTAACCTTTTACTCCAAAAGATGCCTTCAGTCTCCCCAGCCCCACAATGACCTCATTGACTTCTGCATTCCCCATTACTCTCCTCAAGTTTCTCACGCTTCCAGTTTGACTGTGGCCTTTCTATCTCTGAATCACTTTGCATTGTGTACTTTCTTCTGTACATTTCCTACCAAAGGGATTGCCTGGTCTTACAAGGCAAGGATCCTACATTTACTTACATTTTCTTATATTGTACTTTCTCATGCCTCTTAGATTGTGAACTCTGTTGACCTCCATTTCCATTATTTGCTTAGTACAATTTATCTCTTATAAATTTCTGTGTATACCCAGGGTGCTAGATAAAAATCAAGTAATAAATTCATTTACTTTTTTTAAAAGGTACAATATCGTCATTCTAGCTAAGTTGCATTTTGGAGCCACATAAATACTGATTCTAAATGTAATACCATCCAAACAAATGTCTAAGGAATATCTAAGAAAGTGAATCATGGTTTAAAATATGAACTAAGTTGGCCTTTTTTCCTCCTCTCAGTATGAAGTATACAATACTTCATTTTAATTTGCAAATGTTTCACAATTTTGTACTGTATAGCTACTCTGCCCCATATAAAAATCATTCTATGATTGTATAATATTTTTTAGCTTTGTTGGATTATGAAAGGAAACTCAATTTGACTTCAACCACACTGTGCACCTCATTGTACACTAGTGTACAATCCATGTTGTTTGGAAATTAGTAGTTCTATAAATTCCTGCACCTGGGTTCGGGCAATCCCTGGTATCTATACAGGCTGGGGGAAGAAGGGATTGAGAGCAGCCCTGAGGCGAAGGACTTAGGTGGATGAAAAACTGGACATGAGCCGACAATGTGTTCTCACAGCCCAGAAGGCCAGCTGTATCCTGGGCTGCATCACAAGAAGCGTGGCTAGCAGGTCAAGGGAGGTGATTCTGTCCCTCTACTCCACTCTGGTGAGACCTCATCTGGAGTATTGTATCCAGTTCTGGGGCCCTCAGCACAGGAAGGACATGGACCTGTTGGAACAGGTCCAGAGGAGGGCCATGAAGATGATCAGAGGGATGGAGCACCTCCCGTTTGAGGACAGGCTGAGAGAGTTGGGTAGTCTAGCCTGGAGAAGAGAAGGCTCTGGGGAGACCATATAGCAGTCTTTCGGTACTTAAAGTGGGCTTGTAAGAAAGATGGGGACAAGCTTTTTAGCAGGGCCTGTTGCAATAAGACAAGGAGTTTAAAACTAAAAGAGGATAGATTCAGACTACATTTAAGGAAGAATTTTTTTACAATGGGGGTGGTGAAACACTTGCCCAGGTTGCCCAGAGAGGTGGTAGATGCCCCATCCCTGGCAATAATCAAGGCCAGGTTGGTTAGGGCACTGAGCAACCTGATGTACTTGAAGATGTCCCTGCTTGTTGCAGGGAGGTTGAACTAAATGATCTTTAAAGGTTCCTTCCAACCCAAACTATTCTATGATTCCATTAAATTGATAAAGAAGGCAGATCTGGAAATATTTTACAACCACTACAATTGATTATGTATGATGTTCTAGATTTCTAGTATTTTGGGGGCTTTAACTGCACCACTTGAAGATTAACACAGTGCTGTTTTGCAACGAAATATAAAATGTAATACAGAAATTATTCACAGGAGATGAAAGTCTAGGTTTATCACTCATTAAGCAGTGCCTTCTCAGTCTTTTGTCATATTCAGCTCTGAAATTTGAATCAGAAATTAGATGAAGGAATACCTGAGGCAAAAATGCTTAGGATTCTCAAATCCTGTAAAGATTTATGAAACATAGCCCCTCCTCAACAATGTCTTGTTTTGTAAGAACAAACTTTTGCCCAACATTAAGTGTTTGCTTAACTCCGCCCTTTGGGGTTTTTTTTTTTTTTGATTGGTCTAGTGCACTAGTATATATCTGCAATATTTCCTTCATTTCTGCCTACTGGTAAGCAGTTTTGTTTTGCAATATACTATGCATACAATTGAAGAGCTTTTTTAGGAAAAATTCTCAGATCCTATTTTTGTATTCTTTAATCACCCTAACAGCTAGTTACATTTTTAAAACTGCCGAAGTCAAAGTATTTTGCAAATGTAAAGATTCCAAGTTTGTGCTTTACCCGTGCCTTTTGGCTGAATGCTGAAATTTTGCACAATAACTTCAGAAAGTTTCATTATTGATTGTGTGTATCCTGGTGTCATGGTGTCCTGGTCTTCTCCTGGATTGGACTGCTTTTCATAGAAAGCCTCTTCCAAAAAAGGAATTCCAAGTGACCTGGGATGAATGAGAACCTAGTCTTTCATTTTCATTTTAAGTTCTGAACTGCTCTTGTTGGAGAGGAAGGTCCTTTTCAACTGAATTACTCTAAAAGGCTAATGAAATTTGCTTGGCCAACTAATGAGTCTGCCTGACACAACCACATTCCTCACAGATGAGCACTAGCACACCTCTGCTCACACAAGGGATCATCATTTAGTGATAATCTGGAACTAATGAAAAGGGGCTATACAGAGCATCAGAGACAGAGGTCTTATTTTAAGGTCAACCTCTTACAACATCATGAGTATTTAAAATCCCATGCCATAATGTACTTATTTTCCCACAGGCAAAATCCAGAACAGCTTGCATTGCTCAATCTGGGAAATAATTCAGTTAATCCAGTTTAATCCATTTCTTCTATGCAAAGAGGTTTTAAAAATTTTCTGGAGAAATTTATACACGCCTCCATGGAGAAAAACAGTGCCTAGGACTGCAGTGCAGATAAATGCAGTCTTTACCTGTGGAGTACCCACCAGTGCAGCCCAGCGTTGTCCTGGAAGGAGTTCCAAGGTTAACATGCAATTGGAGTTGTAATGCTCCAGATTTTGCACCGTCATGATGAGAGGTCTTGGCCATTGCTCATATCATTACTGACATTTCTGCTGAAGAAGACAAGATGCCATGGATAAATAGACCAAGTTAGCTGCATAAAGAAAAAAAACAGCCCCACGATTTCATACTTCTGCAAGTCTGCATTTTATATTCAGCATCAGACCCTTAAGTATGCCTTTGCTCTTCACTGAAGTAAAGCTTTCAGTGGTGCTGTGGTTGTTTTCAGCATTGTCTCTCTATACATATACAAACACATCTACACATATATACATATATATGGTTGCTGGATAGAGTAAAACCTGTCGGTCTTTTAAGTTGTAAGTCAGTTAAATCAAAAGTTTCTGTCTAAGTCAAATCCGCATTGGTTGCCATCCTTTTCTGGTCTGCAGATACCTCAGTTGTTTCTTTCCAAATCTTCTTAATCACCAACTTCCTCATAAAATGTTGCAATTTCATTACAGAACGTCACGCCTCCATGCAAACCCAGTGTTTAAGGAGAGAGCAGGAAGAGAAAAACAAAATTCTTGAAATGTGTGTTGGACTTTCTGTTCAAATGACTGTATGTAAGGGCCCTACACAGATTGCTGCATTCATTTATATGTTTATTTTTAATCTATTTTTAATTTGTCAGATGTTATGACAGAAATTGCAGTACTTCAGTAATTTTTTGCAAATTTGCTGAAGAAATCAGGAGTACTGATACAATTTAGGTTAGTGCCAACACGAAACACAGAATCATCAAAAGAATCCTGGCTTCAAAAATTCTTATTTTTTGGTGTTCTATTTACCAAAGTATGAAATATAGCTAGAAATATAGCTGCATGGACAAGGTACTGAGAGACAAACAAGCTATCTGCTCCCTTGGAGCTTGCTTATATACACCCTCTTTGCCTCCATGAAAGAGGTGTAACTTTGGATTTAAGACTGGGCAAGTCTATGGATGTAGCAGCTACCAAGGAGTATCTAACAGACTGTGTAGCTACCTTCTAGACTTACCCATATTTTTTATGTGGCTGTGCCTTTACAGATACATTCTGTTTTAATTTGTGTAATTTTACATGGAGACTCCTGTTGCAAAGTGTTAGAAGACTACATAATCAAATTTTGTCATTTCACAGATCCCACCCTCCCACCCCCCCAGTGTGTCTTCATGATATTCTGCTGTTAGTCAGAAGACAAGGGTCTACTGGGGAATTGATTCAGCAATGCATGTAAAAATGTGCTTTAAAATAGATGTTTGATTCAGTGATTTGCTGAGTCAATCCCTTGTTGCTTTAGAAATATTTGGGGGGGGATTTTTTCACCCAAAATATTCCCAGTAAAATGTCCTCCAGTGCAGTATAAAGGGTCAAAGTGTAGCATTTTTGCCTCTTCTGGAATATTTCTTTTGTTCAGTCTAATTTCTACTCTCTTAGTCAATCATTGAATTATCAAACCTGAATCCAAATTATTTCTAAAAATATCTCATAATCCTAGACTAAAGGTGATCTTTCTTACCTTGCTGTACACCCCTTTCTCTCTTTCATTTATTATTGATGCTTATTTTAATTAGAGAATATTTATTTTTTCTTTCCTATTATATTTTTATAACTTTTAGTTTGTATCCCATTTTTCATAATTAAACTGTTGGGATAGTTTACTTAAGAGAACATGTACTGTACAATTTGGTTTATGCTGAATTGATTTTTAATAGTGCAATTAAGCCCTGATCATAGAAGATATTCACGCATTGTGTGTCTTTGTTCTCCACAGCCCCGACAGAAGCTCCCTTACATCCTCACCTAGGTAGGTGATTTGTCATTCTTATTACTAAAACTCAGAATCACTAACTTTATTATAATAAACAATCTATAAGGTCATATGATAGTAGCTCTGGGGAATTCAAATAAAAATGAGACTCATAAAATGAATTGAATTACGTCTAATTCTGATTAGTTGTTTTTTCATTGTGATTTTTATTGCTGTTTGTTTATTGCCTTTGAGCCCTGTGAGTATATCACACTGCAGAGCTTTTCTTCCTAACCATGTAATAGAGCATCTCATTGCACAAAGACCCCGAACCCCGGTGTGGGACAGCCCCTTCATGCCAGTGCTGGGTGACTGGGAGGAAGGTTTTGTCCCAGTGCACCCAGGAGCAGGGCAGTGCTCCTCCTGCTCTCCAAGCAGAGCACAGAGCTCACAGCAGAGCTCCAGCCCTGCACCTATTAACATGTGCATTGCAAGTTGATTAATCCCATGCAGATTTTGGCATCCTTGCTCTGTTTGAATAGCAGGTGACAGTCACGTCAGTTGTTCAATGGAAGTGTTTGTACAGAAAGGTCTATTTAATACAAATATAGCTGCCAAAATTTTGTTTGGTTGGTTTGCAATTGTGTTTTGTTTGGTTTTTTGGTCATCATATGTAAGTGCTACAGGAAATCTAAGGGAAAAGGTGGAATCCCAAGCTTGCAGACTTGCAAGTTTAGAAACATTTGTGTAGCATAACTCACAGTTTATATTCCTTACATGAGCTGACCTTTACTGCCAGCTCCACTGATAAGAACAGACAAATTCTAATGAGCTCATGGATTTTTGCTTATGAGTTATCAGAATGAGCCTCCTGACTAGTACAATGACTAGGGCAGCTCATCCCTCCTTGTGCCAGTGTTTCCAAAGTCTGCATTCAGTAGGATTGTTCCTGCACATTCAGAGCAACCAACAGTTTGGAACAAAAGGTCTTAAAATATTTAGTATGTATTTGAAGAATGAATCTTTTCACAGATATCCCACTTCGGTGACAGATCAGGAGATGACTTAGTTTTATGTGGTAGAATGATCCAGAGCGAGCAAAGAATCCAGCTGAGAAACGCTGCTTTTGTAACTAGCATAATTTAAAAAGCTGACTTCCTCATTTTACACTGTATTACTTTAGCTGTAGGTAAGGCAGCACTTCGAAAGCACTGGATGATTACACTGGATTTTTTTTTATATAGCACTTTCTTTTCTTTGTAGCTGAAATGCACAGTGACAGCATTATCCTACGAGATGACTTTGACTCCTACCATCAGCAAGAATTGAATCCTAGCATGTGGTGAGTTTCAGGCTTCTGTTTCCCTTCATATGCATTTGAGCAAATTAAAACATTTTGGTTATTATAGTGAAGTATTTGTATTATATGAATTCCCAGATACCACAGTTCACATTGGTGTAAGCTTATGTGTATCTGCTCCATTGGGACCTAAATATATTAGTTTATTAATTAATTAGTTAACGAGGGACTGAGAAATTCTAAGCCCATTGAAGTGAGTGGCAAATTCTCATTGACTTCAAATTTTGAAATAATCTAAAAGTAGAAAGGAATAGAGCTGAGCTCAGTGAATGTTTTTGTGTGAAGATTTTGGTTTCTTGGAATCATCATCATTCCATGGAAAAGGTGATGAATATCAGTGTCTGCACTTTTTTTTTTCTTTCTTTTTTTGTTTCATTTTATGTTCCTGTAGTACATATTTCTGGTGAATATAGCTCTAGTAAAAACTCATTCAAAATTGAAATCTAATGTTTCCAAATCATCCAAAAGAAAAAAAAAATAACTGGAATTAAATACCTCCATCTAATTTTCAGCTGCTGAAAATGTTTAAGGTTGATTCTATATTTTTTTTTTGTGGAAGGCAAATTTTTTCTAAACTTTTGTATCATATAGGAAGGAAAATCCTTCCCTTCCCAGTTCTATATAGCAATTCCCAATTCCCAGGTCTTTTTCATTCACTGGGATTCCTGAGTATGGTCTTTCATTTTATCACAGTCTATGTCTGAAACAGCAAGCACAGGTTGTTATCATGCTGTTGGAGAATCTCAGGACTCCATGTGCATAAGGCAAGTGCAATTTAGAGCAGGTCAGGTGGATGTTTTATTAACTCTGATCATAGTGAGAAAGCACTCGGACAGCATCTCCCCCTCTGCTCTCCTACTCTCTGCCAAGTGACTGTGGAGACCCAACCCATACACTGTTTCAGAAAACAAGGAAAGAGGTGAACAAAAACAATCACTTCAATCTCTGTGAAGTCAGGTATCCATCCCTGGCAGGGCCTATAGCATTGGCACACCCACTGTTGTCTTAGATCAGAAGTGGTGAATCAGAGACAATTGCAGACTGTTGGCTTTTAGTCAAAAGGAACATTCGTTAGCAAAGATGATTCTTAGCCAGGCCTCTCAATCTTAAATATTAATAATTTTACTACCACAGTTATCACAGTGATAGATATATGTATATACATCACAAAAGAGGAAGTTACAGGTCTCTTATAGTACAAGTCCAATTCTGTTCTGTATAGTGAACATTTCTACTGGTCATACTATACCCAGATAAACCCATCTATCAGTCTTAATATGAAGTTTTGAAGGTTAAGTCCCCCCTTTTTTTTATTTGAGATTGTTACTGAGTTTTCAATTCCTTCTAATCCTATTTCATAAATGTAATTATTTTTATTGATTTAATACATACAAGACAGAGAGATATTTTACTGTGTTAGTTTTCTTGTTCAGATACATTCTTGATGGGCATTTTAGCAGTTACCTGCATTTGTTAGTTAGGATTACATATGTTCTGTGAAATCTGACTTCATTTTTCTTTTTATTAAGGCCTGTCACAGTTTTCCATCTGTGCAGGTCTTTCACAGTTTCACCATCTTATGTAAAAAGATTGTGGTTTAGGAAATTTATGGATATTTTTCTTTTGCACATACATATTGTAATACTTTTTAGTATGTGCCTACTATTTTTTCTCCTTTTGTTCCTTTTGTATCATCTCTTTAAATGTTTTTCTGGACAGATGCATTAAGGACCTGGAATACTGTAATATAAAAATACCCTTTTTCTTTATGTGTGTGAATAGATCAAGGACTCTTAATGGGTTACAGAATAGCTGCCAAGGTAGATAGCTTTAGCAGCATAGTGTTAAATGGACTTGAGTGGAAAGAAATGAGAGGAAGCATTATTTCCCTGCAGATGTCTCATAACTCAGAGAGGGCCTGTCTGTTGGGGAGCTTCTGTAATTTATTTATCCATTGCTCTTTTATCTTTAAATTCATCCTTGTTTTATAGCAGTCTCAACAGAGAAATTTCAGACTAAAAGAGCCCCCTGACTCCTGCTCCTTTTATCCCCAAGATTTGGGTTTCATCCTCCTGGAATAACCTTGACCCACCTTGGTTGGTGGGACAGTGCAGAGAGGTGTGTGCTGGGAGAGAGAGTCCCAAAACTCACCAAAATCCTGAGGCAGGTTTTCCTGTAATAACACAAGAAAGCCAACATCTTCAGCAATGCTGAATAGAAGTGGAGCACAAGAAAACTGTAATGAGGTGTCATGAACTTCTCTGCATAAAGGATATCTACAGTAGTTCTGCCTCCAGTAAAGACCCGCTTAGTGGCAGAAAGCTCATTCTCATTTGATTGTCTAGTGGGAGTTAAATCAGGGATTATTAACAGTCTACGCCATCCACCCTAAAATCACATTTTTTCCCCTGGCAGCTGCTAAAATCCCATCTTTACCACAAACAATTGCAGTAACTGTGAGAGCAGTATTTCCAGCCCAGCTCAGACCCTGGTCTGCTGTGCTGGGAGCGTGCGGTAGCAGCTGCCTCGTGTGCACCAATAACTCCAGCGGCGCCTTCTCACCAGGGGCCAGTTAAACTAAGCCACTCTAATAATTTCTGAAACCATTATTTGTGTAAAGATGAAAAGAGAAGTATTTGTATTTTCCTATGGTCTTTTCTTCCCAAATCCTACATAACACTGGGTTGGATGTGATTAATATTGTCCCGCTCCTCCTGATCCCCTTTCTGGCATGTGCAGCTCTGGCAGAGACGTACAGTCCAAGTGCACGAGCAAAGCACTATAGCTTCTCTGTGTGTCTAATTTTATGAGTCCCAGCAGAGCTGGTGTGTCACTCCATCACTGGGAGGGGCCTCACATCAAATAACAATTTTGCACAAGGGCACTGTATGATTTCCAGAGTGACTGCCTGGTTTTTATGGATTTCTGCTCTTTCAAATGCATTAAAAGACACATTCAACACAGCAACCATCTGTTTCTTCAGAGGCTCAGGAGCAGGGAAGGAGCAGCTATGAGTGTTTGTGGAGCTTCAAGGGGAGGAGAAAGGAAAGGTTGGAACGTGGCTCTTTGTAAACAGACAGATCACAGCATCTGGGAGTGGGTTTCTGACCTAAATCACAAATTGGCGACTGAGAGAGAACAGGAGAAAGTGCTAAAGTGGGAAAGGACAAGGAGAGGAGGAGGCAGCAGGAGACGACACATAAGAAGGAAGCAGGGAGTGTTTCTGAGCTGGAAATGCAGGAATGAGCAAGCTCATCTCTCACATTTTCTTGGGACTTGACTATCATGAGGATTTTCTCGTGTGGTGTGTCCAACTAATTTTTATATTCTTTTCTTCCAGTGTGCAATTACATCAGAAAATGACTCTTTCCACAGTCCCCATCCTATAGGCACGAGCCTGCTTACTTCAGCAATGATTTCCTCAATTCTTGGGTCTCATTTGCCACCAACTTTACAAAGATCTCTGTGCCTTGTCCAATATATATTTTACGTCTGACACGTATTAGCTGTGGCAGTTAAGATGGGTAAGCACAGGTGATTGGTGGTCCATGAGACTTGCTGAGAACTGATAGGAGTGTGTTAGTTTAGTAAGCTTAGGAACCATGGAAGAAATTGATTTCCTCTGTAGGGAAATGAAATCTACACTGTGTACTACTTGCCTGGGAAAGGCCAGGAAGTGACTGGATGAAAAGAGGTCCAATATGGGAGGTATCAGTCTAGGTCACTGAGCACCCGTTTCTGTGATCAGCTTGCCTCCATGTAAACTTATAAAATTGCGGAGGAGAATGTAAAAAAGGTGCTATATAAGAAATAAAACAGGCCATGCAAGAACAAATCTAGAAAAAATACTCTGTTTAATCCTATGATAAATGATTTAATATTGAGACAAAAAGAATGAAAAAAAAAGATGCACAAATTAGTAAATAAGAGATCCTGGCATTACTGTATGTTTCTGTATAAAGCACTTAGTTTTAACAGTAGGGCTGTAGACACCAGGGAATTCAATACATTCGAAAAAGAAAGCCGCTGTATAGAAGCTTGTTGCCAGCTAAACTCTTCTTCCCAGCTTGATGCGATGTTTCATCTCAAAGCCTATCAGCATTCCAAACAGCAATCACTTACAGGAGACAAACTCTTCAAAGATGACATGAGAAAAAGCTGAGCATGTAAAATCAATCAATAAGAAATAGGTTCCATCACTTCTTCATGGCATATGAGAAATGAAGAGGTACAGTGATATTTCCAGTGGCAAAGAGGTGGAGGAAAGCTTTGTGACAGGAGAGAGAAGTCCTAAAGTGGTTTCCAAATTGCACTAAAACTGTGGGATTAAACTTCACAAAGATTTATGTTTAAAAATTTCTTGGCAGCTTGAGATGTTTATCTTCTTTATAGTCCAGACATCACAAAAGACATCAGTCAATATAATGTCCACAAACTCAGGTATTGTAGAGGGAAACGAGATGACAAATAGGGATGAGGAAACAGCAGATGTTTCCCCTTCAGCAAAGTGAAGAACAATAGCAGAGAGAGGTGGGACTCTCTAAGCCAAAGATGAGAGTGATGGCAGGTCTGCAGAGAAGACATCTAGGTGAATATGACACACGTCAACAGTGGCAGCGAGTACCAGCTGTGAAGAGGAAGCTGAAGTGATTTTAACGTGCTAAGATTTTAGACCAGGCAGGTGAGAAAGATAATGTGAAAAGCTGCACCCAGCCAGGGCAATTAATACTGTCTCCTGTTTGTATAAATGGAAAAGAAATTAACCTTCCTGTCTGCACCAGGAGAGGAGCAAATTGGATCATTTCTAAACACGTAATACGATGACGATGATCTAAGGAACAGCAGATCAATTATCTTACTCTTCATACATTTCTGTCAAGCTACTGAGCAATTTATTGTCAGAGGTAATACATTTCAAAGACAGCACTAAGGCTTGAATCGGGATTATCAACAGCCATCCAATTTCTTATGAGAGGAGTCATCCTAGAAAAAATGAGTGATGATGAAAGAGCATTATTAGAAGGACAGCGTTTCTGGATTTCCAGACCACATTACTGAAACAGAATAGATAAACAGCTGAATCACTTTGTGTTCATTGAAATATGAGAATTACAAAATGAAAATATCCCTTGGATTATGTAGCCTAACCTTTAATGAGGGACTAAGTGTTCCCTACATAGTATTCATAGGCAAAATTTTCCTGCCATATCTGCCTCTCTCTGCACATACACATCAGGAGTTTGGGCAGATGCTTCATTATAAAACCTCAAAATGTAGGGTCAGATAATGAAAATAATCCTCATAAACAGCCAAAATCCTACAGAATTCTAGGTATTCTTCTAGTTCCACTTCTTGTGTTCTTCAGCTACCAGAGTTTAGGGACCAAGTGAAATTTAGATAGTGACATAACACATCCTTCATGAGCTCTGTTTCTGCACTTTCTCTTAAAGTACACTTTGGAACACTCACATGTTCTCTTCTTGCCTCATAAAGGGAAATAAAACTATGGACCAACTATGGCTTGTATAATATTAACTCACTGAATTCAATAGTAACTATGCTACTTTATTAGAGGATTTAATTTTGCTACTTAAATCCAAAATACAAAATGCTATCAGTGTGAAGTGCTGAATGACTTTACTGACATATTCATCCAGGAAAAACCTCAAGGATTTTTTTACATCTGACTTTGTTTTGGGAAGTAGAGCTGAAAAAGGACCTTTAATAAAATCTCAAAAGAAGGGAGAGGTTTGGAAAGTAGGAAAGAGGCATTCATCTTTGACTTCTGTAATGGAATTGGGCATAAGAAAGCCAGTCCTGTGCTGAATTCACCCAGGACCAACCGGAGAGACCTAAAATAACAAATGCAATCAATTATTCACTACATCTATGCATCTGAAAACCTAACATCTATCACTCCGCACAGCTTAGCACTCACAGACCTGCAGGGTATTCTGCAGGGTGTACTGTATGCTGCGCAGAGTTAACCCATTCTGCCAAAAGTGCCCCACGCTTTGCTGCCCTGAGAAGGTTTCCCAGGAGCCAGGGAGTGGTGGAGAACCCCAGCCTGCTGCAGGAGCAGAGCAGGAAGTATCTCCACTTAGTTAAAGATATATTTTAAAAATTCATTTAAACATTATTTCTTGTCACTACATGGGTTCCCAGTGGCTCATCCTCCCCTGCTCAGACTTTTTGGACACATGGTCCCTGCAGGGAAAAGCTGCCCCAGCTCCACAGGTAGTTACCAGCCTCTTCCTGGCATTGGAGCTGGACATTTCATTTGCCCCATCCAGGACCATTGCAGGCTGATGGTTTGCAGATATTCAGGAACAAAAAACTCCTGCTCTGAGTAGTTTACAGAAAGACTTGCGGAGGTTTAACACAACACTTAAAAAAAACAAATAAGCAATATAAATTAGGAAAAGAGGTGGGAAAAAAAAAACCAACAAGGAAATTTGTATAGGAATCAACTATGATCAATGAAAACTCTATCATGTATGTGGACAGCAAGTCCCTACTCTTTGGGATTTCTTCCTTGCTGTCCAATTTCCTGTAAGATCTGCCATTCAGAAATTAGCTTAGAGTGAGCAGACAGAAGAAACCCAAACCTTTGCACGCTACTAAACTACGCATTGACTGTGTATATAGGAATGCACATTTTGGTGGCATTATATGTCAGAAAGGGTGGCCAAGTCTAAGGCACTCTATATGAGAGAAGCCAAAGAAAAAAATGCCTAAACACACCTTACATAAATCCATTGCATTTAAAACTCTAAAAATACAAGTTACCAAAGTGCAGACAAACATCAGCAAGACATAAGAAGGCTTGGAGTGTGTTCCCTTGCTTACAGTGGAGTTGCTCCAGGAGCAAATGTTTGCCTGTAGGACTGATGTCAAAGCTGAGCTTTGGATGCCAGAAGAAAATGTTGGTCAGCCCAATTGGAGGCAGTTTGTCAGGGGCTGTGAGCATCCCTGAGATTTTTTTAAAATCTGCGTGCTCATGCCAAGAGCTGATACACTGATCCTTGAAAGCGAGGGAAAAGCCTATTCCCTCTGCTCTGCAGTCAGGCTGCCTGCAAAGTCCTTCATTTTCAATTAAAAAATATCAGGAGAGGTGCAATTCCTGGCTCAGCAGCACTTACTGGCTTCTCTGGCATTTTCTTCATGCTTTTTCCCCTAAAAGGTAAAGAGTATGGCAACTCTATGTTAACAAGAGTACAGGATATAACAAATATGAATAGGAAGCAGCAGCAGCAAGAGCTGTGTTACAGCAGCTGGGCTGTAGGAGCCTCTTGGTGCCCCGTTTTGGGTAAGGTCTGCAGCCTCAAATCTGCACTTTGGGATAAATAACCCTGCAGGCAAGAGGGGGGCTGACCCTCCACCCTTCTCCTGAGCTCTTCTGTATGGTAACTCTGTGGCGGTGGGTTTACAGATGGTATATCAAATGTGAATAAGGATTTTGGAAGAAAAGTAACTTCAGGGTAAATTAAATATGTAAGAGTTCAACTTGTTTTCCCATGGTGTGATGGTTTTGCAGGGACACTCCTTTGTGGAGTGGGAACAGTTTGCAGAGAGCAAGTTCTTATTGGCAAGGGCCTTTCTCCAGAGGCAGGCCTAGTACATCTTACATATAGCTGCTCAACCTTTATGCTTAGCACCGTAAAAAACCAGTCCAATATATCTGAGTGTCAAGCTACAAAGGTCTTATTTTTACAATTTACAAGCCTGATGCCATCTCAAATGTACGGTTTCTGATTTCCATTTTGAATGTGGTGTGTTCTTCCTGCAGGTCTGAATGCAGTAACTGTGAGGTTGGAGAGCAGTGCGGTGTGATAATGCACGGCAGCGCCGTCACTTTCTGCGAGCCATATGGTCCCAGAGAACTGGTAAGTGAAGACTGGCTCATCTGCCGGGGCTGGGACTGCAGGCTACAAGTCAAGGGTGCAGAGATGTTGGTGTGCTTTCAAAGTTTGATGTTCAGTAGAGAAGCTCTTAAGTAAGGTGATAAGGCCATGAAAAACAGCCCAGGAACATCCCAGTGTTTTTAACTATAGATGCTAACCAAAAATTACTGCAATAATTTGCAAGGGAAAGTCTCTTGATCTGGTGTGCATCCGAGACATTTAAAGTATCTATAAAATACTGGAAAGGCAAGGAAATAGAACTGTGTTGTCAAACTGGCATCATTCTCTTTTTATTTCTAACAATGGAATAGAGACAAGGTTCATTTTTCTTCTCCTATTTTATTAGCTGTGTCCTATTTTTTCTTGTTGCTGTTGACAAATGTTAATTTGGTTGTAAAACATCACTTGTGAACAATGCATCCTACGGACTTAGATGTAGCCTGGAGCAAGCACCTGCCAGTCTCGAGAAAGTGTATGTAACAAATTGAGTCATAATGAAGGGGACAGAATTAATTTCATTGGGGGGTAGTTTGGTCATAAAATTGCTGTAAGAAACAGCATGGTGCAATTTGCATTAACTTGGGATCATCTGGGTGTGGAAAATGAGTTGAAAGATGTACAGCTAATGCCCACATGTTGATGCTGGGCAGCTAGCTGCAAGGGTATACATAAAATGGGAGTTTTGGAAAGAACTGAAAAATTAAAAGACCAGCTCAAAGCCCATGCAATTCAAAATTAATTTTCATGTTTTCAGCAGCGTTCTGAATGGAGGGAGAGGCTGATTAGAGCTATTTGAAGAGCACACATGGAAGAGAGCCATAAAACAGAAGTGGTTTTGGCCAGGCATTTTCCCTTCATTTCAGACACTGACAATTCTTTTGACGGGGTTAATTTTACATCCTTAACTGAGAGCAGAATTCCACAAATGCAACATAGATATTGCTGGTGTGGTGACTGAAAGTCATAAACACATATAAAACTAATTTAGAGGTTTTACAGATAACAGAGAATTTCAGTCATTTTCCTCACAGCCAGCTCCAACCAGGGAACCCTGACAAGGATGCTAAATTGCCTCTCTGCTACTTTGAATCCTATCTGAATGTACTATGCTTCATTAACTACCTTGAGAAGAGATGCATTGTTTTATGTCCTGTGCAAAATGAAGCCACACCACTGGGATATTTTTCCCAATTTTTGAACTCATTTTTAGTTGGACTATTGAGCATAGGTAACACTCCTTTGAAAACAATCTATTTATGGTATTTAGCAAACCCAGGGTTCCAGCTCTGGAGGCTTCAAAATTTCATTAATTAGCTGTCTTCTCCCTGCTGGTATGTAATTTAGACTATTTAGTAATCATCAATTGGTTTCAAAGTCCAGTGTTGGACTGTATGTGTTGTTTGATACTGTATCGGACTGTGTGTTTTACCATGTGGTAAAATAGCCCTACCATGCCATAAATTTATTATGATGCCAAAGTGGTGTGATTAAATAATCAGCTGAAAAAATCATCATGCTTATAAACAGTTAGCAGCCTAATAATGAAAGTTGCAGAGTTGCAGAAAAATCAAATCTTTCTGAAGGAACATGCTAATGGCTTAACATTTTGGACAAGCACAGGTTGGTGTTCATGCCAGAGGTCTGACCTAGGTTTATTTTTGTGTATGGGCATAGGTTTAAATGCCTATTTTCTTAGAACTACCTTGTTTCTGATTTGTAGTCATGTTTCAGCTATTTCACCACATGTCTCTTCCTGTCACAAATTTTAAAACCTATTTAATTTCTCTCGTCATTATGCTTTTTTATTCTATCGCCTTTACTATTTGAATCCTATTCTTTCCCCACTTGAATCGGGTCTTGAAGTCTCTGTTCCTGTTCATGGCTCCTAGTGCCACATTATTGCTGTAAAATACTTAGTCAAGAAGAATTGAATTTGCAAAATATCTTACATCAACAGCTGTGACAGCTGCTGGTTTGCTTCCTTGATCTCCCTCTCTTCTCCTGACTCCAGCAGCCCCCTGTTACTGCAGGCAGAGGGGTTTTTAATGCCAACTGTCTATGTGGTGAGAATTTACCACTGGCAAAATTCTGGAAAGATGTATAGAGTCAGAAATGTTGCAAGCAGAGGCAAATAGCTACTAAAGGCTCCCTCTCAGCCTCTCTGCAGCCTCTGAACCTAGTAGTCCTTTGCAGAACTTTGCAAAAGGTTTTTAGTAAGTCTAATGATTTTTTCTAAAACAACACTGAAATGATTCACAACATAGTCTCTTTTAAGTCTACACGAATGCCTCTTCTGTGATAACTGATACATTTAATTTCTTGGTGATATGAGCCACTGAACACTGATAAAGGGATTTCGTTTTCAAACTGGAACTTGCACAACATAATTAATTGAATGTAGACTCGTGCTCATAACTCAAGTCAGAAAGCACTTTATTATTTGGCATAGTAAGTGTGATACCTAATACGGAATTGATCCTGACAGAATGGACTTAAATAGGGATGTGGTGGTATTTTTAAAGGATTTATGTAAATGCAGCTTCCCTGTTCTTGTTTAAAGACTAAAGTTACCTATTGGAATATTCCAAAGAGAGGAAAACTGTATTTTAAGTAAATGTGTTGTACAGATTGTGCAAAGTACTCAGGTAGCTTTAAAAGTTGCAGCTTGAGATGATTGTGAAGCCTTGGGAATCTGTCCCACTGAACCTGTCTTAGTTCACAGAGCATTGATAGCTGTGATAAAGTTCCTAAATTTCCATGTACCCTCCTAAAGCACTTGTAGTCTTGTTATCAGTTAGTCTTCAGTGCCTTTCATTGAAGATCCCATTCTTTAATATGTATAAGAAGCTCCTCTCCACTTGCAATATGTATGTAGAAAACAAATAAACCACACCAAACACCCATGCCAGTTCATGCAGGTCTCCATCCATTATTTTCAAATGCATCATTTCATGAATACCTCAACTAGGTACCTGCCAGCACTAGAAGTCCATTCCCTTTTACACTTCTGCATCACTGCCTGTCCCTCTCCCGCCAGGGGGAGAGATGGTGTCTGTGCAAGCATTGGTGGGCTGCATGGCAAATCACACCAGAAAATGAATCCAAGTTAAAACTGACTTGCAAAGGAAAAAGACTATTAGTTTAATAGAATTCAACTTTTCAAACTGATTTAGCATGTAGCTACCCAAAAGCTGATGTTAGTACATGGAAGGAAATGGAGGGAGCTACCACCAAGAATCTGTTAATCACATACATTTAAACATACGTTCTGAATATACACTTACAAAGATATGAAAATTCTTTTGAAAGTTTCCAAAGACAGAAAAGCTGATACAGGTGGCTGAGACATAACACTTGTTCTGTGTCAATAGAGTCCTAAATAACAGTCAGAAAACACCTGCATTTAGGACTAGCTTTTGTTCAGTGTCATGCATTGATGCACGAGGTAATAAGGGACCTCAGACATGAGAGACATCTCTCTCAGCAGTTTTCATGTTTATCTGCATAGTAGATAATTAAAGAGTGCAGGGATACCTGTTAATGGAAGAATCTCTGCTTTCACCATGTTACTCAGGGAAATTATGCAGAAATTGTACTATTCATCATTACAAAATGCTGATAAAATTGTCTTTGTAATACTGCCATAGTTAATGGCAGCTTGAAAGAATGTAACATCTTCCAAGTCATTGAGTCTAATCTTTACTCGGGTGCTGACTTTTTTACAAAATGGCAGTTTAGTGTCCATGAGTTCAGATCTTTATTTGTATTTTGCAGATTACCACTTTTTTTCATTCTTATCTCCTATTCAGTTTCCTCTACATCATTCATACAAGTAAAGCAGGAGAATCATTCAAGTCTTCTGGGTTCTCCACTTGGAGCTGCCTCTATGCAGATTCCCAGCTGAGCTCTGGTAACCAAAATCTGCTAGCCCCACTACCTTACTTCTTTGGCTGAATTTGCTCAGAAGTTTGACTTCTCTGTAGCCTAACCACAATATGATGTGGTGCATGGATACAGATCACAACGAGCACATCTGATGTGGAGTCAACTCTCTGGGGAGTTGACATGAAGTATTGATGTGTAGGGTCTGATGTGGGAGGACAACTCCAACTCTTGAAATCTAGGATGCAGACATGCATCACTGTCAACAAAATCAGATGAATCCAAGGCAATTGCTGTTCTTCCAATTAGATGACTTCTTTTATGATTGTGTAAACTTACTGTCTAGCCAGATCAGCTACAGCCAAGCGGAGGGCCACGAAGATGATCAGAGGGATGGAGCACCTCTCCTATGAAGACAGACTGAGAGAGCTGGGGTTGTTCAGCCTGGAGAAGACTTCATAGCAGCCTACCAATATCTGAAGGGAGCCTACATGAGAGCCAGAGAGGGACTCTGTGTCAGGAAGTGTAGTGACAGGACAAGGGGTAACAGTTTTAAATTGGAAGAGTGGAGATTTAGATTAAACACCAGAAAGAAATTCTTTACGGTGAGGGTGGTGAGGCACTGGAACAGGTTGCCCAGGGAAGTCGTGGATGCCCCATCCCTGGAGGTGTTCAAGGCCAGGCTGGATGGGGCTTTGAGCAACCTGCTCTAGTGGGTGGTGTCCCTGCCCATGGCAGGGGGGTTGGAACTAGATGATCTCTAAGGTCCCTTCCAACTCTAACCAGTCTGTGATTCTGTGATCATGCCTTTTTTCCTGTTCTCTTTTCATCTAATGTTGCCATTGTCTTTCATTGCATACATTTTTCCTTCTTCAGTGTAGCCTCTAAAATCTGATAGATTATACTGATAAATTATAACTTTGTTGTGTCTTTTGCTAAAGTGAATGAACTGAACTTTGAGTCTTCTCTTTTTGAAGTGATCTTCTACTTGGTCTTTCTACTTGCTAAACAGTTGCAATGATTATTCAGCTCTTTGACAAAATAACTAGATCAAGTAGTGGTTTTAGGCACTGCTTCTGCCTTGCTTGTTATGCAGCAGTATAGTTAAGTCCAACTTTCAAAATTAATTGAAAATAATAGATGTCCTTCACAACACTCTACTGCTTTTTAATTTAAAGTATATTTGGGAAAAGAGTCCTAAATTGAACTGTTGAAATATGAGAGCATTGAAAGAAGGCAGAAAGACAGGCCTGAAAGAAGGCAGAAAGACAGGCCTCAAAGAAGGATGGTGTGCTGAATACAGAGTGAGCTGCTTGGTGTTTCCTGCCTGTTTCTAGGTCTTTGTTGGGTGTCAACAATGAGAAGATGCTACTACAAAATGCCATTGTATCTATTATGCAGTATCATCAAGGTTTTGTTTGCTCTGCTGTTGAAGACTTAGGTTCTGATATTCCATCTTACTATTTCATTTTATTATTTTAGGTTTACTTAATGTTATTTTTTCATATTTATTTATGATCATTTTTATTCTTGTTCTGTATTGGGAGAAGTGAAAACCATTCTGTATATTTATACTAAGCTGACTATAAAACATAGGGTTCATTTTTTCAATCTTCTAAACACTGGTTAAGCACCAGTGTTTCACATAAACGTACTTGGCCTCATAGACATTAATACAATGAAAGAAAAAAAAATCCAGCTTTGACATATGATGAGATATCAATAATCAAAATGACATAACAGAAATGTTCATAATCACTCAACCTGAAAGGGCTGGCAAGTAATAGTTTTATGCACTGGAGGGGTAGGTATCCAGAGAGTTTCCATGCTTTCAAATAAAAACAAGTGATGAATTTATTGTTTTGCTGATCTAACACAACCTCTGCTGTTTGCTTTTCTTCTTGCAGACCACCACTGGCCTTAACACAACTACTGCATCCGTCCTTCAATTTTCCCTTGGTAAGTTTAGCTTACTCTTTCACCTGAGAAAGTGTAAAAAGTCATTTCTGCAAAGGAAAATGGTCTTCAGGTTCAGGTTTACCTTTGTGGTCAATGTTCCACTCAACATGAGGGATTAAAAATATTTTTAAAACTGGAGCACATGTATTTGATACTCTGATGATGGGAGGCATAGTCATGTTTGTGTTTTGGTTTTTTTCACTTATTTTATAACCTGATACATAACATGGTAATCTCTTGCTCTTTCTCTGAAGTGTGATTACTGTTTCTGAAAAATTAACTTTTTTAACATTTTAAACCCTTGATGTTTTCCAAGGTATGGCTGGGTGGTGCTGTTTTTAACACATCAGTCCAAACAGAATAGGTAGAGCAGACCAAAACTAAGTGCTATTTAGTTCGTATTATCAACAGTGAGGTTGTACGCTGTATTACTTAGAATACCTGCTGTAAGTTAGTGCACATTTTCACTGTGTAGTTGTGGCTATAAATTGTGGCAGAAGTTGTGGCTTGGGCTGAGGGCAAATTGAGAATACACTTAATTTGTTAACTCATATCTCAGTGTTCAAAATATGAAGGAAACCTGTTTTTATTATATAAATAGTTCAATAAAAAAGCAAGCAGAAAATGTAGCCTGCTTCCTCTCTGGACCCCTGGATATGTGTTTTCAAATCATAGTCCTGTTTTTTAAAAAGTAATTCTCCAAAAGTATCTCAGCAGATATGTGATTAAACTCTGGAAATCTCAGCTGGAAATAGGAGCGGTCAGGTAGCTTGGCAAACAGCTTGGTTTTTTTAATAGATTGGAAATCAAAATCCTAGAAGGCTCAGAAATACATTGTCTAAATTTGTTTTCACCTGAAGTTGTTTTTTTGACTTTTTGAGGTCATCGTTACCTGCCACCCTGCAATTGACTGCAGTGTTAATAGTTCTAAGGATTGATATCTATCCTTTTATTTTGAATGACTGTTTTTAAAAAGCTGGGAAAATTGATTCATTCCTAAACTGAATTATTGCATCAATATTGGGCATCTCCAATGAAAACCATCCTGGAGCTACCCCGCAGTTTCATTCAGCCAGTGAAATGGGAGAAGCTCACTTGGTTTGCCAGGATGTGTCACTCACCCCCAGAAGCCTTCCCACCCTTGGCTATGCTGCAGGAATGTTAGAGGAATTTTGCTTTTCAGGAAAATTTACAATAATCTTCTATGGCTTATTCTTACAGTGACCCAGTATGGTTAACAGCAGTGTAAGCTGGATGGGTTGGTAGGTAAACGTTTGCTGTCACAGCTCAGTGGCTGATGTCCACTGCAGGTAAACTGCAGAAGGGTGCAGGCTCCCAGGAGTTTCAAAATTAGACTTAGGATTTCACTAGTAGCCTTTGTTCCTATCAGCTGGAGAAGGTCAAATAAAAAAAGGGTAAGAGCAGGCTGAGTAGGAAATACCCTATCTGACAGGATTATGATGAATATATGGTAAAAATACCTTAACCTATACCAGTAGGAACCAGTAAAATCCATGGTATGATGGAGCAGGAGAGGGGTGAACGTGTGTCAGAGTAAATCAAATTTCAGCCTGAAGTTCAAAAGGTATCACATTTCCTCATGTGCCTCCGTTAGGCTTGAAATACAGTGCAGATTGGTTTTGTAACTGATAAAAACCGGCATGAGCCGGGGGACTGCTGCTGAGCTCAGCAGTACTTGGCTTTCGAATCATAAATCTAAACTAGGCATTTGCCAGTTTCCAGCTTATTCCCAAATGTCCGATTTAATCATAGCCCTATTTAGGGATTCATCCAAGGGAATTGCTTTTTTTAAAAGAATGTTTAACACTTTCTATTGACCGCGGAATAGCTTAAGCTGTAATCTTTTGGGAGTATCTTTATATTAAATTCATCATCTAGCTTTGGCCATATTAAAGTGCATACCCTTTGATTTCTCTCACCACTAATTATCAGATAGAATTTTGTATTTGCAGGTATATAAGCAGTTGAGGGCTGGGAAATGAAGCAAAAAAATGGTCCTGATTTCACCATTAAACCCAGATCCTTTTAAACTGTGTGTTCAGGAAGGGTAATACCCTAGTGAATTTTTCATTCATTGATATTCTGTGTAGTGTCCCTCATGTAACACCTATTTGGTAGTCTTGCCCTTTAAAGGGCAGCAGGGTTGAAAAGGCACATTTAAGATGAAGGCTTAATTAGGATGAAAAGGTAATTAGTAAGGCCTGTTCAGCACACAGGACAGCATTAATGTGCAATATCCTTTCCAAGAGAGAGCAACTTGTCTGCCACACAGCATTCACGGGGAGCCACCCAGAGCTGATGGCATTGCCTTTTGGTCCAGGGCTGGGGTGATGTTTACATTCATGGATCCTCTGCTCAAGTGTGCAACAAATTTCAATTACTTTGGATGGCTTAATCATCCATGGCTACATTTCTCCAAGACTAAACCCTGACGTGAAAGACATAGTCTAGCAGTTTCCTTAATGTTCAGTGGGATTGTTAATTGAGATATTTAAAGCAATGTCTTTGGGGTCTCCCAGGACAGAACATCTAATTCAACAGTTTGGGATTGTAAGATGTTGCACAAAAGCCTCCAGACTCAGCTGCCACACAGCGTTAGCCCGATTCATTAGCTGAAGTATTCTCTGTTTCTTGCTCCAAAACTCAGGCTTTTCCCTTTAGCTACATCCCTGAACTTCTCCAGGGGTGAACGTGATCTGTCATTCGCATCAGCCACTATGGTGGAAGGTGACTCATAGTACTGAGAGATTAGCGACTGAGCTAAACACAAGAAAAAAGAGACCCATGAAATCCCATAAGGAGAAGAAGAAAGGCTTTAAGGGAGCAATGCCAAGGTGTGAGGTGTGCAAGCGGTTCTGCTCATGTGTTGTTCCTTGGGTGTCCTCTTTGAGCATATGCTCCCGTGGCTGTGGTGTGTGGGGGCTGAGCATGCTCTGCGTGGGCAGTTCAGCATTGGCAGGATCTTCCCATCCCTCCTTCCTCCACAGTGCCTCCAAGTCAAACACCAAGCTGGAGCCGAAGGTGCTGAGTACCAACACTCAGCCTGTCCGCCTGGCCTGCTGCTGCTCAGAGCGGTGTGTGTTGCAATGTAAAAATTGTTAAGGGAAAATATTACATTACCTTGAAAACCTTTGTTCCACAGCTCTCTGCTAACATCTTAGTATTGCTAGATCACTTTTGGACTGTTAGGCAATATTTGAAAATAGGAATAACTTGACAAGGAAAGCTCCTACTCTTCAACTTTGTTGTGTAAAAATTTTGAGCACTCCTCAGGGAACAGGATAATTGGCGGCAGTGTGCCCAGGTGGCCAAGAAGGCCAGCAGCATCCTGACCTGTGTCAAGACCAGTGTGGTGAGTAGGACCTTAGAGGTGATCGTCCCCCTGTACTCGGCACTGGTGAGACCCCACCTCGAGTACTGTGTCCAGTTTTGGGTCCCCTACCACAAGAAAGACATTGAGGTGCTAGAGAAGGTCCAGAGAAGGGCAACGAAGCTGGTGAGGGGTCTGGAGCACAAGTCTTATGAGGAGAGGTTGAGGGAGCTGGGG
>JAOQGH010000001.1:13870592-13918567 GCA_025769975.1 Gallinago jamesoni | reverse complement strand
GGTATTCAAGAGACGAGTTGACATAGTGCTTGGGGATATGGATTAGTAGTGGATTGGTGTTGGTTTTGGGTGTGGTGTGGGTTTGTTTTTTTTATCGTTTGTGGGTTTTTTGTGTGTGTTTTGGTTTGGTTTGGTTTGGTTTTCTTTTTTTATTTTCTTTTTCCATTGGTTGGACTAGATGATCTTTAAAGGTCCCTTCCAACCTAGGTGATTCTGTGATTCTGTGATTCTGTGATCATGCACTGGATAAACACAAAAAGTTTGTAAGGCAAGATGCTACTTTAAAATTGTTTTCTCTTCAACTTTTATGCCATTATCACACAGATCCTCTGTCATTACTAGAGCAAATTAGCAATTCTCCCTCCCGCTCATTTGCTAAAAAAAAATCTAACCCTCCCTACAATTTTGTATTTAATCAGAATTGATCTGGGGGGACTTAAGTTAAAAAATATCTTCTTCAACCATTTCAAACATTTGGCAACTCAGCTCCATTTTTAAGTATCAAGTCATCAGTCTTGCAAATAAAAACCTAGCCAAATGTCCAAAAAATTTGAGGTTTTTGCTTTATTTGGAGAAAAATCTTGGGCTTGGAGTCCTCCTTCCACAAAATAATGATAAAGAACTTTTGGGGAAGGTGGGTTCCCAAATCTGACAGATTTCACTTTGGGTCAGTCATTAATCCCTACTTATAGTGAACCCCAAAAGTACCTTTTCTAGGCAATTTTTCCAATTTGATTCTAAAAATAAACCATCTTTCCCAATTGATTTTAGCTGAGTTATGTTCATTTTCAGTCTGGGATTGGCTTTGGTTTTATGCAAAAGAGAATTTGAAATGAAATGCAGAAGGTGCCACTTAATATGGAACTAAAGCAAAAAAGTAATGTGCATGAACCCCTAAATATGAAACCTCTCAGCAGCTCACTGTTATCAGTTCTGTGTGCTGCTGTCTGATAGACAGGAGCAGCACATTTTGACAAGGATGATTTGCTTTCTTATTCTTTGGGATTTTGTGATGGAATTACTACTTTTACATAAGCATCATTTAATTATCCTACAAAGGACTATAGTCAAGTGACAGCTAATGTGAAAACGAGATTGTAAAGTATGTAAAATCTTATTTAGAAATCAAGAAATATGAGGTAAAGCTTGAAATCCATCAGTGCCCATTCCCCTGCCATATCAAGAAAAGTTAACTGTAATCTTTCTTTTGTTTCATGCTTAATGCAATCTTCTGAAATGGCTTTCTGTTAGCTTATTGGTGATCATGCCAGAATTCTTGGTGTGAATAAAAGGATGTACAGAAAGTTGGTGACAGCTACGTGTTGCCCGATTGCCACAGTTTTTGTATTTCAGATTTAAAGTGACAAGACTTGTACTTGCAAAAGTTGTAGTGTGTATTCACCATGACAAATGAAACATGTTATAAGAAAGTCAATGTGAAGCAGAGTAACTCTATGTGCAATAAATAAAATAGTAAAACCCTGTCCCTAAATTTCTGGTGGGAACTGGAAGTACTACTGAGCTGGCAGAGAAGGTGCTGCTCTCTTAGATCATCATCATTTGCTGTTAACACGTCAGACTTGAAGATGCAGGATGCATGAGCGAAGGTGATCTTCAGTGCCTGGACTTGTGTCAACAGTCTTGACACTGGAAATTCCTTAGCTATTTTTGCTGCATGGATCATATGGTTAGTCCCTGCTATTGCTAGAAAACAGACTTGACAGGAAGAAAACATGTATCTAGCACACCAATCTTCGTTAAAATCACAGTTTTCTGTATGGGGTTTTAGTAGTAGGTCTTAATCTGGGAGAGTGCTTTGTGATTTTGCCAGATGGACTCAGTTTGCCCTCTCAGGAAAATCCCAGTAGGTATTATCCAAAAGATGGGTCACTCGTGTTATGATCTGCACATTGGTCTGGAACTAGAAGCATTTGGACTTTACCCATAGAGTAAGAATGGCCCCTTTCTCCTGCTGCTTCTGAAATAGCTTCTTTCAGATCACCCAGTCACTTTTCTGCCATCTGCTACTATTGCCTTTTCCATTGTTCCAACTTATTTTGTCTAAATATCCATCAGACAGTCAAGTTTATTACAATATTTGACAAGGATAAAGCCTACAGGATTCCATATGTATATAACAAATTTATTACAATCACAAGCACTATACCTGCATCTCATCAATCTCCCTTAATATCTTTCTAGCTGAACTCTATAGCAAGGATAAATGTGTGTACTATTGCTTTTAATATGGTTAAAATATTATTGAAGAAATATTATTATTGGTATTCAACTATTCAGGACTTTCTGGTGAGGGCAAAACCCCACTAATTCAGGATGCAAATATAGCACTCAAGTGATCTTCTTTCAGTAGTATCCCCTTTGTCCCTATTTTCCCAATAGAAATAAAATGCTAAACTTTCTGCTTTTACATTCATAAATATTTCATTGACAATCTTATCATATAATCACTAACACCACTAACAAAGCTAATATTTTTTCAATCATCTTCTTCACACTTTCCACTCTTGTAACTTTATTTTCTGGTTGAGTAATTATCCCTGTCTTCATTTCAGATTTCTTGGGCTTTTTAAATCTATCAAACCATCAGCTGTACTTAACTGAAGAGTAATTGTATTACCTGTGATGACTTTATATTTTTATTGTCATTTTTTTAAGAGATGCGGTGCATGTGTAATGCACATACCAAGAACTTCCAGGTAGCTTAGTTTATTTATACCCTATTTTTAATGCTGGCTGATTTCACAGTCCTCTGTAAGTTTAATGGAGAAAACAATTTAAAACATACTATTGATTGCTTTTGATTAGCATATGAGCAAGGGTCATTGATTTGGATGCTGATCTTTGATATAATGGTTCCAAAAGGGTTTTCATGTCATGCCCTGCCTCACCCTAAGACTTCAGGTTAGTGAATCATTAACCCAGCCGCCTCTATTACTCTTCCTGAACTACCAAGGTCGCTAGTGTCTGTGAGAGCTGTTTTACTTGGCAAATCCATAGGCTAAGTGTCTTGGTGATGTTTGTTGAAGACAAAGCACAGATAGTGTTTATCACCCTTAGTTTAAAAAAAAAGTACTTTTTTTGAGGTTTAGGGTTTTTCCCTTCACTTTTGTAGTGGCAATTTAACTGTTACCAGTGTGAGACTTGCAGAATTTTATAATTGATTGTGTAGAATTATAAAATCATATGGGGTTGGAAGGGACCTCTGGAGATCTTCTAGTCCAACCCTCCCCCCCCCACATTACTTCTCTATTGACCTCAGCAAAAAAAAAAAACCAAAAACATGATAGACAAAAAATAATCTTACAAAAATGATCTAATTACAAAAATAGTGCAGCTGATTCACTGAACCCCATGTATTTCTGGGGGTCAAATAGCAGTCCCTCTAGGTTGTTCTCTAGAGCAGCATCCGGAGGACTCTGCAGAATACCTGCATGGGACAGTGATTCCTTCTCCATCCCACCAGAAGCATCTTAACTCCACTTTTTCTCAGCCGTGTGAACAACGATGACTGAATTTGGGCCCATGTAACAATCTGAAGGCATTTATATTTTTATCATGCTTTAATTCAGTTCTGGTGGCAGCTGTTATATTGATGGTACTGCTTTTATGTCATTTATCCTCTGCTTGGATACAGACCACTTGATAGAAATACACACTTTTGTTAAATAGGCCTTAGCTTTGGCTGAAGGAACTAGTGCTAATCATTTTCTCTTAATTTCCAGTTTTGTTTAGTCAGTTTTGCAATTAGCTAAAGCTATCTCATGACTGATAATGCTTTAATAGCCATTGCATGAGGTAACATTGGGCTTGTCCTCAGCAGAATGGGACAGAGATGAGCAATTTCCTTCAGAATTGCTATGAAAACTCACGTCTCTAGAGAAATAATAAAGTGAAAAGTAAGCCCCTTCTGAATTCAGCATAGAAAAGTATTTGATCTTTTAAATCCCTCACTATCTTGTTAGCTGAACACAAAAAACTCATGGAAGAAACTGTGGTGCCAAATATTTTGGGTACATTCAGCCATCTCCTTCACTTTAGTCATCTGCATGGATGATTTCCTTCAGTCACCCAAATTTCTCCTGCCCCAGTGTCTTCCAGGTAGCACCAGCTTTGCCATGCAGGATTGTCATATCCATAGAGTCATCTTGATAGTGGTACCAACATGATACCAACATGGAGAAGAGGCTGGCTAGTTCTGCTGGCCGCAGGACGAGTAAATGATCTTACATTAGGCAAGTGTGGAGCCAAAGGATTTCATTGCCAAGAAACTGGCTAATAAAATTGTGTTAGAGACCTCTCTAAACTGATCTTAAATAGTGCATAATTATTTTTTTTTAAATTGGTAATTTAGAGCACTAATGTCCGTAAGAAATGAAGATTATGAAATGAAGCTTGATTGTTGCTATATTCAGATCCAGTCCCCTCTAAGCAGTGAGAACAGAGTACTGAGTGTGTATGAACCCCCAGCTTATTTTGTCCTAATTTCTTTCCTTTAAATTTGGAAAAAGCTTGAGAATTTGAAATAATTCAATGCCTAAATTGGTGTAATTCACCATTCTGCACTTCTGCTTGCTTCATTCTCCCCATGATAAAACAGTATTAAGGTTTTTAACTCTCCACCCAGAATGTTATTTGCTATTGCTTGACATGAAGCCTACTAGTTTCACCTTCTGGCAGATAAATCCTTTGTGCAGATGCATAGGTTATAAATTACACCTAATGTGAAAGAATAAGACAGGTAAGTAACATCATCTAGCACACTTCACATAGCATGTGGAAATGTTAGGTGGTGTTTATTGATTTTGCTGAGTTATACAAGAGGGGCTGCCTAAATAATGCCTAGATTGAAACCAGGGTTTAAAGTTTATGCCGCATTTGAAAGACATTTTAATGGCTTTGGGGCGAAATGATTTGTGTTGTTTTGGCTAGCCCAAGGTTACAATGAAATACTGTCTTTATTACTTCCGTACCAGAGCTCCTCGGCAACTGTTAGGAATTAAAATGTGAGCGTTACAGATTTACTATACGGAGAAAAACAGAGAAGATAAAGAGAGGACTCAGGATTCAGAGCCAGGGCAGGTGGCCAAGCCACTGCCTCGCGGTCGAATACAGGCCATTACAGAATTGGTTGCTGCAAATAATAAATACTGGATTACAGACTGACTTTCATCTTAATCCCGCTCATGTCATTGTATGGGGATAACACTTTTGTGTGATTAAAATTGTCCATTTTTGAATTAACTCCAACAACAAAGCATCTGCGGTTCCCGGGGGGAACAGAGAAGTCCCCAGCTCAGCAAAACACTCCTGGGTTTCTCTCCAGTGGGGGAGGGGGGAGGTTTCCATGAAAGCAAAAGCAGATAAAAATAGAAAAGCCCATTAGGAATTGGAGAAAAAAGCTTTTGCCGAACCAATTATTATTTAGCCACATACAAAGTTAGTGGCAGGCATTCAGTTTTACAGGGTTTCAGAAAAGACAGACATCTTAGCTCGGACTTGTCTTGAGAAAAAAATATTTCCCAGGTTTTCTTGGTGCCAGGGAATTTCTCTAAAGCAGGCAGGGAAAGGACTTTCAAATCTTTAAATGCAGATGCCTCCTGTTACACAGCAGTTCTTGGTATCAGCATGTGCTTTCTACTGCCTCTTTAGAATGAACTGGCTCTAGGGATCTAAATAAAACTTCATTTACCTTCCTGCAATATTTTCATACCTTTATGAGCACCTTATGGTTCTCATTTTCTTGACTATTGACCTTAATATCTGACCCAGGCTGCTAAATGGAGTTAAACAAAAGATGTCTTTCTAATTATGGATACATATTACTGTGGTGCTGGACTACTTTAAGGTTAAGATGGTATAATTTAAATTTGCCCAGCTTCATTTCAAGATCAATTTCTCTCTTAGAGGATCTCCACGAAATCTGACATAAAGCATTTAATGGCAATAATGTTAAAGTGTGCGATATGGACACGCAAGTAGAAAATGCTTACTGAGCACAGGGCTTACTGCTTGGTCAGACATTCAAGAACCACTGTAAGAGTATTTCTGGGCAGTTAATGATATTATTGTTTCAGTAGCTGTAATTACTGGGTGTTCATTACATCCAGGTCTTAACAAGTTCACTCACTTTGCCTTCAGCAAACTCTGTACAATGTTAACGCACTTAAGAGTGTGGTTAAATTTAGAAGCATCATTTAATTATTTATTTGGCAACAAACCCATTACCCAAGCACATAACCTGCTGGCTGTATCTCAGAAAGAGATGCTATAAATAGCTGAGCATCTTTACATCAGAATAAACTGGGAACTGGCATAAGGGAAACACATCTTTCTGCCTGGCTTGTTTTTCTCTCCTTAGTGTTCTCCACACAAAAAACAATATGAATTGTGATCTGATCTTGTTCATTAGAAAAGAACAAATTTGTGTGAGCTCAGGAAGCACATTGTATCTCTGAATATAAATAGACTAAAAGGAATTTGATCCAGATAAATATTTCCTCAGACTTTAGTTCTCATCTAAAGAAAATTAGGAAATTTACTTCTCATCTAAAGGAAATTGTTAATAAAAAGTAAGTTAGTAGCTATTGGGAATCCTGGAAGGAGGTGGATGGGAAGAGAGCACAGGAGGTCACAGCTTCAGTGCTCGTCCCAAGCTCCATGTAAGGCCACCTTCTGAGCAAGGACAGCTTGCTCAGTGCCCTGTCCGCTCAGACTTTGACTTCCAATTCATTTTTAGGATTTCAATTCTGAAGTCCTTCTGATTAAATTTTGTTGAATATATTTACTAATGATTCTTCTAATCTTTTACAGTTTTACAGTGAAGGCTTTTAGCTTGCTTGTCAACCCTTTTTAGAGGTAACTACATAGCATTTCCAAAGTGGAGCACCAAGCTAAAGCTGCCAGTGGAACAAAATCTAGCTGCTCTCTGAAACCTACAGAAAAAACATAGTTGAGTCTTTGCATTTCAAAATCGTAATTCTTCCTAATGCTAGAGTTGATCTGGTTTTTATCAAAGACAAACACCATTGGCATTTTTGATTTCTAGTGTCAGGCATTTATTTCAGATTGTTTATCAGAACACATTCAATGGTGCAGATAGTCAGAATCCTCTTCTCATGAGGAAAAAAAAAGGCAACCAGCAATAGAAGTACTTCATTTGCTCCTTGAAAATGTAGACTACAATTACAAAATAGAATACAGTTCTTACAGATTTTCATTTGAACATTTTTTCATTTCAAATATTTATTTGTACTCTGCACTTGTTCTATAAACAGACTTTAAAAAAAATAGTCTAAAGATATAAAATGTGTCATAATTAAAAATCACACTTGTAACTAAATTCAAAATTGTGGCTTTGAAGAAAAATTAAAATGCTCTTGCAACCTTCTCGTGAGGAAGTTTTCAGAGGCAGAATGGAATGAACAGTGAGTTGCACATTTTTGTACCAGTGCTTCTGGTATATCTAGCACAAAATATCCCATCTTTTAACATAGTTAAAATTGTCTGTTTCTCGAACAGAAGCCAATATAAACATACACCTAAAAAAACTAGGATACACAGAGCATTCATTATACCAAACTGTATGGTTCATTAATTTGGAAAAAACTATTAGCAAGCCAGCCAAATTTGACCACGAGTAATTTATACTATCCAGTTTGGCTTAATTCAGGCGATATCAGCAAATCATAATCCTTAGCAAACACTAATCTTCATTCATCACATTAACAAAATGAATAAAAGCAATCTTCTAGCATTAGAGGAAGGGGGTTCTTTTCAGCTCCCTTTTGTTTATCAGGCTGCAGTCAGGACGCAATTCAAACCCTTCTACAAATTTATTGTGTGAATTTTTCTTGTACAGTTCAACAATAGACTCATTCTCTTTAAAGCCAGCATCAGATATCTGGATATTTGCTGATCCATGAAACACTTGCAGGAACTATGAAGAGGCTGTCAAGAGGCAGAGGACGTCACAGTCTATAAGGAGCAAAATACTGCTTCCCTTGCAGATGGCACCCAGTTTTATCTCAGCAAAACACCAGCTTCGAATCAATGTTGTTAAGAAATCTTAGAGACCAACAGCCATATGACTCGGGTTTCTGTAAATCTGACACAGTTGGAGGCAAAGCCGTAGTGAGAATTAGTTTTGCCTGCTGTTGTCAGCCTGGATACAAATAACTGAATACCTGGATAATAATACCTTATAAGAAATGCCCTCATAACATCTCTCCTGAAATACTGTGCTCCTAGTACTTCTACCTACATGATATTTTAAAAAATAAGGTGCATAAAATATTCACTAGTACTTTAGATGGCTTTGAAGGAAACAAAATCAGCTCAACAAGACTTACCAAAAAAAAAAAAAAAGGTAAGAAAAGTCATGACCATCTCAGTCAGACATGTTGCAAGTGGTCAGTGCTGGTCATGTCCTAGCTACGGGTTATCAGTCATCCTAAACAAGCAGTAAAGCAATTAAGATAAATACTTTTGTTTTCTATTTTTTCCTGTTTAGCTTAGGTCAGGAGCTGTTTAGCATTCCCATGCTCTGCCAGTCAAAGCCCTCCCCTCATAGCATCGCTATCTGGATTCAACTTGGAGAAAATTTTATTTTATTGAAATTTGGCTTGACATGTAAGCTAAATAAATTAATGTTTCAGAATATTCAGTATATGAAAATAGCTGGGTTTTATAACAGAAACTGCTCATAGTTTTTGATAACATACGCAATTGTTGTCTGGGCTTCAAATGTTTAATTTAAAATTAAATCCATTAAGGTTGTCTCTACTTAGCTTTTTTCAAAAAGTTTTAGAAGTCTGTGAACTTCACCAAGAAGCCTATCAAGAGGAGTGAAAAAACTCCAAGGAGAAAAAGACTTTGTTCCTGAAGCCCAAGGACAGGCTTGACTGTGTGTATAGAGAGAGAAAAATTAAGCTGTTCTTGGTTAGGAGGTGGTTTGTCGTCGTCCCCGTACCCCTGCCAATAGATATATAGAAAATATAATCCTAACAGTCAGGTTTAGCAGGCAGTAACCTCACCGAGGCATCAGGTTTGCTGTGACATTGTCAGATTAAGAAAAAAATGCCATTTTTCTCTAATGCAGTAATTTACTAATTGTAGTTTTCTTTATGGTAATCATTGTGCATGTTTTATTACTCATTTTCATGGCTAATTCAAAATGGCATTTTTTATATAAAACAAGCCTATTCTAATCTCATTAAAAAGGCTTTCTATATCGTCTTGTACCACTTTTTCTTTGGAGGATGGGAAGGTATGAAGATTTACAGTGTGACATCTTACCCCTGCTATTCTGCTCAGAGCTGACAAACTATTTATTACCATCTCTGGAAGCAGTGTGAAGGGCACCTCCCTTCCCCAGCTGAATTTCCCCTCAGTTCCTGCTATATTACTACTTGAATTTTGATCATCTATTTGTTTGCAAAGTCAGACTATAGATTTGGTGGTCAAGGTAGAGCCAAGCATCCAAACTGCAGATTTCTATTTTAAATAATCCTAGTTTAGGATTACTGAAATAAGAGTAATATGGAGTAATACTATTAACTAATAGTAATATTGAAAATAATATTGACAATTATATTGAAAACCAGTGGCTTTCAATACCATCTCAGTAAACCCTGACCTGGAGTGCAGGTGTATGTTCACTTTCCTCCCTGTTCTTGAGAATAAACTCTTAATATAAGATAGAATTAATATTGGTTTTGTTAAAAAGGTGAGCACCAGATCCATGTGTTTCTCGTATATTTAAAAGAGATGGTTCAAATAGCAAGAATAATCAGCCTGAAACTTGCTGATGATTTTTTTAGAATGGATGAATTTAATTTGGGGGTTTTTTAATTGTCAGTTTGAGATTTACAGAGTTAGATACTAAAATGATAAATAATCTTGCTATCTTATGATTTTGAGTCAAGAACATAAAACCACATTTTTCGTCACAGCCAGGAATTGCTACATGCATTGACCTTGAAGACTGTCCCAAACTAATTTTAGTTTGGGAAATACAACCTGTCCTGCTTATTGAAAGAATAATAAAACCCAGCACTCGCCTCTCCTCTTTTCATTCTGTCTCCATTACTCTTTCCAGTAACACCAGTGAAATACCACTTCTACCTTGCAAAAACCTTTTTTGGTGTCTCCATTTCTTTTAAGCAAAACTTTGATCTTCATTACATAGTTTGAGGGTGTGCAGATTTAACGGAGAGCATTTTTCATATTGATTGTACTGACAGGGAACACTAATTTCCTATCGTGTTTACAGTATAGGCAGAAAATATCACCGTCTCCAATGTTTCAGCAGCATATTTGGACTTGGCTTTGTTTAAGAGCGCTGTACCAAAAGTTGATTGTAACACTAACTGGAATGGCATGTGTTATAAAGTCTATATTGCTGGTTATTTTTTACTGTTTATGTCCCTTTAATTTCTCTCTAACAGCAAACTCAGTATGTTGCTGTTTTGCCTCCCAGCCTCTGGCCAGCCAAAATGGTTAAACTGGCTGAAGTTCACTGATTTTTGAACTGAATTCCCCTGAAATAAAACGAATGAGTGTGATTAAAGGTTGGAACTCCTAAATGCCACAGAAGTAGGAATCGACAGCAGATGTCAGTCAGTAAAGTAGACCATCTCAGCAGATGGACAAATTTGAAATAGAAAGGCTTTTCCTGACATCATTTGGTTCTAATATATAGAAATAAAATGCCTTGTCAGTAAAATATAACCAGACAGTTGCTTTGTAGTCATTTTGGGTACATGGTTGGTAATTCAAAGTCCTGCTGCCTGTGCAATATTAATTATTCTGTAGCTCATTACAGCAAGAAGATGTGTCAGACCAGCTGATGGTACCACACGCAGCTGGAGGGGCTCCTCTATGTACAACTTAACATCAGCAAAAGATATAAGAAAGCAACTTTGTTCATTTCCAGAAAGCTGTTTGATGTATCAGGAAAAATTATAGAGATGGGATTTCATCCCACATTTTGGGGTGTTTATCCCCCTGCAGTGATATGTGATGTGTATCTCAGGGTAGAAAAGCAGCTCTGTAGAGCTGTGAGCTGCAAACGGGAATGGCCTCAGGGGAGCTGGGGCTGCGAGCAGTGTACTTAATGACATATGTTCCCATTAAAACGTGTAAGCTGTTCTCTGGTACAAGTGGTTAACACCTTTTTAATCAGGCCATTTATTTCATTACAAAAATAATTACCCCAGGTTGGAAAGTGAGAGTGTTTTATGTGAGAAAGCAAGTGCGTTTTCCATACCTGGCTGTATATATATATAAATATATATATATCTACATTCATACATGAATAGAAATATGTACATACACAACTTTCAGTGTGAAAGAACATATATAAAGCACACATAAACATAACATACTACTCGTAGCACATATAATACATACTCCTACTGTGAAAAAGCTGTGGTACTCACTAAGTAGTACCTGGATGCCATCAGAGGTGCTGTTTAGTTGAGAGCTGCTGCCCTTAAATATGGAAGGTAGCCAATGTCTGCTGCTTTAAATCACACGTCAACATGCTTATAAAGTAGAAATCTTGATCTTTGGAGCACAGGTTAGGATTTATCTGTTTCATTAGGTGTTGAATTTTCTGAGATGGATGAGTTATCTGGTGTTTGAAGAAAAACAGTATTTTTAGTGTATTTAATTACCGCTCAGGTTATTTATCATGTTTTCTAGGTTGAATTTTTCCAGGTCGTTTTTTGTTATTTTGACTGTCCCCTTTATTAATTGTTAAGCTCATCTTTTGTGACAACACCCAGAAGGCACCCTTTTATAAATCAAAAGTAAATATATTACCCTACCTTGCAGGGGTACCATAAGGCTTAATTAGTTCATTTTTGTAAAGTGTTCTGAGATTCCCAGATCAGCATCGAATGTTTATTATTAATTATAACCTCTGGTGAGTATATGGGATGATTTCTTAATTTAATTCTCTTCGGGCATCCTTAAAATAACTAATTTTGTAATGTCTTTATTCTTTTAAATTCCTAAAGCACATTTGTTCTTGACTCAATTAATTCTGTATACATTTTCCTATCACTTACTGTATTTTTAGTTCTGGAATTTCTTTTTTTTCTGAACAGTAAGATGAAAAACAGTCTTTTACTGTTTTCCCTATGAATTCTGCTATGTGGAGTATTCTTTTATAGGAAGGTTTTGCTTAACCATTATAAGGTGGGTTTTTTCCTGCAGTGGGGGGTGTTAAGTAATTTACTTGGCTTCCCTTGGGAAATTTGCAGAGATTACACGGCACTGCTGTGATTTATCATTTCTACTTTATTTCTGACTCATAAAGCATGCATTATTTTGTGTTTACCTTCAGCAACAGATCACAGGAAATTTCATCATCAATCAAAGTGCTTTAAAATCAGGAGAAGTGATGATGTGACAAAGGCACAGTCAGCAACTGTGGTTATTGGAGGATCATTTATTGCTTCATTGTGTCGTAACACTTCTCATTTTATTGCTTTTCCCAGGATCGGGTTCATGTCGCTTTAGTTACTCAGATCCCAGCATCACCGTGTCCTACAGTAAGAATAGTTCTGCAGATTGGACTCAGCTGGAGAAAATTAGGTTTGTTACAGCTTTTTAATCATTTTCACGGTTTCTGGCTGAGCAGGTGGTGTTTAAACCTGGCTCTTTTAAAACTTGTTTTAATTGTTGACTTTTCAGTTCTTACTTGCTTATACACATTAAAAGATGATGGTGAAATTATGGTCACTAAAGCTAATTGCAGAACTGCCACTGAGATTGGTAAATCACAATTTCATCCATTGATTATGTGGAAGGTAAGGAAGAGAATGACTTTAGAGTTAAAATGCAATCCCAATAACCAGCACTTTCAGGTGTTTGAAAAAAACTAAATTTTGATGAATTTTGCATTTTAGCACTGCTTTTAATGTCAGCAAGACCCATAACTTATAGCATTGGGAGTTTCTACTTTGGTAGGATAAAACATGCAATTAAAAAAAGTTTATAGTTTGATATGAACCCTTGGCTCCCAATGCTCTTATAATAACAAGATTATGATGAATTATGCCTTGTTTTTTAAACAAATTGGTTTACATGAAAATGCAAAAGGATTATGAATGAGAATTTAAGAATTTTTTCTTATGGTATGCACATCTTTAAAGAGAGAATCGATGTTGGAGACAGGTTTTTCTGAGACAGCAGAATCAACGTATTATTAAATAATACCGGGAAAGGTATTTTGTGCATTGGTATACATACATAGTTCTAGAAGCAGAACCGGGGAAGAAAAGATGCTGTTTATATGTAGTGCCCTCATAGTGTCTCAGTCTGCTGTCCTGCATTACCTTATTGCCTGTGCCACACACACAATTTGCTTGAGCGTGTTTTCAGTGTATTGAGACAATTTGCAGCGCAAAAGGCTGCTTAATTTCTGATGAGTAAGTAAAACTCTAGCTGCAAGGCTGGGGCTTTCAGTATCTCATCCTCCCACTCCTTGTGGGAGTGGGATTACCGTTTCATTGACAAAGGCACAAATTATGAGCAATGTTAGTAAAACAAATGGCACTAATTCTTATCTCAGAAAAATATAAAGTAAGGATAACTTCACTGCTGCCACTGGAGCTGCCTCAGAGTAACTATACAATACCATTTTTTTCCTTGCGTTGATGGAAATTTATATGCCTTGTCCATATCATCAGTCCGGTTACCCTCATAGCTCTGCAAACCAGGAAACTCAAGAGTTGTGATGGTGCAAACATAACCCTTTGAAACACAATGTTTTTGAAGCTACTGTATATACAGTTTGATCTAGGTTGCTTCAACTTTGCTGGAGACAACAGTAGAAAATAGGTCAATAGAGCAAAGTGGTGCAAAGTGGAGGGGATGAATTATGAAAGGATCCTCATTTCTCCTGTGGTCCATATGAATTACAGTGCTTATTTGAATGTGGTTCAGTGGCTTTCACTGTGCTACATGCAGCTCCAGGGAGCGGTGGGAGAGTGGGGAGAGGTGGAGCAGGAGGGCAGCTGTGAAGGGAAGGTGTTGTGCCTGTGTGTCAGTGTGTGTTGGATCAGTGGGATTTCAGCTTTGGAATCTGGGAGGGTGGGGAAGGATCTCTCAGGGAACGTGGATGCTGTGTGTGGGTTCAGGGAGAAGCGAGGACAACCTCTCAGAGCAGCATTGCAGTGGAGGGTGACAGTCAAAACATTTAGCAAGTGCGGAGCGATTTGTGGGGGCAGATTCTGGGTGTGAATATGGGACAAATACAGTTGCTTTTCAACATTTCACAGCACTCTGATATTTTGCTTTACAAACAATATTTCCTCAGTTTTCTGTGATATAAGCAAACTACTGGTGCCTTTTTTCCCCTAAAAGCTCTGGATTGTCTCTGACAAACTGTTCACCCTCCAAAGTATATTGCTGCTAAGGCAGAGGCAAGCTTGAGTAGCTGATATTTGGAAACCCCAATTTTGTAACTCCTTACAGCCTGAGGTTTGAATGTAGCTAATTCCCTTGCTGGGTAATTAGTAAAGCAAAAATAATTCTCAGCATCCCTTCCTTGCACACAGACGTCAGTCCTTTTATTGCCACTAGCAATGTAAGGACATTCACCCAGAGCTGGGGTTCAATCTTAGTCCTTTCACAGCTCTGGGAAGCAGAGCTCAAGGCCCTGATCATTACCTAATACTAGGCAGGTCTCCAGCTCTGCCTCTCCTCCCCACATTTTCCATTTTCAGCAGCAAGAGCGAGGACAAATGGGTACATTCTTCTGTATTGTTCTTGGAGCAGAACATGGAAAGAAAGGCAACCTGATCCTCCTCATCCACAGAATTAACCTGATGGCAGGGTCATGGGATTGGAAAGACACCTTTGTCAGAGAAAATTCCCAGTTTTTCCTTCCAGTCATTCTGCTCCATCTAGATCTATGACAAACTGAGGCACCAGAAATCAGGAGTTTCTTTTGGTATAAACTCATGCAAAAATTGCGTTTTTGGAGACTTGTTTCTGTAAAGTATTTCCTTAGCATTTTCTTTTGGCCATACCTGCAAAATACCTAACAAAGACCTGTCACCTAGGAGCTGTGACCAGTATCAAGTATGAATGTTGCCCTGCTCTTTCTTCCTGCTCTCCAAACATCTGCATTGATCTGTATGTTATTGCCTTGGCTTGCACTTTCTTTGAAGTAAGGCTGACTGCTCAGGCTGTATGTGCACTGCCTGGCACAAGAGGACTCTGCCTCTGCAGGTATTTTTTGATCTCCACAGAAGATTTATCAGCATACAATGGACATTAGCACAGCTGTGTCACGCCTAGTAAATGTATTGAGGGAAAAGTGTTCCTGGCTATGGCTTAAAGTTTGTCTAATTCCATATCATTTTTTTTCAGTGCCCCTTCCAATGTCAGCACAATCATCCACATCTTGTACCTTCCTGAAGATGCTAAAGGGGAGAACATCCATTTTCAGTGGAAACAGGATTATGTTCTTGCTGGTGATGTGTATGAAGCCTGTTGGGCCTTGGATAACATCCTGATCATAAATGCTGCCCACAGAAAAGTTGTGTTAGAAGATAACCTTGATCCTGTGGATACTGGCAACTGGCTTTTCTTTCCTGGGGCCACAGTTAAGGTTAGTCTGATTTTCTATGGCTTAATGTTATGTGTGTAGAAGACAGTAATATCTAACCAAACTCTTAACACACAAGGGTGTTTAGGCCTCTCTATCTACTTCTCGAATCAGGCTTATTTACTTTGTTTTTACCTTTTTTTCTGTCCTGTCGGGGCTTTCTAGAACAATGCAACTTCTCTGCCCTGACCAAAACCAAGTGACAGTTTATACTGTCATGTCAAAGATCATGTAACAGAAAATGAGAAACAGCTTCCTTTTAACAAAACAGTGCAAAGTTTTTGAAACAAATTCAAGTCTCTCTGTTGGACATTTTTCAATCTACCTGTTTGTTTATCTGGGTGTTTTTTAGCTACTCATTTCATTTCATCATTTCATCATAACCCACCACAAAAAACTACAGTTTCCCACTTTTTCTGACTGTAAATATTACATCACATCATTCAGGTAGTGGCTGCTCCTTAAAAGTCTCTTTTTCATTAAGATCCTGTTTTGATATATGAGATACATCGAGATCATACAACCTCGTGAAAAACTCTAAGGAGCCCTACAAGATCTGTGTGCATGAAGTTCTTTCAAATGCAAAGGTGTTCAACATCTGGAAATCAGTTGGATTCTTGCTTTCCATGTTCCGAGCAGCCAGAAGTTGAACAGCACTTGACTTTCTGTTTCCATCCTATTTTTCATTCACAAAAAAGGCAGTTTTGATATCAGGGTTCGTTTATGGTGCTGGTAATGGTTTTGGCAATTGCACAGGAAACAGATGTTGACACTGAGGGCAGTAAGAGGTTGATTATGGCCTCATGCTTTTCCCACAGAAACGGATATGAATAGTTTCAGATTAACTGTTGTAGAAATAAATAATCCCATTAATCCACTAATGGTACCTGCATATTGACTTTTTTTTTTGCTTCAGTAAGATCATTTAAGCTACAACAGCAAAGTTTTTTGATGAGATTTTAGAATCAAATGTCCTGAGTATTTAATGAAGTAATTTGCTGTGATCAGGTCACATTTTATTTTTTGTATTGTTAGTTTTATCTCTGGATTTTAAAATCCATCTCACACATGTGAAAGTGTGAAAGCAAAGGAAGGATGAACGTGCCACAGGTGCAGTTACATCGTCTCAGGTGGCTAAGCCTGAACACTGCTTGCTCCTTCTGAAACATGCACAAAAAGCATCTAAACTTTAGCAAATAAACCTCTTTTATTGCTGTTACTGATTTTTTTGTTATTGGGTCTTCTTGTTTTGTTGAGCTAAACTCAGCCTGTTTGCACCAATACGCGACTATGGTTTCATGAAAGACAAGGGACCTAAATTCAGAGATCCCTTAGTGCTTCTAGACAGAAATCTCTTACAAGCGCAAATCTTATATGAGATGCCAGTGAGGATCCACCAACCTGCCATTCCTCCAAGGTCATCTTCTGTTTTAGGGACAAGTGAAATGTGCATCTGTCTGTTCCCAGCTGACATTAGGCTCTGTGCAGCCATCTACACCAGGTTAAAGCAATGTGTAAGGCTGTGGTGTAGCCACACTGGATTAAGGTTATATGTGATTCAAGGCTTCTATTCTTCATGGGATCCTGTAGTTATTTCAAACATTTTTAGTGTATCTGGATTGTCACCAGAGCATTCCGTACTCAAATTTCATTTTTAAGGTTTTTGCTCTGGTTTTCCTCAAATTTTCAGGAACAATCTTGCCAAAAATGATTTGAACAGATTTTGCAATGTGAATTTCATGTTATGTCAAAAGTAAAACTATAAACTGGGTCAAGATTTACATCAGATTCAGCATAGACCCTGTCATAGCATTATAACACCAAGGACAATTTTTTTTACAGTTTTTGCACTTTTGAGGATTGGAACATCATATAAAACTTTCCAAGAAACTTCTAATATTTTCTTTAAAACCTTTACATAGCTCTAATTTCAGTTAATCACAAACACACTATTTTGTATCAGTAGAAGGATGGGAATACTTGTACATTGTGCATTACACCACAATTTAAATGTTACCACACCAGTCACCTCTGTTTTAAGCAGTATGTCACAGCCGTCGTGTAACTTGGCCAGTATAATGGCGGAATGACGGCGGCAACGGTTGGTACCATCTTCACAGGGTTCCCAATATTGTTAATGGCATCAGGCTGCAGGAGTTCCCAGAACCTGGGGGAAGCTGGTAGGAGATTTCTCTATCATAGCCAAAGGCATTGACCTGCCGTATAGTGTTGGAGAAACCCTGGCAGTGCCCCAGGGGTAGCTTGCATCAGAGCTAATTCTGTGTCTTTTTCTTACAAGTCCTGCTTCCCAGACATCTAAAACTTGCTAAAGAGTCCTGATATTTGTTCAGAAAGTCTGTATAGAAGTTTTAAAGTTTTACTTACATTTTTACTAACAGATCAGCAAATTACATTGCTAAACTGTCCTCCCTTTTAGAACTCTCACCCTTGTGCTTTTTAAAGAAGTTTCCCACACCCATGGTCTATCACTATGTTCAAACTCCATTTCAAGCTGATGAGACCTTTCCTCTGACATCCAAGCATATTTGTGCCATACAAGTTTCATTTCATATCCTCCCATCCCTTGTCAATAACTATTTTAGATAAACCGGCCTTCAGAATCTTTCTTGAAGTTTTTAACTTCTTCACTGGCTTCCTTCAGTACTTTTCCTTATGAGTTTCCTTGGCAATGCCAGCAAACAGTCACATTTCTGGATGTTATTTGTTGTCTAGGTCAGTTTTGATTAGTATACACAAAACGGTGGGTCAATTCTTTTCCTTTCTTTTCATTTTCAGGGAATGAAACGTTAAGAAAAACATAAAGAAACAAGGATCTTTCTAAATTTCCTCAATTTACTGGCATTATTTTCTGTGTTCGTCCTTTCTTGCTCTCTGCCTTTCACCATCCAGAATGACTGCTTTTGCATATTTCTCAGGTGGAAGGGCAGTGCCAAACTGAGATAGTTTTTCCAGCTGGCAGTCAGAATTGAAAGAAGAGTAAAAAAGAGTAGTTATTTCTGGTAGAAAAAGGAGTAGAAACAGTCTTTCTCTAAGTGTTTACTTCTTGACTGCCCCAGTAGGCATTGCTCAGATGGTGGAACCTTCTCCTTGGAGGCTCTGTGGCACATCCAGGGTAGTGAATGAAGCAAGCAAGGGTATGAACATGAGCCCATGATTTTGCATACCGTAGTTGTTACAGCACACTCTTGCTTGGCTTGGGCTTGTGCAATCTCCCAGGCATTGTCTTCAAGGCATGTACCCTCATGGATGGGCCAGGGATTGTTTCCAGTAGGCAGCAGGGATGACACTACTCTTCTGGGAGGAGAATGGTAGCTCAGGTGGGTGCAAAGTCTGCTGTCTCATTTGCTGTCAAGGCCAGAGAATGGTTACTGGTCTAATGCAATTACCATTATGGTCCTTGCATGTTAGAACTGCCTACCCCACCCATCCTTTCAACCATCCCAAACCTTTTAAGGGAGCTGTCATTAAATATGGTTTTGTTGCCTTAGTGAGTTACTTTGTTAGTAAGGCATTAAGATATGGTTTGTTTAGAATAAATGTTGCTGTTACTCGGTTAGATGTGGTTCAGCAAGTCCTTTCCCAATAGTTGTTCAGTAGGTGGCTTTTAGAATTGCTTGTTGTATCTGGTACACACTCTTGGTGGATGCTTATCAAGTTGCAAAGAAAGTATATTTTTTTCTATAGAAAGTTTACTTCGGTAGTACTTGAACTCTACTGAAATAAGTAGCCAACATTACAAATCCAGGAGTTTTGCTGGTAGAAATGCTCAGATTAATAGCTGCTTGAATTAATAAGGTAAAAAGACAGCTGAAACAAAGAAAAGTGCTACCGTGAAGACTGTTGTCTGGGTCCTGGATTAGGTTCTATGATGGATTCAGTCACTGGAGCGTATAGTGCAAGCAGTAATGGTAATTGTACACCAAAGCGTTCGCTCCAGTTTGTTGGAGTTGGAGAGTGTGTCTCAGCAAGCACTTGTGGGAATTTGCCTGTGCCCAGCTTGGGAAGCAGTTTCTCCTCCTCTCCCAGCCTGCTTGAGCTTGGACCAGGAATTTCATTATGTTTCTTGCTGCGCTCAGGAGCGGTTGCCACTCGTTTGAAAGCACATGGCTGGTTGCAGACGCAGCTGGAACTGGCTACTGAAATAGGAAGCAAGCTGAGAGATAAGCCACTGAATTTTTGTGTGTCGGTTCCAAAGAAGACAGCAAAAGACAAGAAAGATGCTGTTAGCAAGGCCAAGTAACCCTTAGGAGATTAATTGGATCCACTGGAACGTATTTATGTGTGTTGGACTGTGTGGAAGGGTGTTGAACAGGATAAATTCCTGACTGCATTTCAATATTTCCAGTGACAGCTCTGGGCATGAGCACGGTTTTGCAACTGAGCGTGGTTAGGATGTTGCACTGGTGCTTGAGATTGCTGAAAGGCATGAAGCAGTGCTGTGCTCTGAGAACTGTTAAGGGAGCTCAAGACTTCATAGCTAATTGGGGGAAAAGATGAAATCTTCCTTCAGTAATGCTTCTTGGATCTCTACTCCTATAAAACAAAAAAGTGATCTCATCTTTCAATGAATAATTCATATATCTTGTATACTTCACCAGAAATTGTTGTGTTTTGAGGTACAACATTTGCCAAGTTTTTTAGTTTTCTCTGATTGCTCTGGACCAAGATTGCATGTGCAAGCTCAAAAACTGAGGATGAGAAGGGAGGCAACCTCAGCAGTCTTATAGTTCATGTCTCTGCTGTGCTTTGATTACATCAAAATATCATTGAGACCAAGCCACCTGTCCCTGGAATTTTTCCACATCTAGGAAAAAGCAGTAGAGATCACTACAAATACTAGAGCGGTGATGTGTTTGGTCCTGATGTGTTAACCCAGGGACACTTTTCACCTTTGAGAAGACTCAAGGAACAGAATTGTTGTCTCACGGTGGTTGCAGCCACTCTTCACTGGGTGGCTGAAGGTTGCAGTCCAGCTGGTCAGCTTAGTTGGTTTGGTCTGCAAAACTTGGGGACTATACCTGAGGGTGTCTGTGCTGCTGCGCTGAGAGCATGCAGCCCTGGCTAACATGGGATGGGGGAAGCAGGAAGGTCTGCACCAACCTCACTGAGCAAGCTGGGTTTAGGATCAGGGAATGGTACCTGATTCAGGTTATTCACTACCATAGACATGACCAATAAGTCCTGAAAATGCCCCTATCCAAATATCCTGATACAATAAACGCCTTACTCATTTTAACCCCTCAGCTCATTTTAATTTCCCAGAAACATATGCCAGTTAAGCAGAAAACTGTATAAAATGAGAATGGGAGAAGTGAACACTCACACTCAGAAAAATATGTCCTTAAACATCTGAAAACATGTCCTTAAAACTCCCTGACCTTCTACCACACCCTGAGCACATCAGGACTAAACACATCGTAGATATGCAAGTCCTTCCTGACCATGTGTTGGGTGAGCAGGGAAGACATGCACACAAGCCTAGGAGTCAAAAAAGAGGCTGATTAAGCTATACCACATCCCCAGCTCCAGAGCAGATTTCCAAATGTCTGAATATGCTGTTAATTAATAGGAATGGCATTGGATAGTCTTCTTTCAAAACAAGCATCTTGATATATATATATCTTTGTTGGGCTTAATTGTTTGTGATGAAATGAACAAGATTTTATATTCCTCTTTTGGTTTTAAATTTTTGTTTAAAAAAAAAAAAAGTTGAGGTACCCTTTCCCTTAATTAGATCAAATGTATTTGTTTGCAGGAGGAAAGGTGATGGTCTAGGTATGCCAGTGTGCAAATGATTGCTATGACCTTATATTGGACAAAATTATATAGATATAGATGCTTCTGACAAGAGTCTTTTGTTTTTAAGTAAGATATAGCAAGGCAGTATTTGGTCTGTGGGCCAAACCCAGACTTCTAGCCAGCTGCTTTGCCTTGCAGGAGCCCTTATCCACCACATCTTCCTGGGAAGAGGTGAGCAGGCTTCCTGCTGCACCTCATCTGAGAGCCATCCCTGCTTCTCTGTGGGTGGAAGGAGGAGTGTGAGAGGGGAGGAGAGGTGAAGAAAGCCAAGCAGGGTGCACAAAACCTGTCGACTAGCTCCCTTTAGTGAAAGTGTGGGCACACTGAGCTGTGCCCATGAGGAGGCATCCATACATCCACAGGATACGCATATCCATGGATGTAGCCTGTGTATGGACTTGCTCTTCCTTTTTTTTTGTGTGTGTGTTAATAATCACACTTTTAATTAAAATAATAATACTTAGATACAATGCCTAGGGGGCCATTAGAACTGATAGGTGGTTTGCTGTGGTGCCGTGAGTTGGTCAGGCAGCTGAGGATCACTGTCGGGCAGCGATGCTGAACCTGCGCCTTCCTCCATGCCAGTTCCCTGTGGCTCAGAAGTGTGGCGGGGGGTGGCAGGGAGCCAGCGTTAGCTCTGAGCTGGCATCAAAGCACCAGGGGTCTTTCCTGTCTTTCCTGCCTCCTAGAAGGAAAGAATTTGGTCTTTGCAGGTCACTGTGAGATGAACATTAATAAAAATAACATTAATTGACCCATTAGATGCCAAAGAGTAGAAACAACTTTGGTTGACTCTTTCTCACTCTAATTATACAGTGGTGTAAATACACATCATTGCTTTCAGAAGAACAGATGAGGTTTAATCATAGTCACTGGAGAGTGCTAGAAATATCAATAGTTCCCAATAACATAGAGGAATAGTTCAGTTCATGCCAGTTAAATGACTCATTAAGGAAATCAGTCATTGCCAGAATGACCGGTGTTGTTCAAACATCATGAAATGTCCTAGAAAATTAAGAACCATACGAATCATACAAATCACTCATAAACAAGCAAAGTGTTTTGAGCACTAGCATTTGAATAACAGTCTATAATCAGAAATGATGAGTGAAAACTGAATTTATAAACTGCTTGTTACTGTGTCACAAGACAACTTTCATCCCGTTGTTTTGGAAAGGGAAGATGCACTATAACCCTCCATGCACCTGGCCTGTTTGAGCAGCCAAGGTTTTCCTTCTGTAACCTATATTATGTAAAAATGTAGCATGTGGGAAAGATTATAGCCGTTTATCTTATGGGAAAGTATTCTCATCACATTGGGGTTTTTCCTTTGGTTAAAGAAGGGACTTCAGGCCAGAAGCATTAATAACCAAATCCACAAAATTTAGAATTTAGAATCTGTCCTAAATTCTATCATCGTACTTTTGCTGGATGAGACGTTGCATACAGAGTATGATTTTATCAAGACTGAATCTATTCTTCTACCTGCTATCATGTAAACATCTAAAAATTTTGAAAACCTGCATGACTCATTCCCAGAAAGACACAATATCTAATTTATGGCTCCATTGACAATGCTGCTTTAATTAATTTTCTTCATCTTTTTTCTCGTTCCTCTGCTTCTCATATCTCATCTGTTTGCATTGCCTAGATTTTAATTAAAAAAACCTCTTCTCTCTAAGGAGCAATCTGAAGTGGCAAAAATAATCACTTAAAATATTACAGTCATTAAAAAATTGGCTGCGGTCAAAGCCATGCATTTTCAATTTGCCGACAAACGATATTTTCGTTTCCTTTTAAAGTGCATTTTGTACTTGAATAGCATTCACCAGCCAGCCTGGCTATGAGAGATGCTCCTCCAGCTGGGTGGGCTGCGTGACAACTCCTTAATGGGGGAAATTGATGGCCCTCTGCTCATGTAGAGGTGAAGGCATACTGGGCAGATTTCTTTCCATCTGCTGTCAGCCCTTTGCAAGCTGGCACTGCCCAAATGCCCAACACATTCATTCCAATGCAAGAAATGTCGCCAAAAAATAAATTGTGAGGCTACAGCTGTCTGAAAGAATCATCGGGGCCATTAGGCCCAGGAGAGATAATATAAAGAGTTGCATCAGTGTTCGTCTCTGATAAAAACCTAATTAAATTATGATAAAGATGACTGTGGATACTTTAAAGGCACAGAGGTGAACAACATTTTCATGGGAGTGTGGGGATGAGCCTCGGCAAGATGATATGCAGCACCTCAGCCAAAAATCTGTTACACTGAGGAATTTCACACTAGTGTTTCCTGTTGATGCTTTTCCGAATGGCACAGTTGTATCATTTAGTTGCCCTCCGTTCTGCTCTCCAAGTAAAGAAATCCCATACTGTAAAGCCAAGAGGTATTTATTGATTCACAAGTTTGACTTGAACAACTGGGACAGAAGCTGGTTTGGATGAACTTCAGTGTTTCTGTTTACATTCCCAATCTTTGTCTTCTGAGCTGCTAAAAATCTTCAGGGCTGTGTCCTTAGCTGCAACTGGTGTCCTTAGCTGCAATAGGCTGCTCTGGTTGATGCTTGTGCTACTTCACATGGCAGGGTGAACGGGAGACCTCCAGAGGTTCCTCCCAGCCAATGGGTCATGCTGAGGGCAGCAGATGTCTCTTTATATGGTACTTTATATGCAAGTCTTTAAAAACAGAGGTTGTTCAGGCATGCTATGTGATATAGGATCCCAGATTTTACTTGGGGCCCTTAAGCCACTTAGATGCCATAGGAGTTCGGTCAGTATTTATTTATGAAAACATAAACATGTCCAGTTGGAAAGTACCTACTTCACCAAATCTGGTTTCCCTGCTTTTGCTGACCAATGGCTTTGAGCAGTCCTAATTGAAACCTTTCCGCGTTTCAGATAATCAAGAGGCTTTCCTAAAAGCACCTATGAAAAAGCAGGTGAAAGCTGTAGGTAGATGTAAAATGTAAGGAGTATAGACTAGGATAAAAAAGGGTGACAGACTCCTGATGAAAGTTAGATTTTTAAACCATGCATTACTCTCTCCCATAGTCTGTGTCTTCAAATTATTAGCTAGTGCCCTCATAATGTACAACAGAAAGCTCACCTGAAGACTTGCTGGCTTTAATAGACAACTTAACTAAGAATTGTACTCATAGACTAGAAATATTCATACATAACAGCAATTTTAGCATGAAAAAGTATTATTTTTTTTTAGCATTGGTGTACCATTGCAGCGTCAGAGCCCTGAGCAAGGAATGTACCACTGCCGACTCTTCAGACACAAAAGTCTGTGTCCCGGTAAATTGCAATCCATTTATAAAAATGGAGATAAGCTGGGACTGGGGAGTTGTGAGAGTAAAAGGAAATATTACAAGAGAGGAGAGTGCTCATCCTTATAAGCAGTGCATTCTTCAGTGTAATCAATGACAAGGCTTGTTGAGGAAAACATTGTGTCTGAAGGACATAATCTTGCGGGGAATTTGCCAAACATGGTGGGCAGAATGGGCAAGGGCATACAAGTTTGGTCATCTCACCAGCAGATGTAATGGCAAGTATTGGCAATCAAGGAAAAGTGAGCTATGAGATGTTGCATGTAGGAGATGGTGGAAGCAGATGAGGATGAGCCATGCAGGACCTTATAAGCAGGGGAAAACCAATGGATACCATAAGTATCCAGTAGACAAACTTCAGAAACACAGAAAATTCAGAGTGAAGATTAGACTGAAAGCAAATCCAAGCATGCTTAGATATGGGAATGCGTCCAGCCAATTTTCATTTTGCCCTATTCATGCAAAGCAATAGCTTAACAATTGCAGCTAGTGAATAATAGTATTAGTAGTGCCAGATAAAATTAAACTGTTTTATTTTCCCTTGGGATGACCACCGTCCCTGAACACAACTTGGCTTCTTTCCCTTTGGCAACTTGTGTGGTTTGTTTATTTAGGAACACAACAGTTTACTTATGGCAGGCGGATAGTCCCACTCCAGTTGCAGACCACAGGAAGTAGCTGCTGTTGTGAAGTGGCTCCATTCAAGTGCCTGCAAGCATCCCGAGTTCCATTACGTAGGTGATTTGGGAGAAAACTTTGTTTAATGAAGGTTATCAGATTTGTCAAAGGGTTTATTCCCCAAATTATTTTTTTCTCACAAATTAGTTAACTTTTCAGTGTTGTAATTTGTGCAAGGATACATGAGATGTTCCATATGCTTTTCATCCCCTTGGAATAAAATTAAACTCTCCTTTAGTTCTGGACCTACAGCTGATGCTTCCATGGTAACAAGGAGAAATATCCTACAAGTTGCTGTCATTTGGCCCTTCTACTTACAAAATTTGCACAGCAAGCTATTTTTTTCTTATCTTTTAAATCATTTAGGTGTAATTAAAAATGAAACAGAGAATAAACTGAATCTTAAATATGTAGAGAGAGAATTCTACATTTACATAGAGATTTGCAATATCTCCAGCTTAGGGAGAATGTAATCCAGTTAGTTTCAAAAGGTAGTACCTGTTCATTCCAGATTTTTTATCACTTTGGAATGACAAAAATATCAAACCTGTAAAATTCAGTCCTTAAGTGCGGGAAGTATAGAGAGTACCACTGCAAGTGTAAAGCCTTTAATTTGGGAAAGGGGCAGCACAGGATGTAAATCGTACTTCAGTTCTCTGTTTCTAAAGGCTTGGATTCAATTCCTGGGTTGAGCCCAAGAGAAAAGGAGTCTGATGGTTTCAATATCTGTTCAAGCCTTATTACAAAACTGCAAAATAATTCAACACAGTCGGCAGCCTCCTGGATGTTGAACAAGACTGACAAGGTAGTTGGGGGCGATTCTGGTGAGGGACCATCTCCTGTGGAGTTTCCCTTGCTCCTAGAAAATTTGGCCGAGTGCTCTTTGAGGTTGTTCACTCCTCAGCAGCCCATTGGATGAGAAAAAAGAGCAGTAAAAGCAGCAACAGATAGAGACTGCTTGGAAAATAGAAAGAAAAATATGGAAGCTAAATGTGAACCAGGGAATGATGATTATACAGGTGAGAGAAATGTGGCAGGTGGAAGAGGACAAGATCATGAACAGAGGAGCCCTGGCCCTTGCTGGGGTAGCACAGCTCATGGAGGTGGGGATGGCCCTCACCTGCTTCTCCCATGGACATGCGTCCACGGTCCCAAATGGTGGCACTGGGACAAGAACATATGCAAAAATGATGGCACGTCCTCAGAACTTCCGTAGAAGCCACAGATGTGTTTTGAGCATCTTTCTTACTCTCTTTAAAGGTAATCTTCTTCTATTACTGGTTACATAGGTACGTAGAATAACAGAGGGAGTTAAAACTGGGTTTGAACTTTTCTTCTGCATAGCTGTTTCACAGGAGTTTGAAATCTAACACGAGCAGAGGGTGATTTGAGGCATAGATTGTGTGGGTCATTAACACATGAAATATGCATGAAATACATATTCATAGATACTGCGGAACTGTCTATAAAAGCATAGAGATAGTTTTATAGAACTAATGAAATAAATGAGACTCCTGTATCCTTTTGAGCTTTCATAAAGGGTTTGACCATACACCACCGTATAAATAATTACATATTCACTCTTTTGCCAAACTGCCCATTTATTTACTTTGACAACCTAAAATGGAAACTCCATCAGTCGTACTTCAGTAAATATCCTGTTAGGCAGCAGCAGGACATACAAACGTTAAATGATAATGGAGTTGTGTCTGTTTTGTGTTTATTTTAATAGGTGGCTTTCATCAGGCAAGAGATTACTAATTACAGAATCACAGAATCACCTAGGTTGGAAGGGACCTTTTAAGATCATCTAGTCCAACCAATAAAAATAAAAAACCAACCCCCCAAAAAAAACCCCACCACCACCCACAGCACACAAAACACCACCCAACACTAATGCATGTCCCCGAGCACCATGTCAACTTGTCTCTTGATTACCTCCATGGATGGCGCCTCAACCACCTCCCTGGGCAGCCCATTCCAATGCCTGATAACCCTTTCAGTAAAGACGTATTTCCTAATATCTAACCTGAACCTCCCCTGGCGGAACTTGAAGCCATTGCCCCTTGTCCTGTCATCTGTAACTTGGGAGAAGAGACCGACCCCCGCCTCTCTGCAGCCTCCTTTCAGGTAGTTGTAGAGAGCGATGAGGTCTCCCCTCAGTCTCCTCTTCCCCAGACTGAATTACATGCCCCACTATCAAGTATATACTTACTTATACCTTAACACCTGACAAATAAGTAAGGTTTATAAAGGATTTCCTAAAGCTTTTATGCAATGGTAATAACTAGCTCAGTAGGATCTATTTGTCTATTTGGTTCCTAAGAGATGAAGGTTTATGTATAAATTTGAATTAAGTTTTAGCCTGTATATTTATTTTTAGTGTATTTACTTGACTGCCTGCAGATAATAGGAGTTTTGTGCCAGATTGATTGACAGATGAAGGATACTTCATTTCTGATCAACAAATGAAGAAAATTCTGAAAAGCAAGGAGCAAAACAGATGAATTATTCTTTAAATTCTGAAGTTAACAATACCTGTGAGCATAAAGGATAAGATCAGTGAACAAAAGCCATTTTTCAGTCTACTATAAAAAACAGCCTAGTACAAACAGTGTTTTCCAAAAAGAAGTAAAATACAAAACTGTTTTATTAATTTGTGCTAGCTATAAAACTTTTTATGTGTAAATTATTCTGCCTTTTCAGTGGCGGCAGCTGCATATATGATGCACTGTGTATATGGTGCATTAACAGAGCAAGGAGACTTGTGATAAAATCTATTTAATTCCTGTGATAAGTGATCAACACTTCAGAATCTTTCTATTGCTTTGACCTTTCTTTGGAAGAAAAACACTTTAACAGCAATTTGCTTATTTTAGCAGTTGAAACAGTCTTTACATTTTTATAGTGTGTTTATTTCTTTAGTGATTTTTAGTCACTGTTCATAAACACAAAGCTGTTATCATTCCTCTGAAGACCAAAAAGTCTCTATACTAAAATCAGCTGTCAAGTACTCAGATTTTTTTTCTAAAAATGTATAGACATCTCTAAAAATGTAGTCACATATTACATTCCTAAATATAAATTAATTGCTGAATTATAGGCAACCATACTTGAAAATAATCAACAAAATTATTTCAGTCATATCTTTTTTTTTTTGCATTGAGAAATGAATGAAGAGTTATAGAATATAACAAGATGTGTTATTTTGCATTTGGCTCATAAAATCCCATAGATAAAGAGGTACTGGGCAGTCTTCATTTTTTGCCACATATTTCTATTTGTTAAAAATTTAATTATGCACTTACATGACACTACCATGACCTTTTTAAAGGCAGAATAGGCGACTGTGGTACTTTCCCTTGGAGGGTTATGAAGGGGCTCAGAGACAAGAGGTCATTGCATAGACAATACTGAAAAGGTCAATGCAATTTGGCATTATTCTGTCTCTTTTTCAAATGTTGAACTGTGGTAAGAATGCAGAATTTACTCTAATTAATCATTTCTTATTACAGCCTTCATTTTTAATGCAACCAAGATTTCTCCCCCCAAAAAGTGTTTGAGCTAATTATTACTTTTATCAGTATTCCTTGTAATATGAACAATTCAATAAAATACCAAGTTCTCAGTTTGCATTAAGGCCAAGTAAGTCGTCTTTAGAATCTTCCAGTATGTTTCAGCTGCACAGATTTTGCAGACTTTTACCATTTCATCAGACACACAAGAAGGCAAAAGCAGGAAAGAAGAAAATCTGTACTGTAGCCCCCATGTGTTCCTCAGAGACAGCTTCTTCCAGGCCAGTACTCCTGGTGACTCTTGGTAGTCAGGGCTCTTTGGGGCAGACCCATGGCTTCAGTTGATGCTGCTGAGATGGTATATACAGAAATGCAGTGGAAAAGCAGATGCATTGGATTTGGGGGTGACCTCAGAGACCCCCTGAGACTGCTGTGTCACAAGAGCGAGTTACCTATAGAGCTATTTGTTATGCTATTTGAATTAAATATGGCAAATGTAGCCTTTTCACTCATACAGTTAAACTCAATGTTCACTGTATGGCAATGCATAGCAATTTTACATGCAAACACCTCTGCTGGCCAAAATTCAGACCTGGAGATCTCGTATGTGTTTCACAGCATGAAACTCTTATGCTGACAACGTATCTATAGCAGTATTTGATATGTTACTAAAGCTCTTTGTACACACGGTTGTGTGCATGCCAGACATAACGGCAATGCTTTAAAATAGAAATAAAAAACACCCAGAGGTACAGTACATGTCTCTTCTATGCAGACCCAGCTTTACAACCGTCTGAAGTGCATTTGTAGGGAAGCAGGTATGAGATCAGGACACACTCATTGCGGGAGGGCCAACGAAGGTAAAGGTGACCGTCCATTTTTTATCTATATTTTGTTTCAGGTATTAGATAATGTACAGCTCGCTCTGAGCTCTGGTAGTGCATGAGCCCTTGCAAACCCAACGTAACATCACCTCCTTTTGTCCACAGCATAGCTGTCAGTCAGATGGAAACTCCATCTACTTCCACGGGACAGAAGGCAGCGAGTTCAATTTCGCCACAACCCGGGATGTGGACCTTTCCACGGAGGATGCCCAGGAGCAGTGGGCAGAAGAGTTTGAGAGCCAGCCTAAAGGGTGAGTGCTCCTCACCTGTGTAGGACCCTAAGACTAGGATAAATAACATGCGATTGTGGATTTTAGGAAGGAAAAAGTCTGGTAAGCTTAAGGAGGAGCAGTCTGTCTCCAGACTGTTCTGTCTCCAAAGCTTTTAATGAAAAAAAGTCTTGCTTGTGAATTACATAGTCATTTTGAAGAAACTCACAATGATGATCTGTATTTTTCATTCTGTCCCACCTGAGTGTTTTTAACAAACTCATATCCATATGAAATCAAATTCCTTAAGAAATTCATCCCTCTCTGGATGCCCCATTCCTGGAGGTGTTCAAGGCCAGGTTGGATAGGGCTTTGAGCAACTTGCTCTAGTGGGAGGTGTCCCTGCCCATGGCAGGGGGGTTGGAACTCGATGATCTTTAAGGTCCCTTCCAACTCAAACAATTCTATGATTCTATGATTCTATGCCTGCTGTGAGCCACGCTTTGCCAAGAGAGAGCTCCTGCTTGTGCAGAAGCCTGAGGGTGCCCAAGGAGGTGGAGGTGGAGGCAGGACAGCTGCAGCAGCAGCCTGCTCTCACCTTCCAGCACCAAGAGCATGGCCATGGCTATCATGCCAGGGGTGAGGATCTGCTTGATAACTTATTATCTTTACTTTAGATAAATATAGGGATTCAAAGAACACCTGTAAAGCCAGATCCAGCAGTGACTGCTGCAAGGAAACAGAAAATAAATAAACCGACTACAACAGCAAAATTACCACTTTTACCAAAAACGAGTGAGCTTTAAAAAAAAAAGGTAGAAGGTAGAGAAGTATCATTTTATATACCTCAGTGTATAAATTCTGACAAAAAGAAGATAACCAACAATGTGGTCTTGATTCTTTTTTATTTTTAAAAACAAGAATTTCATTAGTTGCTGTAACCCCAGGGCAATGACAAACGTACACTGTTAATTTATGGGTCTCTACTGAATGTTGATTTTAACCTACAAAGTGCTTCAGATCATTAGCAGCTGATTCAAATGCTGCCTATGCTGTGCTGAAGGTAAAGAGCACCTTTTAAGAAGTACATGCTAATGTGTCCTGTGGACACGGTTTATTTGGGGCTTACAGAAAAAATATTCACTGTCAACTCTGTTCCAGTTTGAATAATCAACCCATGGCATAGTGGGTGCTGTTTCAGACAAAGGAAAGAAAATGACGGAGTGTGTTGTGGGTTAGGTGACCATGTGGGATATGTTTGAGATGTTTTCTCAATCTCTTTTCCATCTTGAAAAAACAGGTCAAAAGTGTTACCTGGGGACATCTGCCCTCTTTGTAGACAGGACCAGGTGTTTAGGTGCGCTAAGTTGGGCCAGATTCCTCATCATCAGCTGTTCTAATCAGGACACCTCTTCTTAGATAATGAATAAACTTTTAAAAATTAATTACGGGAGTAAATGCTCCCGTGAGTAGAAATATGAAAATAAAATGCTTATACCATACCCTGCTTAGCAAATTCACAATTTCTTCTGAATTTGGAATATTATATTTTCACTGTCATGCAGTGTCTAGCTCCAATCCTCAGGTGCCACCACTGCCAGCCTGGTGCAGTTCCAGGAACCAGGTCTGGATCTGCCCCCTTGCATGCAAAATCTTGGTGGTGTGGCAGCCTGCCCTAGCAAGGAAAACTTTGTTTTCTGAAGCGCTAAGTAGCCAGCCCAAGACTTCACAACATCTTCCTTTTTTAAATTTTCGTTTCTTTGTTTTTCAAATTTTATTCTATATATGAAACGTCCTTTCAATTGTTGCTATAAGAATGGTGGTTTAAATTGCATGCAGCCGTGAATACACACTGAACTCGGGTGATATTATAGACTACATCCCCATCCAATAAAACTCGCCATCACCGACCCTTTTTGCAACATTTCTGTGGGGCTTTGCTTTGGGAATTGTACACAACTGCAAATAGATGAGCTTTCTTAATCCCTTCTTAGAGAAATGTTTTTGAATGCTATTTGAACTTTATTTGAAATGCTGGTTTGCTGTGTTTAAATAGTCACAGAAGCACTTTATACCTGAGACAGAGCTTGCAGGAAGTTCTGCAGCTCCCCTTTGTAACGTCAGCTGGAGCCTGTCAGCTCTCACAGCAAAGGCAAACGCAGCCCTCGTAAGGGAGAGAGCTTAATCAAGAATGTCTACATCTCTGTCATGCCATCACCCCGGTTCTTTCTCCATTTATCCTTACAGACAGGGTTTTGACGCATTTTTGTTAAAGTGCCAAGTTTTAATGTCATAGAACTTTCATTTCTAATGCTGCCTACAAGGAGAGGATCCCTGGAAACATCCATGATCTGCATCATTCATGACCCCAAGTTGTTTTGTGGGTCACTACAGAGAGTGTTTTAATTGAGCTAAATAGAGCATACAAAAGATCAATGGAGCATTGTGAGATTTTGTCGTGTAAGTTAAAGCAGGCACAACTATTTAATTCGGTGCTTGCCTTCAGCCCTAGAGACCCATTTTCAAAATTGTATTTTGATTATATTGCACATTACCTTTAAAAAGTCTGCATGACTAAAATACTTCCCTCAGAATTAGGGTTAGGTTAAACTGTGCTCCATTAACATATTTATATTTATATCAGAAAAGCTTTTCAATGCTGAGCTCACTAATTCCTGTGTCAATGACTGACAGTTTTAAAGACCATGCACATTGCTGACAGTTTAGGTCAATTGGGAAACTGGCAGTTTTTAAGAAGATCCTAGAAATATATTTTGAAGAAGTTGGAATGGTTAAACTGATAAATAGATGATTAAGTTCTTGAAACAACAGTTTGTGAAACTATCATGTGGCACATCGCTGTTAGAGATTGTTTCTGCTGCAAGGGGACAGGAAAAGACTCTGCCTTCCCTCAAAGGCTTCCAAACTTTTCTCATTCATCCTGAATCATGCTGGCTAGTTCAACAATTGGATTATCAGGATTTAGGAATGCTAAATAAATTCATCCCTTTATCAGCCTTATGTTTTTAAAATAGTTTATTATGAATTAATTAAGACTGCAACATGAATAATAATGTATCAGACCAAAATAATGTACAAGTTTTCAACAGTTCCTAATCTTTGAAAATATTTTAATCGAGTTTTGAAGAAACCAATGCTTTCATGATGAAAACATATTTTCAATAAAAATATTTAATTGAAAATTCTGCAACAGCTCTTTTAATTATCACTGAATAAAAATAAGAGAAAATGCTGCACAGAAAAACTGAGAAAGATTGTATCATCACATATTAAAAACACAGCAGTCTTTTTTCATATTCTGTTCATGTGTTAGTTAAAAACTCTTACCCTAAATGCTCAAAAAGATGAAAAGAGAGAATTTTCAGCTATTACCTACATGTTTAATCACTGTATAGCAGATATGGTGGACATGTGGCTTTTCAAGTTTCATTGATCTATAAACCTTAGATTATGCGAAATGAAACAGAATGCGATTATATTGTAAACATTTTTATGCCAGAAAAATAATGAAGATGATAGATCAACACAACACTAAATATTTGGTAATAGCATTCATTAAAAGCCTCATTTTTTCATTAATGCATGCTTTTCTGCCTTCCTGCCAATTTATTTGAAATATTTACATTTACAATGCTTTATTTGAGTCAACTGAGTTTAAAAACTATTATTGAATATGTAAGTAATGTTGTAGGAATCATATTTGAAACACTGCATTTTGTTGTCCTGTGTAAGAGTAGCAGCAGATACTTGTGTGTGTACAAATGAACTCTTGGAACATGTTTTGTATGAGTTTACGGGTAACGTGCCTCTGCACATTCTCGGCCTCATTCTGTTGACCTCTCCAGGTGGGACATATTTGGAGCCGTTATTGGTACTGAATGTGGGACACTGGAATCTGGGTCAGCTATGGTATTTCTCAGAGATGGAGAGAGAAAAATATGCACTCCATACATGGACACTACAGGTTATGGGAACTTAAGATTCTATTTCAGTATGGGTGAGTATATATTCTTAGTGTAAGACAACATGTGGAGCACATGAGATTTAAATTGTGCAATATGCGTAGAACTATGTTAAGTACTCAGAAGAAGATAGCTCTGATTCCTGGATTTGATACCCATGAGGATGTAAGACTGACCACTCTTGGTCAGACCAAGAGTCCACCCTTCTGGATGCCCACACAGGTGTGCAAACATGTTGGGCGCATGAACAGGCCTCCCTAAAATATTGTCTCAGATGGCACTGAGTTGCATATGAAAATTTTTATGAACGAGACATGGCATTTTGAGTTTAGTAGCAACTGGTGGGCATTTCTTACATGAATTTATCCAGCTTTTCTTTTGTTTTTTTTTTTGGCTGATATAAACATTTAGCTCCAGGTGTGTAACCCCGAATTTACTGGAGTAGCAGGTAGGTAAGGTGGTCCCTATACAGTGTCTATAATGATCATTGGTATTAGTTTTTATCAACTGAACCTGCCTGTTGTGTCCACAAGACCCTGTAGCCGCTCCATAGTTAAACAATCCTTCACATGAAGAAGTATCTTGTCTTGTACCTTCTAATTTCATTTGATGCCCCTTACTTATTATATTAGAAGAGATGGTCATGTCTTTGTCATCCTCACTGCACCACAGAGGATTTTGCAGGTACCCATCATATCCTCCAGCAGTCATATCCACGTGGATCCTGGTAGGAGTAGCACAAAGGTGGGACAGTCTTACCTGACCAAACCCACAGAACAGTTTCAGTGAGAAAGCTCATATTATATTCATAAACATTTTTTCCTGCTAATGCAGTGGTCTAGTGTGAGAGTCAAACAAATAGTGTGCTACAGTCTTCTTGGAGGAGATATGGCCTACATAGTGGCATCCCTAGTGAAAAGCACTGATGTGGCATTAGCATCATCTGTGGCCTTTTCCTGCTGGAACAAAGAGCAACATCAGTGATTTACCAGGGCTAAGAAAGCAGCCAAGAACAAAACTCTCCTGCCATTTCCCAGATGATTCTATGATTCTCCTCCCCATTGTTGTTGTCAGTGCCACTGCATTGGTTCAGTGTTGCAACAAACCAAAATCCCTATGAACGTGGGGGTTATCATTCTGTACTTCACAGTGTTTTTCCAGGACTTTTATTTTGCACATAAAGGAAATTGCATGAGGTTATTCTCTCAACACCAGGTTTAGAGGAGGTGAGGGGTTTTGCTTAAAAGTAGAGAATAATAGAATAATAAAGGAGGAAGCAGAGACTAAACTTGTGACCTCCACGAGCAACCTTCTGAATCAACAAGAAAAAACACCCTTTATTTAATGAGTGGAAGACCTCATGTTGTTGTCCTGAATTGTTGCACATCTCCTCTGTGTTACATGAATTATCAGTAAAGCACAGGAAAAAGAGGATGCTTTTCCCCAGTTCTTCCAAGCATTACAACACCTGCAAGAGAAACAGGAAAGAAATTTTCTCAACCTTATGAACTTCGGGAGAAGTTGTCAGCATGTGCAGGCACAGAGGATAGTAGGATATCACTTGAAAAATGTATCCTCTATGTACTTGTAAATTAAAAAAATAATAATTTAAACATTCACACAAGCAGAGGGTTTGAAAGGACACATGGATGTTCCTTATTACAGTATAATACACATCAAAGATGCACATCTTATCTAGCTCTCCAGACTGCTTTGCCTATTCCATTCCAAGAAGTGGCCATCTGTAGTGAAAATAGCAGAGAAAGTGTTTCGTACATGCAACCTTTCTACTTTACAGACTTTTCAAAGAAGCTTCCTCATCCTGTTTTCTTATTATTTGGTTTTTGAGTTGGCTTTTTTTTTGGGGGGGGGGTTAAATACCTGCAATACCCATAGTGTACAGGAAAATGAAGTTTCCTGTTTCAATTACAGATACTTTGTCTTAAAAACTTTTTTTCCAGAATGCCAAACTAGTGTGATGATGTCCATCTAGTAACTATAATGTAGAGCTTGATGCTCAAATTTACCAGTACGTCTGCTCTCTCAGATAAGGTTAATACGTGTTTTGGGTTCTACATATACAAAGATATGCTGCCCCATTCCAGCGAGGCAACCACAAAACACATGTTTTGTGTGATACAATAGACTCCATCGATTCCGTCTAGGATAGGGTGTAAATAGTAGAAGAAGCAGCACAACAAAAAAGGTGCACAACAGTCTTCCTCATTTCCTCGTAAGAGCAAATTCTCAGCTGCCAAACTATCAGATAAGAAGTGTTTAAGGCATCCTCATGTATAATGTGTGTGGCTGTAGAGATTGTGAGTACTAAATAACAGTTTACTGATGAGAACTCAGAAAGCTGAGTATTTCTATGTAAATAGGTTTTAAAACACACAGATAGAAATATTGCTTTGGGCGCAGCATTTTCTATTAAAATTGTTTTGATAATCTCATTAAGAGAGTTACTTGAGGTTTTCATAATTGTCAGTCCCCTTGATCTCTGTCATAGTGTATCTGATCAAATAGTTCTTATACACTATGTCCTTAGGACTGGTGTCCTTTTGTTTAATGTCCTAAGTTAAATAGCATCTAGTTGTAACTATTTTTGTAATTAAGGCTGCATAATATAATTCCACTTTCCAATAACTAGGGCTTCAATTAATTTTTTTCTTCTTCAAATATGTATTGTACAGGGGGAACTTGTGATTCTGGAGAATCTCATGAAAATGATGTCATACTTTACGCCAAGATTGAAGGCAGGAGGGAACACATACCTCTTGATACCCTGACCTATGCTGCTTACAAGGTAAATAGTCTTAAACAAAGTAGGTGGATCAGCTTGATAGATCAATCTATTTTTAAGCCATCACAACAATGCGATGTGCTGCATTCCATAGGGGCAGCCAAACACGGTCTTCCCAAGCACATAAATCAGGTGCAGATCTCATCATGATTTTGCAACAGCTCTGCAGTTACTGCTGATCACTTCACCCCAGAGCAGGACTGCGGCCTTGGCTAGTGCTAGGGTAAGAGACCAATGGGAACAGGAAAAAATTTTCAGCCATCAGCTGAAAACTTTGGTGATAACACCTCCTGACAAATAATTACTCCTATTTCCAGTCAAGCTCTTGCTAGCCGCAGTTTGATACTCGGGAGCTACGTCCTGAGAGGGTCAGTCATGGTGAGATCAGTGGCTGGGAGGAAAGTGACTGGGAAATGCCTGGAAGTCTTTCCTGTGCCTGGTGTGGGAAATGTCACATTTTACACTTTTTAGTGTACACATTTTCCATTTTAGATACAGTTGTGTGCCTCTAAAAGGGTCCACAGTGATGCAGGCACAAACTTGGCCATAGGAGGCAGTTGCTGGCAGGGTGTCTAGGCAGCTTCTCCTCTGCCATTAGTGCAGCCTCCTTCCAGCCCTGTCCACCACCCTCAGGTGGGACAATGAGGACCTCGAGCTTGCTCTTAGGATCCTTCCTGTCTAGGGCAAGGAAGCACTTAGACCATGTCTGCCCTGAGTTACTCAGCCCTGAGGTCTCCTTCCTCGGCTGCTGTCAAAAAGATAGCAAAATTTGCTAGTTAATACAGATATGCATGTATGCACTAGAGATTGAAATGCAGTATGATTATACAGTGTGGGGGAACTATGGTGGTAAAGATGCGGCTGATTTCAAGCCCAGGTCTATGCACGTTTTCCCAGTAACTCTAGCACTCGGAGAACAAATGTTTACAGTAGGATTTGGCCTGGGTTTGGTTGAGTCACTTGCATTGTTTCATTGTGCATGGCTTCCCTCCTCGCCTGCTTCTGTGTGAAAGATGGGGTAGAACTTTTTTAAAACTAAGGAAACTGTAATTGTAGAATAATAAAAAAAATAATTGAGGAACTCAGGGAAAGATAGGATCTGAAATTACACTGACTTCATTGTGGACTTTTTTTTTTTTTAAAACAAGCAGTTTTAAAGCTGACATCCTCTTTTGACATAATAAGGGTCTAATTACGTTGCTTCAAGACAAAGGCTAAGATTTATAAAGCAGTGCTTTCATTTATTTCCACAACATAACATCCTCCCTGCATACTCCTGTGAACTGAGGCTGTTACTCCATTCTCATGTATTCAGACTAGACATGCCATAACCCTACGTTTGCTTCTGTGAGCTGAAAGGCTGAAGGACAAGTAGCACCTTCCATTACCAATGAAGCACTGGCAAAATAAACTCATTATTTTTCAGAACACAGAAGGTACAGACTTTTCTATGGTGTCTTGATAACCAAACAAACTGATTCCACTAAGGTGGCAAGCAGCACTGGTGTCCTGAGTGTAAACAGCTATGTGCATAATATAAAAAGCTTTCACTTGGGATCTTCTGTGGAAAAAGGTGGCTAAAAAAGTTCAACAGAATTGAAGCAAGGAAAGACAAAAGTGTATGTCTGGTTCAGCATACTTGAAGTTGATTTTCTACTTTCAATAGTACCTTGTGACCTTTTTAAATATTATTTGTTTTATTTAAGCCTTATTTACTTTCTTTTAAAGGTTCCATCTTTGGTTTCTGTTGTCATTAGTCCGGACCTGCAGACTCCGGCAACCAAGTTTTGCCTGAAGCAAAAGAGTCACCAAGGCCACAACAGGAATGTCTGGGCTGTGGATTACTTCCACGTCCTCCCAGTGCTCCCTTCCACGGTGACTCACATGATCCAATTTTCCATCAATTTGGGTTGTGGAACTTATCAACCTGGTAACAGGTACAACAGGCAAGATTTCTCTTTTGATTATCAGCTTTCTAGCACATTTTGGTTTATAGCATCTATATGAGTATTTAGATTTTTTTTCTCAGAAAGAATGAAGCCAATTACTAATGACGCATATTATCTGCTCCAAAGCTAATGTTTCTCCTAATCTCCATGGACCCATGATTATATACCCCATGTGTGATAAGGAGTCTATTAAATAGCTTTCCAGGTAAAAGCTTGCTTTTCTTAGTCCATTATTCTGAAATATGCTTATGATTTCACAGCAACTTTTGCTCCAGTTTCTAATGGATATGAGATTTACCTCTTAATACTGTGTAAGGCTGAAAGTATTAAAGGCAGCAGTAGAAACCTGCCCTACTGACCTCTCAGGGGTTACTGATGCCACAATCATATCTAATTAAGACTAGTCATAAATAGCCCTCATCTCGATGACCTATGAAGTACGAGGACCTCACTGCCTGTACACTGACAACAGAACTCTTGCTAGCTTCACTTCATTGGGACATTCAACATTATTTTTTCCATGGAGTTAAGGAAAAAAGGGACTCTGCTCCATATTTTGTAGAATATTAGAAATGATGGTTGGAAGGGACCTTCACAGATCATCTAGTGAAACCTGCATAGGTCTGGTCAGCCACAGCTTTGCCTATCCATGACTTGAAAACCTCCATGAATGGACATTGTGCTACCTCTCTGTGGATGAACTGTTGAAGTGAAAAAGTGCTTCCTGATGTCCAGTCCAAAATTCTGAAGCAATGTCTTTATGGCCATTGTCCTTTCTACTGTGCCTGCCAGTACTGAGGAGAGTTTAGCTCTCTCTCCCTTGTGAGTGCCCTCTGCACCATCACAGGCTGCTGTAGCTCAACCCCCCCCTCTTCAGGCTGAGCAAGCTGATTCCCCAGGCCCTCTTAGCCCAGTACTCAAGGCCATGGACATCTTGGTCATCTTCTGCTCCTCCTCTTCAGTTTCTTAACACCCTTCTTCAAATATGGGACCCAAAGCCAAACTGTCTGCTGTCCCTTTTTCCTTATGTACATGTGAGACTGTTTACCCTGATATTTTATGAGGATTAAGTTACTTGATAGTGTCCTAGAGTCAAGAGTTTAAAGGGGGAGACTGAATGCTTTCACATCCATGTCCTGTGGCATCTGCTCCCAATCTGAAAGAGCTGCATTGTCACCGACAGTCCTAGCAGCCATACAGGGCAGCAGAATTCAAGGGGCAGCAAAAATCAAGGCATTGCACTAATACTTGATAGAAAGGGAAGGCAGCAACATTTTTCTACATGAAAAGTGAAAACTTTACATTTATATGCTCCTGGCCTGTAAACATGTGTCATATAAGTCTCTGTCTCAGTCTGTTATCTCATGGGGATTAGTAGGTATTTTGAAAGATTAATATTCCTCCTTCACGTAAACTATTTCTGAAGCAGAAATGAGCTAATTCATATCAAAAGAAGCACTAGGTCCCCATTATTCTATTTGTATTTCCCAAATACAGCAGCGTTTCCTGTCTCCTGGTCTACAGCATTATTCTTAGTGCTTACATTACTGCAAATGTGAGAAACTCACACTGAATATATGCAGTAAATATGACCCTCCAAGGTATCAGAACAGTTAAATCTGAAATAAATTAGTCAAAACCTCCATAAACTGTTTTAATACACACTTAAAATATCACAGTGACGGTACATTTAAATAAAGTAATATTGTCAGCAAATTATAGTGAAAAGGGAAAGTTATAATCCACTAATTTAGTACTGAGGGGATGAATTATGACTTTTATAATGTTCCACTGACATTACTTAAAACAGAATATTACAAGCTAATTATATAGAGGAAATTACAATAGTATTTCAGTAAAATACTAAATCTGTAATAAATCAAGCACTCCCCAAATTACTTTTTCAAGGTCCTCAGAATGTAAAAGATCTAAGGATTTCCTTACACTCTTAGATTGTAAACAGTGGATTTTTTAAATGCAAAGAAACAGGAAAGGAAAATTTTTAGTAGTAGCTTTTTTTTGAATACTGAACTTGTCAATACATTTTTGGGAAATGGATTTAATAACTTATTGTCAGAGACTCAGTGGATGGTCTGATAGAGTTTCCAGTTCTTTAATGTCACTATCTACACATGGGTGGTTTGGTTTACTGATAGTCAATGAAACCAAAGAACAGCAGCCTTTTTTCTGACAAATCTGGAGGGTTTGCATATGGTTATGTCCCTAAGACTCACAAAATTCACCACTGATCCCTGCAGGTTCTGTGAGGTAGGAGGAAGCTTCCAAAGACCTCTATGGCTAGGCAGCAGAGAGGCTCCCATGGTTTCCTGGAGCTTTGCCTTCTACTGGGGCTCTCTGAAGGGTGCCCTTCCCGGGGTTCCCCTTCACCCTCTGCATCCTCAGTGTGAGCTGGCCATTTTCACTCTTCTGTAGTGCTTTTCTGATCCCCATTTAGGCATGATGGGTGAAGGAGGCAGATAACTGAGTCCAATTAAGTTATTATTTGTCAGCAATGGAAGGCAAGAGCCAACCAGTGTGTGAATAACTAGTGGTCTTTGTCTTTTACCACCTTCTGAAGGTGTAATGGTCAGAAATGGGCAGTTAAAAGTGTCCTGTGCTCACATGATGCTGACTAGCTTTGAGGAATCCAAGTTTTCTCATCATTAATTTTGAAACTATTTCTAGCTGGAATATAAGAGTAACAGCAGCTCATTTAACAGCAGCAGCATGTTAAATGCTGGATGGTGGCCAAAGACAGATTAGGTTTTAGACAGTCCTCAGTCTATAGGCTACCATTTTGGTTTTTTAAACACTTAGATTTGTTTCATGTTTTTATTTTCAAGATTTTTTATGTTTAAAGCCAGCCTGAATTTTTTTTTTAACGTTTCAGCATCAGTCATTAGGAATAGCAGATTTGGTGTTTTATCAGCGTACTTTTACATTCATATCTATGCCAGGTAGGCTCACGGTGTCTTTCTCCTTTTTTTTTGTTCACTGTGTTATCAGCGTCAGCTTGGAGTTTTCAACCAACCATGGTCGTTCTTGGTCCCTGCTCCACACCGAGTGTTTGCCTGAGATATGTGCTGGGCCTCACCTCCCCCACAGCACTGTCTACGCCTCTGAAAATTACAGCGGGTGAGAGTGTTCTCTGCAAAGCTAACTGAGATGCAAGATTAGAGAAGTGAATTATAGGTGACAGAAGAAAGCAGCAAAGCAGGCAACCCTGTGTCATCTTTCATTTTTTACTAGCTGAGGACAGCAAGGAAGGAGTGTTCTGGTCTCCCTGGCTGCCCAGTAATGAAATTTTGAAATATATGGGGCTCCTTCTATGTGATAATATTATTTTTCTGATGCTAAAGATAAATTACCAAAAACCCAAACCAAACAACTGTGGACAGCATGCTGGTAATTAAAAGAAAATTATACCTTGTCAAAGCCACAAAAGTTTTCCTCTTAGTCAGAACCAGAGTCAAAGCCATATTTACATCCTCAGACACATTTACTCACTTGGAACCCCAATATTAGATTACGATGAAGCACATCCTCTGTAATTCTGCAGATGGAGGTGGCTGTTAGCGTCACTTTCTTATATCAGCCCTTCTCTTTATTAGGTCTCTTGGGTACTGTTCTGACCATAAAATGAATGGTGACATCTTGTTGCATAGTTCAAATCACACCCCTCTGTATCCCAGCTTCCACAGACACTTCAGAGCAGCGGGTATGACCGCAGTGTAGAGTTGAAGCATTGCTGTGATCTGGTGACCCCCATTTCTGTACCATTTTCACAGAAACCATTAGCCCCAGTGTGTGAGGGAAGTGTAGCCACTGTGGATGGCATGCGAATGACGGCCCAGACCACAGCAAGCCCAATCTTCTGTGCCCTTCTTCTTACTCCCAAGGGTTTCCACCAAAAGGAGCTCAGTCATACGGAAAGGTTTAATGCAGTGTGCAATTTAGGGATATTCACTGTGATGGGAGAGTTGCTATAGCAAAGCACGTTACGAACTTTGAGGATTTCATGCATTCATGCAGGGAAAACAATGGCTGGGTTTTATAGTGGAATAATTAACATTCTTTTATTGTGTGAAAATATCACGGGCCATGGCGTGGGTTTCTTTCATTTATATTTTCAAAAGCTGCAGTAACTTCACTGGTTCATTTGAGCAGATTGTAGAATTTAAAATTCTCACACAGCTTCCGGTTTAAGTAAATACATCTGCAAAACATAGAGTTGCTTAAAAACTATCAGTAATAAAATGTTAGTGTTTGTGTTATATGCATTCCAGGTGGAACCGAATAACTATTCCCCTCCCCAACGCGGCGTTAACAAGTGACACCAGGATTCGATGGAGACAAACAGGACCAATCCTTGGAAATATGTGGGCAATTGATAATAGTTAGTATTCTTATCCATGATCATGAAACATCAGAAGAGTAAATTTTTATATGTTTCTCCAAGTAAACATATAATCACAGGTTAAAGGATTTTCAGTTTGTTAAAATCCTTTTCTTCATGTTTGCGCTTGGCAACAAGTGCATTTTGAAGCTAGAGGGGAGTTCTGTCATTTGAAAAGACAATAGCCTAGTAGATCACCTTTTTTTTTTTTCTTTTAATTGAATGCTTTCCAGGAAAATATATTGGTGGCGAGGGCTTAATGTAACAATTCCTATGGTTGCTTAGTCCTAATTACATATAAATGTACTACACTGTGCTATTAAGGACATTTATTGCGCCAGCCTAAGCAATAGTTACAGCATCTGGGACATATTTTTCCTTCTAGAGATAGGAGACCTTCATGCAGCAATGCTGCTACCAAACACTGACAAAAGTTTTACATTGTTTACAGCATCTTCAGGGGGAAAGAAGTGTCTGTTTCAGGGAATTATTTTTCTTTTAAGAAATTATTTTTCACCCACCTGTTCTTTAAATGGATGTAAAGAACTGGAATGAGCTTATATTGACTCATATAATCATAAAACTCAGTGCAGAGGATAACTGGGGCCAGTCTTGAATGGAAATATTTTAAAGCACAGAAAACGTATTCAGGAACACAGGATAAAATAGATACAAGGTATGAAATGCAGGAATAAGTATGACTGAAAAGGCTAACAATGAGAGGGTGCAAATTTTTTAGCTTTGCTCATTAGCCTTAGATATTTTGGGACTAAATAAATTACATTCAGAATTTGTTTTGTTAGATTTGTGAAGTATGTAATTTAAAGATTTATGGTGATATACAATAGCCTGTGAAATTTTGTAGTGATTCCTAGTAAGGTTTCATATGGAGACCGGAATGGCAGTTACATATTGCAAAATTCTTAAAATAGATCACTGCCTAGTTTTGAAAACAAAACAAAACTTCTTTGATGCTGCCTTTTTAATGCAATGCTACAAATGAAAGTTTTTCACAAAAAGTAATGAAAATTGTTCTCTTAATCACATTAATCAGAAGTAGAATCATCTTGAAATTCTGGGTAGAGTATTCATGCTTGTTTTTAGAGATGATGTTTTACATCAAAAAGAAAGTAAAATGAAGGGAAAATTTAGATACGTATACATAAGAAGATGTGTGTGAGTAGCTGCAAAGATGAGTTGCTACCTGACAAAATGCAGACTGAAAGTGTTGGAGATGCTCACAATAATTCACAGAAATAAGAGCAAGATAAAATCAATGTAAGGGTACAAATTCTTCACAACAGAACAAAACAACAGCATTTTGCAAATTAATGGGCAATTCATATATATCTACACTCTACGTACGTAGCTTGTACGACTAAATGTCATTTCATCACAGCATGCTGCATGCTCCACTCTGTACCATCTCAGAAGCAATTTTACCAACCATCTGCCTAAAAACTGCCTGCTCTGAAATTTGTTTGAGGTGTAGAACCATGACATGGGAATCAAATATTAAAGATGAATGTGTTTATGAGGTTTTACATGCCTCCTTTGTTAGATACTAGTGGAACTGAAGCTTTCCACTTTGGCGTTGTGGGCAAAGACTCATAAATATTGGCAAGCTACTCAAATTCTTGAAGAGAGGAAGATTTTCAAGGATTCAGCACTCTGACTTTTAGCTTCACAACTGTTTCTTATGTGAATTAAGCTTTAAATGAAATCTGGAAGCTGGCCATCTTTTAGAAACACTGGAAAACTGCCAATTTTCATAAAGCTTTTTTTCATTTTGAACACATCATTACATCTTTAACCCTTCTTCTTTTACCACCCCCTCAAAAAGACCTTGAAAGAGATGAAAAAATCAAACAGACAGAATAGGATTTTTGCACCCTGAAAAGTGAGAAAATCTAGAAATCACATGAAGTCTGATGGAGAGTTAGTTACAGGGAGAAGCTAAGAGGGATTTAGCGTGCGTCTGCCAGGGTGTACTGACACACTGCTATGATGGGCAGCATCATAAAACTAATTACTGATTGTTATAGATGACTTAAAATTGGTGGCTATTTGGTTGACATTCCAAAAGTCACAGTGCAAGTGAATGACTCCAAGTAATAGGAATTCTTCAAAAGAAAAGATAACACTATTCATGGTTAAGGCCTGTTTATCATATTGTATTGAAAGGACAGTGCCCACAAGTTAACACTGTGGGCTAGACCCAGTTTAATGTTTTCCTTTATAGTAGTGCAATGAGATGCAGATTATACTGAGATTTTCTCATCTTTCCATCCTTCATATTGTTCACAAAATATCAACACTGTCGATTAGAAGTCATTGGAGGAAGATGAAGTGAAAAACAAGCCTGGAGTATTTTTGAGTGCATATGATTTGAAGGTTTATTCCATTTGAAAGAATCAGTTAGAGTGTATGGTAATTAATAGTTAAGATATATCAGGGCAGGTTCAATTTCCAATAAGTCTGATGAAGTTAAGTATGTGGATTTCAGTGAGAGAAGCATTTTAAAAGTCTACAAGACTACTGTTGGAGTGTACAAATATGGGATTACATCTCCGAAATAAGATGAAGAAAATGGAAGGCAAGAAAATGGCCAATGCATAGCAAATAATCTGATTTCTCACAATCTTAGAATAACTAGGTACATTAATTAAAACATCACTAGTGTCTCAAGCCACAGAGAGACGTTACCTGTTAATGAATAAATTATCCCTGGCTATCCTTCGTTACTTGCTTCTATAGAAGGATGCAATCAAAAGCATTTTATCCTTTTGTAGACCTCTTCCAGCTAGTGGGATTAAGATAAATGAAATAACTCTATGATCGGACCTGTATACTTTCTTGTATTTGTTATATTCTGTTTATCGCATAACATAACCCTTCATTTAACTGATTTCTTTTCTCTGCAGTTTATATTGGTCCATCTTGCCTCAAATTCTGCTCAGGGAGAGGACAGTGTACTAAAAATGGCTGCAAGTAAGAGTTATAATTCAGTACTCGTATTCAATTTCTGTCACATAGTTCACTTGATGGTCTGAAATTTGAAGCAATTTTCATTTTTGCCCTTGTTTTTTGAGATGACTAAATGTGGAACTAGCATAGCCCCCAGAATGCATAAAGTTCACTGGAGAGCTTAAGATGAATCTTTCTAAACAGCAGCATATTTAATTTTTTTCTATAATTGTGTTTTGTGAGAGAGTCTAACGTCCAGTTCATCTTAAAATGTGCTACTGAGCACGCTGAAACACCAGTGATGCATGCTTTATACTGGTTTTAGAGGTCATTTAGGACTGTATCACTTTTATATTAAATTTTGGGAAATAACCACAATTTTCATAGTTTTAATATCCCATAGCCTAGCAGACCTCAAGGGCAGAAGCCAGCACTCCACTTTTTTCTGAAAATCTGGCTTGTTAAAAAGGTTCTAGTCTAAACAGTAAAGGTACTTACTGAAAACCAGTAAGCACATTCAAAATATTGGTGTAAATATTTTTCGGTATTAATGAGAGCGTGACCCACAGGACATTCTGTTACTCAGTTTCTTGTAATCACATCTGTTCTGCTACAGATACAAGTAAATTAATCATTTTACATATGAACAGCTGTAAACTATGCTGTCAGCAGCATTTTTTTCCAAAAACGAATAAAAATATTTCTTTATTGTGTATTATGTGTAGATTGGTGCAGTGTTCATAAATATATTTTTTTTAAATTGCAAAAGTAACTTAAAGCTAAGAGAAAGTTGTTGGCTATGCAGTACCTAAATAAAGTTTAAAGGGGTTCTTGGTCCTTAGATTTGAGAGGGACTTTGTAGGCATCTTCAGTTCATGAACAATTGCAGCCACTGTGATGATTTGCCAGCCAACCATGGAAGATGGGTCATTAATTACACTGTTCAATCTTCCTCACCCTCAGGTGTGATCCCGGCTTCTCAGGGCCAGCGTGCGAGACGGCATCTCAGACCTTCCCTGTGTTCATCTCTGAGAGCTTTGCCAGCTCCCGCCTCTCCTCCTACCACAATTTTTACTCCATCCGGGGGGCTGAGGTCAGCTTCGGCTGCGGGGTCCTGGCCAGTGGCAAGGCCCTGGTCTTCAACAAGGATGGGAGGCGTCAGCTTATCACCTCCTTCCTTGACAGCTCTCAGTCCAGGTGAGAGGGAAAGAACAGTAATGTGAGGTGAAGAAGTTGGGGAACCCCTCTCTTTCCAACTACAACCTTGTGTATTGTTAAGCTGATTGGTTTAGCAGGAAGAAAAGTTTTTTAAAACTCCTAGTTCCATATTTTGATGGTGATTTCATAGCCTTGTCTTTTTTCCTCCTGATTTGTAAACAACAGAGCCCAAAACAGACTGGAGGGAAGTTATTGTACAGCTTGGATGGAAAATATGAAATGTTAATATCAAACCTGAGTGTCAAAGCCAAGTGCTAATTAATTATTTATAAGGTTGTGTTTATCTGACAGCTTGTGGCAGCTGATTAGATCCATTCACTATCTCTCCCTCCCCTTCAGTGCCTAATAAATAATTAAATGCTGTAATGATTGGCATTTTTTAACTCTATGTGCCACATCGCATTTCTTGACAGTAAAAACAAATTGCACGTACAAAACCCCATAACTGATACTTATCCAAATATGTCTAGATTGGGAAGATCTGAAAACAACCTGGCTAGGAAAAAAAAAAACAAAAACAAAAACCATGGCACTATGAAAATGGTACCCTATAAATATTTGTATAATTCCAATCCAGGTTCCTG
>JAOQGH010000001.1:13845966-13870492 GCA_025769975.1 Gallinago jamesoni | reverse complement strand
AAAAACAAAAACAAAAACCATGGCACTATGAAAATGGTACCCTATAAATATTTGTATAATTCCAATCCAGGTTCCTGCAGTTCACCCTGCGCCTGGGCAGCAAGTCCGTGCTGAGTACCTGCAAAGCACCTGACCAGCCTGGGGAAGGAGTGCTGCTGCACTACTCCTATGACAACGGCATCACCTGGAAACTACTGGAACACTATTCATATCTCAACTACCACGAGCCAAGGTATGTGCATAAATATTACGAGGAGTGTTACCTCCATGCAGCTGATGCTGGCAGTGGTAGTCACCACAATGCGGAGAGGAACTCCATCTGCCCACACAGTGTGGGAGTGAGTTGAGTGAAGATCTTTTGTTGTGCATTGAAAGTTAATTAGAATTTTGCAGCTGTACTGGTCACTTCCCATTTTTGCCTGCTTCTATGAAAATGAACGGATGGATTTAATGGCATCCAAGTCTCAGGTGATGTGACAGAACAAGCCGAGGCAGTGCGGGATGAGGGGTAGAAATGTGCTTGTGGGAAATAGGGGTATGTCTCTTCCCATGGAAACAGGCACTTGTAAAGATAAACTAACATAAATTATTTGTAGCTTTGAAGCCATAGATACCTTCACTACACCATCCTCCGGGATTAGGAGTTTGGAGGCAGTGCAGGACAGCCGAGACAAAATCTGACCATGAGGATCTCTCTGGGCCAGCAGGGAAATTGCACCTGCTCCTGTTATGAAAGCGATCACACAATTTTGTGTCTGTTCCTGTGGGTGGGACTCAGTGGTCCAGGAGGTCCTGCCAGTGACTGTGCCTGGGAATTGTGTAAATCACGAAGAAGCCAAACAAAGAGCTCATCTTGTCTAGTAGCACCTATGTTTGGTGTCAGATTAGAAAGGAATGTATCTGATGTATTTAGAGAAGAAGGTATTCTTTATTGTTTCATTTGTGAGACCATCCACCAATTTTATTAAAGCAATGCAAAATCTGGAGTCTCCATGAGCACACCGGTACTGCAATCCCAGAACAATCTGGGCTGGCTCTGTGCAAACCCACTCAAACCTGGGAGCATCCACCTTCACAGGGTGCTGCAGCAGAGCAAATAAATCCTGATGAAAGGAGATGCTCTGTGAGAGGGCACACAGGAGGCAGAGCCAATGGTAGTATTGTGGATCTCATCGCAGCTGGTCCATTGCTGCCCAAGGGCAGCTTTTCACTGGGTATTGCCCCATGTCCTTTTCTCTACCCCCTCCACCTGGTCCCAGGATAAGGCCTGAGTCAACCCCAGTGGTATGACTGCAGATAATCTGCAAGTCACTCTATGTATAACTTTCATTATTTATATTTATTAAGCTCAGATCAGCACATTTATAAATAAATACCGGAATTCTTCATCTTATTAATAACTCAGTAGAAAACTATGATATACAAAATGTGGTTAAGAATGTTCTAATGGAAAAGAACTTGTAAGATTAAATATATTTCCTGGGAGCTATGAGAAATGCTCAAAAATCTGAGGGGAGTGGCTGGGTTAGGCAGAAGTATACTGCATGTGGACTTTAATTTCTACAGTTTTAAATGTTTCCAAAGGAAAGATCCTATGAACTGGAACTTCTTCAAAATTTCCTTTCACATGCTTTATTATAGTCACATATATATTTTATATGGCCCTGTTTCTAATTCTTAGATTCAAGATTACAACTGTAGGAATTATATTTCCCTAAAGGTTTTTAATATATAGCACTATGAAATTTTTATAACGAAAAGGAAAATACAGATTCTGGTGACTGATTTTAATGACGTTTAAGATATAAATGTAGTAAATTATATTGATACCAGAGACTTTTTTGCTGTTTGAGATTAAGTATGAAACACTCTTTCTGTTATTCTGACAGGGCAAGGAGCTAAGCACAACATACACAGGTTAGAAAGGTTTGCCATGGGATATGTAAAGTCCACTCTGGGTAGATTGAAAAATTGCAAACAAACCTGAAGATAATGCTGGCAATAATTATGATGAAGAATATGAAGAAAGCTTTATCTTTTCATATTATGTTGTCTGAAAATACCAGCTTTTTTGGTAACATAGATAGACTGCTACGAAGTTTGGCAATCAATCTGTATCCAGAAATTTAATTAATCTTTAGTCACACAAAAAATAATTACACATTTAATGTTCTACTGAAAAGGTGCATTTAATCTGCTAACATTTGACAGCTGCATTTTTCTTCTGAGCAGAACAGCGGTGGCTTTTCAATATTAGGTATGCGCATAGCTTGAAAGAATGAGATCAGAGCAAAGGTCTCCCAGCTGGTTTTTAAGAAATCTAATGGTAGCTGGTAATGTTAGTAGGAACACTTTTCTTCTCTGCAGCAGAAAAGTCATTAGCAAGAATCCCCCTCCCTCTCCATCTATCTCCAACAAATCAAAGCCAGACGGAGAAGCTGTTATAACTGGAGATGTAGTCAGGTTCTGCATACTAACATATGTGCCCTATTCAGTGGTTTACACCAACATTTTTAAATTCCATTTGCTTAAACCCCTGGGATGAGAAATTTATTTTAACTTGTGTTAAATGTTTTTAGCATCCAATAGGTGTATCAGTGGTGTATGTCATGATTTAGGATTTTCTGTAAATTACTGTCAGTGAGAATTAGAGTCCACATGGGCAAGTTTATGAGTTAAGAGTGAAAGAGGAGATGCAGGCAACAGAGACAGCCACCAGCAGAGAAATATGCCCAGGTTTATACCAGCATTAGCTCATGCAAGTGCCAAGTGCTTCACGGCGTATGCTGGGGACAGTGCTTCTCCCAGCCAGGGTACCGACTTGCCTCCAGTTCATTCTACTAAACCACAGAAGACAAAAATCATTGGTTCTTTTAGAATCAGTAGTGATTTAGTGTCATTTGTACCTTTAAAAATTGACCCAGAAGGTCATAGAATTGCTGCTTATTAGGAAATCCTTGGTAGAAAGTCCTTGTAGTTTACTCATGGGCCAAGGAGTAATGGGGCTTAGTCTTTCTCTTAGAAGGCTGTGAACTTCTTCAAGTGTGCTTATTTCACTGGCAAAAGAAATGTATCTGCACTATGTAAAGTGTGTGCACTGCTGGTCCCTTGCCACAAGGACCACGTGGCAGCTGTCACCTCTGTCTGTCCCTTGATGCTACTCCTTCCAGCCTATGACTGGCAGAAAGCAGCTCCTAGAAATGCCAGCCAGGAATTTTGGAGCGCTTCCCACCTGTTTAGTCAAGCCATTTGATTTTTTTCTTGTTAAGAGATTAATGTATTCTTCTTTAAAACCAATGTGACATTAAACAGCAGTGTTACAGATTTGTTCTTTACATGGACAGTTTAGCAAGTCATTTTTAAGAGTGTGGTTTTGCACTAAGAGTGCCAAAGGCACAAAACTGCTTCATGAGCACAGAACAAAACATTACAACAGGCAGCTTAAAAAACCTTAAATCCACAAAAAACGACTTGGTGCTCAAGTATAAAATGATGTTTCCAGTTTACTTGATTTGTCTATTTATGCACATTTCCTCTAAAAGAGAAAGAAAAATATCAGCTACATGATGAGCTTGCCAAAACCCCTTTTGCCAGCAAGTCACTGTACACCGATGGAGACAAATGTCCCTGTTGCCAGTCTGCTTCACAGCTCACGTGCTTTGCGTGGGGCACCACGGACCTGGTGATTTATGGAGCTTTCAAGAAGGTGTCGTTGCTGTGGCAATTAATGCATGCTCCCTGCTGCTGTGTACGATAATTGCTCCTGGAAATTAGATATTACTCTTAATTTTATTTGCAGTTTGTCAATTACAGGTTTGTTGACATAGCTGCCATGACAAATCAGGTGACCTTGCATACCAGGAGAAGCACCTGGGACTCGCCTCCAGTTGCATCTCTATGCAACTACTGAGAAAAGTATGTGCCTTAAGAGACTATACATAAGCACACCGCCTGACAAGATGAAGCTTTTCCGCATGAATGTGGCAATTTACAGGGATGGGGTTCTTCTAGCACAAGAGCAACACAGGCATGACATCAGTGCTGTGCAGAAACAAGCACAGGTGTTAAGAAGTTGCATCTCTTCAGGTCAGGATAAAATCCACCAAGTCTGAGAAAGTGGAGCTGGAATTTGAAAATCTTTATCAGCTGATCATCCCTTTGGCAGTCTAAGCCCCTGACCTACAGCTGGGTTTCAGTTAGGGGGCATTCAGAACAACTGTAAAATTCACAGAGAGCTCCAAAGTAGCAGAAAAATTTATGAAATGGGTGGGGTTTGCACTTGGCTATCTTTCAATAAATACATTGACTGCCAAGAGAACTAAAGATACCCCTGTCCCTGTCACTGGTAGAAGCTATACCAGTAGATGCTAAGGTATTTATGAGCTGAATTTAACCCATAATTTTTAGGATCAGTAAGAAGAAATATCATACATTCCCTTGGAATTATTACAACCAGCAAAGCTTTCAATAAAAAATTTGTTTTGTTTTCCAGAATAATTTCAGTGGAGCTGCCTGAAGATGCGAGGCAGATTGGCATTCAGTTCAGATGGTGGCAACCATATCACTCCTCTCAAGGGGAAGATGTGTGGGCGATCGATGAAATCATCATGACCTCCGTGCTTTTCAATAGCATCAGTCTGGACTTCACCAACTTAGTTGAAGTCACACAGTCTCTGGGATTCTACCTGGGAAATGTTCAACCCTACTGTGGTCATGACTGGACCCTTTGGTGAGAAACATGTATTCATTTCTGTTCTACTTTTGTTTCCTTTGTTTATTCATCCTGCTAAGAACCAAGCGATTTCTGCAAATGAGTCTTTCTGGCAGCTATTCAGAGTAAATGTGTGTCATCCTCACATTATGGACAAAAATACAGTCGCTAATCTAATTGCAATTAGCAGTAACTTTCTACACCTCGTTGGACAGAGATTTATGTTTGATGAGAACCTTGAACGTAGCATTCTTTCCCCACAAAATATTTCAAGAATATCCTAACATAAACAGTTTAGAAAATTTTCATAATCTTGATTGAAAATCCAGTCAGGTTACTATGGGTATTCAGGTTATGAAATAGTCTGTTAAATGCAGACTCTGAATATTTTGTAAGTGATATTCGGAACTGTGTACAGAGCCGTTAGATTACACTCCAAAAAGGAAAGACAGCAGAATGTCGGTAGAATGACTTTAGCCATTTGTAGTTATTTTGTCTGGCATTATATACATTTAGTCATTCACATGCGATTGGCATTATGACATATTGCAGCTATGCCTAAAATATGCTGTGTATTTAGAAACAAAAACAAGAAAAAATCACCTGCCTCCCCCCCCCAAAAAAAAGCAAGAAGAGAAAAAGAAGTGAAAAACAAAGGAAATGAAAATTCTGTTAGGATTATGTAAAAATAAACTTTTTCAGTAAAACATTAATCTGCCTCACAACAATTAAATTCTTGAGTACATGAGTGTGACATTTGGAATTAATACAAGGGAAGCTCAATTTTATCTGTATGTTTTGATTAAAACTCAATAAATTTCATGCTAGTCTGATCAACATATAAACCCAGTGTGGCTTTAATTGGCATAGATATATTTATCTGGAGAAAGTACAATCACAGTAATGATAGAAAACCTCAAGAAAATATAAATAATTTTAGCGTCCCCACGGGCACTCAGAGAAACACTGTTGGAATTTTATTAACAAGTATCTCTGAGCAATCTGATTTGACTTTCTGATCATCTGTCAAACTAAAAGGAGTTGGTTTAGCAGTAGGAACAACACCGAATGTGTTCTAGCGGTGATAATGAGGCAGTAGAAGCACCATTAACCACTTTAATAAGGACAAGGAAGGTACTCGCTGCTCATTAAAATGAAACAACACGTTAGGGCTCAAACTGTTTGCATCTTCTTCATCAAAGAGTTGGAATGAAAGCCCTTTAATGACATTGTTTTCCCTCTGTTCTTGTAAGACCAGTTTATCATGGGGAGGGGAGTAGGTTATTTAAGATAGCAGAGGCTCCTCTGTTTTCTTCCTAAGATTCTAAATCAGAATCAAAATTATAAAAGCTAAGATAAATTCACCATGCCATATATTGGCTAGGATTTGTAGTGCTCAGTCATAGTGGAAATGTTGAACTTCCCCTGCATCAAATAAGGAATCAAAGCCTTTGCAATATTTCCTTACTATTTATGTGTAAGAATGTTTCATTATCACTGGAAGACATGAACTCTATACTTCCCTGACCTTGTTTCTCTCAAGGGAAATTTTTAAACTTACACAAAGTCTGTACAAATGGCTGCTAGTTAAATTAATTATTGTTGGCTTTTCCCAGCTGTGAGTCCATTTGGTTCTCAGTTTCTAACTCATGATTTTCTATGAGCAGAGTTTGCAGCAGCACTGACACCATCCTCTTGAGAAAAGTCTGACAACTGCTTTTTCATTAGTAGAACTACGGTAAATATGCTATAAATCGTTTTACAGCGTGTCATCCCCAGGCCCATTTTCACTGAATTGCCTTTAATTGTCTATTAAGCCTCCATTTCTGTCTTAGAATCTGTAAATCTGAAACACTTATCCTTAAAATTGGGGAAAACTGAGGAGGGGGATTTCTATTTTTGTTGAAGAGGGAGGTTGTTCTTTTCAGTAGCTGGCTTCATTTAGAAAAGAAGGGTTTGTTGATATACATATGTTTTCAGCAAAGGTGATTTTTTGAGTGCTTTATAATATCTGGAACAGTCACTTTATTTGATTGTAATTGTCAACATTTGGTTTCAGATTTGTTCTTAGACTTTATTACAGCAAGTGTTTTGAGTATACTGAAAGGACACCAGAACACTTTTAAAATGAAATGTTTGATGATTTACATTAATTTATCTCTTCTCCAAAATGCTCATTTACAGTCGAGGTTTTGACCCAAATGCCTCCTGACCATTACAGACTATTTACAGGCACTTACTGAAATGCATTTAAGTCTTGATAAGGATGCTCTTACTTTTTTATATATTTTTTTTTAATATTTGTCTGGACACAAATAAAATAGCATTATATAAATAAACTGTCTTCAGTCAGATTACGACATTATGATTTAAGTCAATATAACAGACAATAGAGTGTCCCACTGTCCCTGGAGCAGCGTGAGGGAAGACTGCAAATCTGGCTCCCAATGAACTATCCTTACAGAGCAATATAATACAGTTGCTTTACATTAGCTCGATAGTTTACCTGTATTTATAAAATGTTTTGTCTTTTAGATTAATTACTACTCAGTAACACGCAGAAAGTTTCTTTTGGGTAGTCAACTTAATTAAAATATATTAATATGTTTAGGAATTATTTAGCAAAGTAGGTATGATGTGATGTAAAAAGATATAAACGTCTCCTGTCTTTGATGGAATCAGAGCTGGGGCTGGTGTGAGCATTTGGCCATCACGTCAATATTCTCGGTTAATGCAGCTTTTTACAAAACCAGATGCATCCATGTGGCTTTTCAGTATTCCTGAAAGTACTGGCCTTGAAAACGTGGTAACTCTTGGGATCCCAGAGCAGTTTGGAGCAGTGCAGATTGGCTGACATTGGCTGTGATATCATTCCCAGAAGTACCAATTAGTTGGCAGTGCTTGGAGGGAGAGCGATTGTTCTGAGGGCACCTATGGGTATTGTGTTCCTGTGCCTCCGCAGCTCTAATTATGTACACGCTAGAAACCAACTAACAGCTACGTATTTATACAAAAATGTAGCCTCTGCGTTCTCATTTCTGAAGATTTTTTTAGTTAATTATTGTTATGCCAGGGACGTTACTCTGTCTTTTACATAACCCAAAAACGTATTCCAGCTGTGTGACTCCCAGAACAAAGAAAATATTTGGTATTCCAGCAGAAGAACATACCCCTAACCATGTACATGGGAGAGCTGGAGAGTGAAGAAGTGGAAAGTGAGGTGGAGCCCCCACCTTTAATGCTACCCTTGTTCAGCTGGAGGCAATCTGTGGATGACAAAGGACTTTGTGAACCCATAATTTGATTTTCTCCCCTTAGAAGAGCTTCTTATGGAGAATCACAGATTGTCTTCATCTCGTCACTACCTTCCTTTTTCACAATTCTGTAATATCCATTTTAAAGAGCTGCTTTGACTTTAAACCAATGCTTACTTAATGCACTGTGTACAATATCCTGTGGCTAAGTTATTAAATGAAAATGAATACTAAACTTAAAGTGTTTTAATCATGACCTGAATGCCACCAGTAAAAAAAGACTAGTGTTTAAGATTTTTTTTTTCCTAGTTTTACACCAGTAATATTGCATAAAGGGAATTTTTGTGGACACAAAGACAAAATGAAACAATTAATTCTTTATACCTGTGCTGAGCATTAGTCCTTCACTTGTCTTCCATCACTTTAGGGAAGACAGCTTCTGGGCAGATGCTTTGTCAATCTGTTTAGTTTCAACTTTTTTATTCTGTTCAGATGAGCTTTAGGTAACTGTGATGTGTTGTGCCCAGGTTTATGTGTGCAATGGCAAATCATTTTCCAAATATTTCCTACCTATAACTTTCAGCTGATTACACTGCACGTGGCTGACTGATACCTGAAGAGCCTGGTTGTACTCGCACAGATTTCCCAAGAGGGCTTCAGTAAAACTTTGATTTCCCACATCAGCCATGAAATTTCAAGCTGCATTGTAGAAATTAAAACCATGTCAGCTGTAGCTTTTAAATCTGCAGTACTTGTCATTTTGAAAAGTACATGATAAAGTTTGGAAGAAAAATAAATTCAGGCATTAGCCAAACAAGTTCTTCTGAGCTTCATTCAGTCCTAACAATGAAGCCACAAGCCATACTTCGGTTGCCAGCTGGACTGCTGATGAGTGTACATTATATCCTCTGCTCAACTTAAAATTATCTTTCTCATTGAGAAGAAAAACACTGACAACGCTGACTGAAAGAGCGAACAGCTGAGATACAGTTTTCCAAGGCAACTTGATGCCTTCTGGTCCAGTTGTCCATGACATGTGGTACCAGAAAGGGAATGTCCATCCACAGTCAGTTCATAGTGCTCATTGATGTGGGTCAGTGAATTCATTTAAAAGATTGCTGACTTGTAGTAATGCTGACTTGTATCCATAGTCCTTACACTCAGTCTGTTGTGAGCTTGAATTTAATAGGGATAGAAGATAATTCGGTTTATTGTATGAAAATTGGGATTCCTCATTTAAGATGATAAACTGTAATTTACTCAACCATAAGGACAATGCTGAACTAGATTATGCTCTTCAGCACCAGTGTCCTGAATGTAGTTCCATACAGCTGCATGACGATTTGCAGGGATTTTCTTTAAAAGATGCAATCCCCATCCTAAATCATTCGCATTTAAGAATAATCTTGGAAAATGTTGGAGCTGAAAGGGCTACAGTACTTCTGAAGACACTAATTAAAACTCTCAAACTACAGAGAGGGAGGTGATTTTCATTATATGTGAACTTTGTTAAAAACAATCTGTTTTGAAAGCTAGTGTGCAGGATTCAAATTTTAAGTTGTTATTATGTCCTCCTCATATCTCTCTTGCATTTGCTTTTTTTTTTTTTCTCTTTTGAATAGTGGATGAAAAAAACAACCCCCTGCTTTTAGATTGACTAACCTTGAAATTTCAAACTATATATAGTGTTACCATGTATATGATACAAGGAGGGTACCTTGTATCATATATGAGGCTTGGTGTGTTCCAAATTGTCCGTTACTACTAACAAAATTATTTTCTCTAATCCACTGGATAATGTGTTATAACCCTGTATCAGTACATCCTGCAGGAAACAAGCTGAGGATAAGTGACATTAATTCTGAAACACGGTTAAAAGTCAGTGAATGCATTGGATATAGAATCACTTGGAAATCAACAGCATGAAAAATCTATAAGACTATTTTAAACTAAATGCTGTGTATCTTTACTGTTCAGTGCTTCAATGACATTACAGTTGTTACTGTGACATGACCTTAGGCAATTGACACTGCTGGGAATGAACTTTCTTTTTGTTGTATTTTTCTGTATGTTATCCTGTGCTTGATCCTAACTTGATCCTTAATACAAACAGCATATAGTATGAACTAGCAGAATAATTCAATGTTTCACGCTCTGGGACATATTAAGCCCTTCCTGGTAATATGCAGAAGTACCAACAGAAGGATGCTTCTCTGCGTGGTCTCATCCCTTGTGCCAATTCGCAGAACAAAGAAAGAAGTTTCGCTGTATTTAACACAGAACCATTTGTAATGTTCCCTGCTGAGTTATTTTGGAGATGGATCTTGATTCCTTTCTTACATCTCTCAGTTTTACAGGAGATTCGAAGCTAGCTTCTAGCATGCGCTACGTGGAGACCCAGTCTATGCAGATCGGAGCTTCATATATGATACAGTTCAACTTGGTGATGGGCTGTGGACAGGCGTTTACTCCTCATATGGATAACCAGGTGAAACTGGACTACTCCACCAACCATGGCCTCACGTGGCATCTTGTTCAGGAGGTGAGGCTAGCAGTGAGAACCTGTCTTCTATAAACTCTGTTTATGCAAAGATCAGCTGAAATATACTGGTGGCACTGAGTGAAGGAGGATGGTTTTCTCATTCCCCTTTCTATAAGGAAATTCTCAGTTGGAATCAGTCTGTCAAAATAACTAATAGAAGTATTAAACTGTTCTTTATGATATTTGGAAGAAAGGTACCCAAGAGCCTGAAACACAAAATTGTGATAGAATAGACCAAGGCTGCGAAAAGAACTGGGGCACACTTAGAGCTACAGAGGAATGGCTGAGATCTTTCCTGTGCTATTGCTTTGTTTTTCAAGGCAAAATGCATCTACTGTTTCCTGGAATTTAAATGGATAGAAGTTCTTTCTGCCCTCGTGCGCAGCCATTTCGTAAATGAAAAGCAAATTCCTTCGGGGGATTGTAATGTAGAGCCTTTCATCTCTCATCCCTGGTTCAAACACAGTCCAGGGCCGTAATGACCGGCTGTTTCCCAGTCTCTGCTAGAAGTGCAAATAGCAGTGTTGGCTGCTATTTCCCCGTGTGGCTCAGCCCTATCTCAGCACAGATGCAATAGTGCATTTGGCAATAATTTGTGCTTTTGTTTTCCCTCTTAGATGGCAAGCTGGACTTTCCCCGGCCTCAGGGTGAACTAACCAGGTTCCCCTCTGAGGAGGTTCAAAGGGTGTCAGGGAGCTGGTGCCTTTTCACTGCCTGCTCTGTAGGTTCACAGAGGGATTTGAACACCCAGTCACACATCTTCTATGAGCAATGAAAACACCATCCTGTTACCTTTTGCCATGCTGTTCTTCGCCATGTTTACTCTGGTGGGCAGAGTAAAGAAATGTCAATAATCAAACTTTTAAACTTTGCAAATCCGAGTAATGCTTTCTTACCTTAAACTGAATTCAGAGGAAAGCTGTAAATACTGTATTTCAAATGATGTTTGTGTCTTTTATACCTAACAGGCGTCATCATGGTGTCCAAGAATAGTTCCTAGTGGTGGGTGTTTGGGGTTTGTCGTTGCCATCAATGGAAGATCAGTTGCCTTCAGATTTAGTGCTCCTTTCCTCTCTCAATGGAGCTGAGTTCAGAGAGAACTTGCAGCCAAATCATTTTTCTCACACTACCCATGTTGCTGTGATAAAAGAGTAATAGAGGAGGCTATTTGTAGTCTATTTGTAGTATATTTCAAGGACATAATCTGGCAAATACACAAAACACTAATTAATTAAAATGTTTGAAAGTTTTGTTTGCTTCTCACATACTGATCAGATCCTGTTTTGTAAGCTCTTTTAAGGGAGATGAATCAATGAAAAATGTTTGAAAATTGCTGGAAAGGAAACCCAGCCTTTAGAAAACCTACTGAAAAAAAAAAAACCCAAACCAGAATAAGCTATCAGATCTTCATTTAATGCTCTAAGATATTTTAGCAATAAATTTAGCAAATAATACATTCTGCTCTTCTTCATATTTAATATATAACTATGACTTTATATTTTAACTTTATAAATAGTCTAAATTACTTTAACTGTTGTAGAGAAACGCTGCTATTATTAGCTTCATAGTAGTCAAAGCAGGCTACTTGCATAGGCAAGAGTCTGTCCCAAATGTCCCCCTTGTGCCTGACCCCCCAAACGGGGATGAGCACAGTAGTGACCAGCAAAAGGCTCTAGGAGATGTGGGGACAGTCAAGGAGGAGCTGTGCAGTGGGAGTAATGGCAGAATGGACTCTTTGAATGGGTAGCTAGAAAAGGAACACACAGGTTGGTAATAATGTTCAAGTACTTTATTAGTAACTTGTCAAAACCACAGCACCAAAGTTTTGGGTGCTGTTATAAATCTACAAATAAATAGATGTAATATTGCATAAAAATGGAGTAACACGGTAAGGGCACGTCTAGAAATCTGTAAATTTACACCACTTGCTGTGGGTTTCAAAGGTAACACAGCTGCAGAGAGTACGGTAAGGGCCACTGGAGGCAACTTCAGTTGACCGTGGGTCGCTGCTCTTACGTGGTTCTGCCAATTCCTACTTCTGCTCCCCACAACAGAGAGAGGGAGTGGAGGGAGTCAGCATCCCCAGGCAAGGGCTCACAAGTAGGTCTCTGAAATGATGGGTATAATGGTCTGGAGGTCGCTTTTGTAGATCTATTCCATAGTGGACTTGTAGATTTACTCCACAGTCAGCACTAGATGCTGGGGTGAGAGTCGTAAAAACAAACAGCTAGACATCCTCATGAATGAAAATAAAAAACTAGTCACTGATGCTAAACTTTAAATGCTCTTTAAATGAGTGATATGGCTTTCTCCTATCCTAAATTGCACTACTGTTAGTTTTCTGAAAGATTTTTTTCACCATGCCAAGATTTTTCTTCTTCTGAGTCTTTTGCTGCAACACCTGGACCCAGGCAAGCTTCTGGTTCTGTGTCTGTTTAACCCTCACTTCTGTTTCCAATTCTGCCTCAATATTAAATCTGATTTTGAAATATTTTATTTCAAGGAATGTCTTCCAAGTATGCCGAGCTGTCAGGAGTTTACATCAGCAAGTATTTACCACTCCAGTGAATTTACTCAGTGGAGGAGAATCACTGTTCCATTACCACAGAAGACTTGGTGAGCATTTCTTTCTTATTCTTTTTTTTTAATTTATTTTTTTTAGTGCAGATAGTTCATTTGCTTTTATATTGCTATGACAAAGATCAAGTCCTCTGTAGATCATGCTCAAGCTGGTGGGTGGGGTACCAGGTCTGACCCAGTTGTGGGTATTTAACATAAAATGCCTTCCTTACATAATAAGAGAGTGAAATGTTGGTGAAGTTGCCAGAAACTATTGTCTAGGATTGTTTTTAATACATACTGTGACTCTTCTAATAAAGTTCAGACCTTTTCAAAAATAGTGGTGCTTGTCTGTAAATGGCCCACTGGAGGAAGACTTTATTTGGATTGTTAATTTTTATTTTGCACATTCCTTATTGTTTACATCTTCAGACCAAAGCCTTGTATAAACAATAACTAATGATTCATTTCTGGGAATTTTTTACTTCTTGTTTCTTTTTATAGTGTGTCTTTCAAAAATAACATTCTTTTCTACAAAAAAACAGCAAGAAAAATTCTCAAAAGCCCTACCCTATTCATCTTATTGTAATCAAACTTGTTTTGCTTGCCCTAACATTTTTATTTATTTAACTGGATGATTTCTTCCTTTATTTATTTTAAAAGCTTTATTATAATATACAAATAAAAAAATTGACATAAATCTCAAAAATCTTCAGGGCTTCCTTCATTTGAGAATTAAATTATTCCAATTAGAGTTACACCTTGCTTATGTTTGACCTAAATGCATCCCAGGGATTGCAATGAGAGCTTGCTCAAATTAAGTTATCATTTTATTTCCCTGTCCTTCATCATTTTTCTGCACTCTCTATGTCCTCAATACAATCCATTTCTACCAACCCTCCCAGCGATGATACATTTTTCCAAAAACACTTGCCATTTTTGCTATACAGATAGTACTCAGAGTTTCCTATTTCCAGACAAAACATCAGGGACAAATATTGAATCTTTAAAGTGTATCAAATCAGATAATACCAAATGGCACAAGTAAGTCTATGAATAACTGCTTTGTATTATTAGTGTACTTACATGTCATTGTGTGCCACCATCTGTAAAATCTGTGGTTTGTGTAGGCACTTAGGAGTTTAAAAAACTGTCTGCAGTCTTGCAGGATATAGTCCAAAGTACGCTGTTATTTTTATATTTATTTGTAAAATATATACCATATTCAAAGTTATTATTATACACTGTATAGTTGATGTTAATACCAATGTTGTGGGCTTTTTTTTCTTTAGGATCTAATAATTTTCCTCAGCATATGAGGTGACAGAAGCAAATAATTCCATTTTAATTTAGGAGACTGTGGGGAGAAATTATGATGAAATAATAGCCGGGTTCCTGTTTTATGCTGTGCACAAATCATAAATATTTCACACTCTGTATCTTGTATCTGAAGGGATTCCCGTCTGTTAGCAGAGTTTTGTTTGTAATTAAGGAACAAATTACCACTGAATATTACTTTGCTCTTCATAAAACACTATGTCAGTATGACTGTGTTGTACTCCAGAGTAATTGAAGTGAAGAGGAAGTATGGCTGCATATTCCCCACCAAAAGCAATCCAACACACCAGGCGCACCTCAGCCACTTTCCCTCTTTCTTCCCTCCTTTCCACTGCCAAAGAGCAGACCGAGAGCTCAGTCACTCCTTTGGGTTGAGGTTGGGAGGAGATTTTTTTGCGCTTTTAAAGCACACTTACTAATAGAGGGTGAGTTTCTGCCTTTACAAACCTGGGGGTTTCTGGTGAATGTTTGAGGTGCAGAGCTCCTCCACCACCCCAGCCACACAGAGGGCTTCACACTAGGGTCCTGGTAGTGAATACACTCTGTAGAGCTCTTCTTCAGAGTGCTATCCCTCCCTCTCCTCTCCTTCCCCCTCCCACTCTCCACTGCAAAAAGCACCCATGGGTGAAAAGTTAGTAATCATAGAATCATAGAATGGTTTGAGTTGGAAGGGACCTTAAAGATCATCTAGTTCCAACACCCCTGCCATGGGCAGGGACACCTCCCACTAGAAGAGGTTGCTCAAAGCCCCATCCAGCCTGGCCTTAAACACTTCCAGGGAAGGGGCATCCACAACTTCTCCGGGCAACCTGTTCCCGTGCCTCACCACCCTCACTGTAAAGAATTTCTTCCTGGAATCTAATCTAAATCTCCCCTTGCAGTGGCAAAGGCGAGAAGCAGGTCTTCTGCCTTCCCAAGCCCAGGGCAAGGCAAAGGGCGCTCTGGGGACCTTCCTTCTGGCCCAGCCCCATGAGACAAGAGCTGCCAAATACACATCCCGCCCTGTGCTTACTACTCAAGGAAACAAACCACCTAAATGAGGTGTCAGGACTGGGACTCGAGGTCTCATTAGCCTTGCTCTGGCCCTCAGTAGCCTCATCGTGCCCTCACACCCCTGCGCATCTCCCCTAAGGTGGCTGGAGCTTCCATCCCTGCACGCACAGCTCTTGCTGAGGGTTTGCACCTCGGGTACATCAGGCTGTGGTGCTGTGCTCACGCGGCAGGAAAATTGCTCGTAAGACTACCTATTTCTCTTGTAAAACTTTCTGGGTGTGCTGGTGCTTCTGCACATCTGTAGATGTTCTGCATCTGGCAAGCACGAGTATACAAGGTCCTTGTGTTTTGTCTGAGATTCGGGGTGTAAGGGAATCTGCTGCAACAGTGAGACTTGTATTGGAGAAATGAAATGTAGGCACCTGCTTGCTGGAATTGTATTGTACTTGCGCCGAACATTTCTAACACTGATGAAAATTAATTTCAGTTTTATGGGAGGCATTTACATATGAACAGGCCTTAATGAGATACAAGCAGCTGTCAGTTGCTGACTTCATAAACAAATCAACACCTAATGACTGAATGAGAGTTTCAGCATAATTGGGTAAATGTAATTATGGTAACTCAGAAGGTAGCAAATATAATTTTATCAGCTACAAATTTGCATTAGATAGCTAGGGTTTTTAATATCAGGAGGAAAGACATTTTATTTTAAATCATATATCTGAAAAATTTTATAACAGAAAGAACATCATTTCCCTTGCAATACATCTGGGATCCACCGTGATTTCCTTGTGCTTATGTAAAATGTCACGCAACAACAGTGACTTTTATTTGACATCAACCTGACTCAGATATGTCATCAGAAAGCCAGATCACCTTCCAGTAGCATCAAAAAAATGAAAAACCTTGGAAGAAATATGAGAAACTGCGGAGGTTTATTTTGCTTATAATAAAACCCCTTTTATAACTCCTTGATGCGGCGCTTCCCATTTGAATAGGTGTCCAAATGATGACTGTCCAGAAAGCCAGTGTTTTATCATTGAGAATACAGCTGACACTCAGCTTCTTATTCTCTTTTCTTAAGTAACACGGCTTTTTAAAATTGTTGATTACCATTTTTAACAGCATAATCCTCTTAAGCCGTTGTTACCTTGAGGCGCAGAGCTGCCTTGGACAGCTTTCAGACCCAGTGAGTGGGGCTGGCTTTCCAGCGCCTTTGCTTTTGCGAGTTCAGCCTGACACACGTTTTCCCTCACCCCACCACCTCTAGCCACACACCTTTCACTAACAAACACCAGAGGAACCCAGCCACAATGCTCTCCTTCCTGTCACCTGGACAAACAACACGACATCATTTTATTGTGCTGAGAGGTCAATGGAGGGTTTTTTGCCTGCTCTAACAGCGTTCTTTGCTTTCAGTATTGTTATTTTTCTCAGTGCATGTGAGACTTAACACCAGTCATTACTGCTCTTTCTGAAGCCTGCAGTCTTTCAGGGCTCTCTGTGGTGCGTTCATGCTCTGTAGTGAGCATGAGCAACACCTCCGAGGTGATGTGCTGGCTTCAGAGCGCTCCAAAAATAAAGAGTAAATAATTGTGCTGAATATTGACTGCCCATTGTCCCTATGCAAGCTTAGGAAGTCCTTCGTGTGCAGATTACTGGTATTGTGGATACTTTTAATGGATAATTCATAGCTCTTGTAATGTAACCCATCAATACATTATATCCTGAGGGAGTATTTAATCGGCAGATCTGCCCCTGCAGATTAGCTCTGCATGCTGTAAAAACGCTTACAGTATTTGCAATATCAAGCAGATACTTAAAACAGACAAGGGTCATTTCAATTAAAAATCAAGCCCCTGTGCAGCATCACTTGTCTTTTAAAGAAATTCAAAATTGGTATTTTAAAAATTTCTCTAATCTCATACTAAACTAATCTTTGTATTGCTGCTGGTATGTGACTGGATGGCTAACTGCTCTGCAGTACTGTCCATTTTAGCTGCACAGACCTCATTTATCTATTTTTTCACTTCCATACATGCAAACAGATTGCTCAGCCAATATTCATTTTAGTAACTATTCATTTACATAAATTTTGGAGGGCAGTGGGAAAGGCTTTTTATCTTAGAGTAACAGCGTTATATCCCATGCCATCATAACGTAGATATATGGATCAGAAACAAGCTAGGAAAGAAACTACTAGCTGTAGGAACCTCCTGCTTCTCATTCTCAGCTCAGCCAGTCAGCCCTTGGCCTTTCCCAATTTAAAGTCTGATTTTTAATTCTCCGCAGTCAGCCTTTGTCATCCCCTCCACAGTTCTGCAGCTCGGCCCCAGCACCCACATTGACCCCACCACCTTTTTTTTCTCAGACCCATCACTCAGCCTGCGTAGCCCCTTTTGCTCCACCACAATGAACACTTTCCCGTCTTTGTTTCATTTCACATGCAATATTATTTTTCTTAATCTCATTCTGGCACAAGCATGGTGTGGAGGGTCCCTGCATCCTCCCGCTGGGAGCTGTCACTAGCCAATGCCTGTAGCCTGATGGATGTGCACAGGTTGGCAGGGCAACTTGGAAAAGCTCAATGGTGACAAAAATTACACTTCTAGTCATTCGGTTTCTTCTTCAGCCCTGTTCTTTGAAGGTGGTGGGTGTCAGGCTGGGTTTGGCTAGCAGGAATCACTCAACATGGAAAATGTCAATGTCGCATTGGACTACGTCCTATAGGGCCAACATCAAGCACTTTTTAATAGATAGTGTTAACTGACTCCCCTATAATAAAGAAGAATAAAACTGCTGAATAGAAACTATTTAACTAGAAAGGAGAAATTACAGCAAGGTTTTCTGCTTGAAGAATATTACAAATATCCAGAGCTTTGTTACATACGGGCAAGTGATCTAATCCAATGATTATCCACCACAAACCTTGGGTGTTACAGATTTTGTTTGAGTAGCTGGCCAAGAGCAAGCTATTTGCAATGTGAAAAAAAAAAAAAGGTGCTGTGAAACAGGATCTTTGTCAAAAACTTGGAATGGCAATGTTACCAATGGTATGAGAACAAAATCTGGTTTAGAATCATCCTGACAAAAAAAATTCTAATAAAACCCAGTCAACTATTGTGGCATGAAAATAGTTGGTACTCAAAGGTGAGAAACACACTCAATAACTTTAATAGATTTAATAAAAGAAACCTTTTTACACAACTTATAGCTTGGTAACTGTGACCAAAACTATACACATCAGTCACACCCTACATCCGTCTTTGTAGTTTTGCAACCTGTGACCCTCACAGAATGGCACTCTGTAAAAATCCAATAAGATTCATTGATAGGTTTATCTCAAAATAAAGCACAAAGTCCCTGTAATGCCTCTACAGCCTTCCTCAGAAATGTCATGAATGATAGGAAAGTCCTTTATATAGCCCCGTGCAGCAAGTGGCATCAGCTAGAAAGTCCATTTACAATAATCTGTCTTTGGTTGTGCCAGTCTTTGCAGGCTGGGCTGTGACTGTGATATTTTTTATAGTTGCATTTTATCATTTTTTCCTACCGTTCTGTAAAGAATTGCAAATTAAAACATTGTTATTGGTTTTAAGGTCCAGTGCCACACGTTTCCGCTGGAGTCAGTGCTACTACACAGCCCAAGACGAATGGGCCTTAGACAACATCTACATCGGACAGCAGTGTCCCAACATGTGCAGCGGACATGGCTGGTGCGACCACGGCGTTTGCAGGTATAAAGCATTTGCCAGTTCCTCTTAACAGTGGTCTCCTGACTCTTCAGGTATCCTGTTACTTTGTATGTGGGGTTTTTTGAGTGTTCTTTTTAATTTTAGATTAAAGGTTAAAGAATAAAAGCACTAGGGAGGAGTAAGACCATTCAAGTAACAGCCAGTTGCTGCACACCTCTCTGTCCCAGAACCCACACCCTTGCCAGATCCAGGCACTGGAAGAGCTTTCAGCAGCACAGGGCTGCTCTGCTGCAGGTGGCTGGTGGCCCCTCCAGCCCTTTGCACAAGGACCCCAGGGACCAGCTAAGTATGGGAGCTGCTTCAGTGGGTCACAAGGATGCCAGGGACCAGCTCAGCACTGCTCGGCAGCTGCTGTCAAACCTGGTGCAACACGAAGGGCACAGACTACTGCCTGCTAGCTTCAGCCTTTCTGGACACCACAGGGGGTGGGGGGGGGAAGAGGGGAGGGTGTATGTTTAGAAATAAGATATAGCTTTTTTCCATTATCCAGTTATTCCAGTTTGTTTCCAGTTTCCAAAATTCCAATCCCAGAATGATTTGTTATTTCACATGTATTTTTAAAAGGTCAGTGCACCGCCTTAAGTAATTGTCAGCATCAAATAAAGTTTTTAAAAGCTTGTTATGTTTATGCTTCCTTCCAGGTGTGACTCTGGGTTTCAGGGTACTGAGTGTCAGCCTGAAAATACCCTTCCTTCGACTGTCATGTCTGATTTTGAGAACCCAGACAGCCTGAAGACAGAGTGGCAGGAAATTATTGGGGGAGAGATCGTCAAGCCTGAAGAAGGCTGTGGGGTTATCTCCTCTGGCTCCTCCCTCTACTTCAACAAGGTACTGAGGGGTGGGTAATGTGTGTTTGAATGGAGCATGATGTGGTTTCATGGCAAAGAAAAGGAAGGTGGCAGAAAGCTGCACACAGCAGGAGAAGTGCATTAACCAGCGCAGCTGTGCTCTGCAGGTAAACAACAAAGCAATCAAGAGAGATAGGGACTGACACGTGCATTATGTATTCAAGAAATACCAGCTGTAATAAAAGGAAGTAAATCGCCAATGGGCTGGGAAGCACGTACATTCAGACTGTCTTAACTGTGTGCTTTGTGTTCTAAGACTCAGCTTGGCTTTCCAGGGGACATGCAGCTTAAATTGAGGTCACAGGCCCAAAACTAGTGAAAAAACAACCCCTCCAGGCTCTTAGAAAGTGGTTAGCATGTAGGAAGATACTCTGTTGTATAACTTGGAAGCTTTGCAGACAAACAGATCAGGAAAGAGATATAGGGAATTCTGCTAATTAATACCAATTATAACTAAAATAAAAAGAGGTCTTTATAACCAGATGTAAGATTATGGGTTGTAATCACAGATTTATTTTTTATTGTTGCTCCTCAGGTCTAGTACTGGGTTTGGTTTTGTTCTTAATTGAAAGGAAGACTATAAATGCAGCTATGTGCTTCTCTTTTAAAGGTTTGATCAAACTGCCACTGCTGTCAGGAGAGCCAGATTAGTCCCAGAAGAATAACCCGATATGCAAGGCAGTGTAATTGTGTGTTGTTTACCTCATTACAAAAATCTAACCCATCGAATAATTTTCGGCACTCCTACATAGTCTCACATGCAGCTCCCCTGGAAATGCAGCTCTGTGCTGAAAATTTCATAATAGACCAATCAGTATAACTAGCTAATTGTGATAATTGGTTTTTTTTATATAATTGTCTTCTCTGTTAGATGTTTTTCCTTTGGCTCGGTTCCTTATGCCAAGTTTCTCAAAAGTAGTTTGCTAAATTAGAATTAACCTGCTATGATCTTTCTTCTGATTTCTGCTAAGGAGGAGTGAAAAACTCATTTAGAAATTCTTGGCTTCTTTCTATTGATCTCTAAGGGTTAGGTTATCATTCATTTCTTGAGCAGTAGCAGTCTGCGAGCCATCAACAGAAGGTGGTTTATTTAATTTCTGTTTAGATCTCTTTCGAGGCATCTAGTGGCCATGCTGGTAGATAATAAAAAATTATTTTTATAGCTGCCCAACAGTTCTGTATTGTTTTGGGAGCTCATATTCACAGGCTCCATTTCTTTTCATTTGCTCAAATAGCCACTTTTTATTTGAATGTCTAATGTTTACTGCCATAATCAATTACTGTCACCAGAATTAATGTTGGCTTTGTTCTGCCGACTCTATCTTTTGTTTTACAACTCATTTTAATCAGTTGTAGGTGTGCTCGCAATACAGGGCTCTTTCAATTAGCCCTGTAATTCTTCTGAGGTTTCATGTCCCTTGTGCCCTTTCCCAATTAACCTGGTTCTGTGATTAGCCCTTTGTCAGGCAGAGCTCCTATGGGGTGTAGGTATGGAAAACCCACCTGGAATAGTTTTATAGCCAGAGTTTGATCCACTGTGGGTCAGTACGTTGGGTACCCTCGGGCAGCCAGGACACACCTGCCCATGAGGCAGCAAGGGTGACTGCATCTTCATTATCCATTACTAGTTTGATCTGATTATGGTAATTTCAAATTCCCATGGGTCTCCAAATGGAGCTGTGAAAAGAAACTACCAAGGGATTAACAGCATCACTTTGGCCAGTATTAGCAACGTGGGGCTGAACCCGAGACTGAGCCCATCTCACTCTCACAGCACCACCCAGGAGGGCTTTACTCAGCTGGAGATAAACCAACAAATAAACCAAAACAGCAGGCATAATTCAAGACCACATCGATACAACAATGAGCTTTTTGAGGATCAAAGGATTCTTCCCAGGTTTTAGTTGTCATCAGTGGTGCAAGCCAAACAAATTTCAAAAATACAAATATAAGCATTCACCTTCCAGAAATTAGTCTTGCAGTGTGATGTGGCCTATTTGGTAGAGTGTACAAATGAGCTATGGACACAGGCTGTAACAACAGTGAATCAAAATGGTTTGAGAAAAAAAGCGATAGACATTTATCTGTTTACACTGACTTGGGTAGAAAGAGGAAAGAGGTGATGAGTGGAACAGAATTTAAATTATCTATCATTTTATTAAAAAACATAGATGATATTTTAAATCTCATCTCATAAATCTTGTTACTTATGTCCAGCTAGATATTGCCACTTGCTTATCTCAAATTTCTCTGGAAATTTGTCATGAAGGTGATGGATAAATAAGTGAGAAAAACAGGGATGTACAGGGAAAACCATAAATTTTACTTAAAACATATGCATCATTTTGTAACTTAGCCCAGGTTTTCCTTTTTGATACCTTTCTGTGCTTGGAGATGGACAGGAACCCATGATTTTTTAGGGAATTAGAAACAGTAGGCATGTTGCCAGTTCTGCTCCATTTTGGGTGGCGGTGCCAGGTTGCAGCTACTTTTAATGAATGCAAAAATCTGATCCTGCGTCCCCTCTCCAGCTGCACCCATTTGGTTTTTTCCTACCTATAACAGCTTGTGGCGGCACGATGCTGTGCTGGGGCAGGGCTGTGCCAGGCAGGGGACACGTGGGTCACCTCTGCAGGGACGCTGATCTTGCCCTCGTGTCCTGCCTCACCACAGGCTTGTTGCTGGGCAATCCCACAAGCTCAGCGTCAAGCAGCAGAGCACAAGGGGAAGAGGGGAATGAGATAATTCCAGTTATAATAAAAGGGTTTTAAACCTGAAAACTCTTTTTTTTTTTAAGCTGAATGTGCTCTGTCTTCCTTTGACAACATGCACGTAGTGACCATGTTGACCACATGTTGATGTCTGAGAGCTGCTTCCTGTTAGAACTCAAAAACATCCTTGGAAAAGCTGTTCACTAAACTTTATGAGGCTATTTTGTCTCTCACTTATTCTTAGGTAAACCTGAAACCATATCCAAGGTTGTAGTTGAGACTCACCTGATTTAAAGCACTTACTAGGTAAAGAGCATAGTTTTGTGTGGGAACAAATCCTGCTCAGGTGAGGCATGAAGAGAAAACGCCCCTCCCTTGTTCTTGTGTAGGAGGTGGGCTTCAAGCAACAGATATTATAGGGGCTAGAATTTCAGATGATCGGGTAACTCTATATAGTGCAAGGTTCAACTGAAAAAAAAGAGACTTCAGAAATGTCTTTTTACTGCTTTGTGCTTTATCATTAAAAAGCTGAGTACTTAAACGCTTGGCCCTGGTTGGTTCAGGATACCCAAGGTCTGCTTCTTTTCTTCTGACGGTACATGGCACCTTGAGGGAATAAGATGATATAGTTGTCTTGAAATTACATTGTGAAGTTGCATTGTGTGTTGAAATGTAACAACAAAAACACTTATGGGATCACACAACAGTGACTAAGACATTAAGGATGGCCAAGAACAGTCATTGTCTGAAAGACAAAAAAAGTCACATTAACACAAAATTCAACATCCTTCATGTTGTGCAATGTTCTGTGCAATATTCATCTATGTTCAACTTCAAATATGTCCATTCATAGTGAAGGTGTCATATTTAATATTATTATTGCCCCTCTATTCTTTGTATTGTAGGCTGGAAAAAGAAAGTTGGTAAGCTGGGATTTAGACACAACCTGGGTGGATTTTGTCCAGTTTTACATCCAGATAGGAGGAGACACTTCTTCATGCAATAAACCAGACAGCAGGGAAGAAGGTGTGCTGCTGCAGTACAGCAATAACGGTGGGATCAACTGGCAGCTACTAGCAGAAATGTATTTCTCTGACTTCAGCAAACCCAGGTATAATTTTCATCTAAATTAAATCCATCCTGCATCAGCTCTTTTTAAAAAAATATTTCTCAATGTATGAAAACATGAATGATAATTTCCAGTTATAATGATTATAAGCCATCATTATATGGAAAATTTTCCAGGCTGCCACAGTAAACTCCTGTCACTAGGAAGGAAGAATCTAATGAAAGTGATCCTTAAAAAGAACTAAAGTAAAATATAAAGTTTCCTATCACTCTCCTTCCATGTGAAACATGACTAAAACACTAATATCTGCAAAACATTAGCAAGCAAATACAGAACTTGCCCAAAAGAGGTGTAGAAATCTGCCATTTCCTCTCACTCTGGTTTCAGATCTAATGAATATGTATTAATGTCACATACAACAAAACTTAATTTAAAGAAATATTTAAGGAGGAGAAGAAATCATGTTCAGAACTTCAAATTTGCTGTAAGATAGCTTGTCTGTGAAAATCTAAATTGCACTTGTCTGCATAGGTATTACGGTGATTTCTATTGCCTGTAGTTCATGTCTTTCAATATGTAAACAATTTTATCTTCCCATCTTGTCATTTGGACTGGACATGGACGATGTTTTCAGAAGGACTTCTGTAACTCCAAAAACTGTACTTTTCTAAAGGTGATCTAGGCACTTGGAAGTATAAGTGAATAGAATAGAATAGAATAGAATAGAATAGAATAGAATAGAA
>JAOQGH010000001.1:13749259-13843339 GCA_025769975.1 Gallinago jamesoni | reverse complement strand
CCTGGGCACACTGCTGGCTCATGTTAAGCCGGCTGTCCACTAACACTCCCAGGTCCTTTTCTGCCAGGCAGCTTTCCTTTTCTGCCCCAAGCCTGTAGCGCTGCCCGGGGTTGTTGTGACCAAAATGCAGGACCCAACAGGTCCATCCTCTCTGTTAGCAGACTTTTCTTTGAATTTAATTTTCTTTGAATTTAATTTTCTTTGAAAATATTGGGTGCATTTAAAGAATCAGCTGCAGTGTTTGCAGCTGTGTCTCCCTGTGTGGGAACAACCTGAGTCCTATCACAAAACTATCAGGCGGCTAATCTTTGTCACAGAGGGTGTAATTATATATCTCCTCAAAAAGTCAATATAGAAATGTTGGAAATTACTTTTTTTTTTTAAATGACAGAAAATACAAATCACAAAATTAGAAAGCTGATCAGAAAGTTGAAGTTATTCTGAAGTCACACTGCAAGGTGATAGTACTTGTTGTTGGTTTCCTTTTCATTTCTAACAGAACTTTTATGAAAAGCCAGCATTTGATTACCCTATGAACCAGCTGAGCGTGTGGTTAATGTTGGCCAACGAAGGGATGACCAAAAATGAAAGTTTCTGCTCTGCCACACCCTCTGCCATGCTCTTTGGTAAATCGGATGGAGACCGGTTTGCAGTGACTCGAGATTTAACTCTGAAGCCTGGATACGTCCTTCAGTTCAAGGTATTCCTTCAACATAAATCCTTGCAGAGTGTCAGTACAACTGCCCTTAGTCAATACTTGCAAGATGTCACTGGGGCTACAGGTCAAAACAGGGTGATAAATTACACCGCTGAGTAAAATGGTGTGAAGAGCACAAGTATGAATTCATACAGAATAAAATATCATGCTGCTTTCTTAAAGAACAGCCAAAACTTTGGTGTAGGAGAGTTTCTTTACCCCTCTGGAGAAGTTTTAAAGCTTGTTGTTCTTCAACACATTTCAGAAGTGGATTGAAGTGACTGTCATTACACTCAAGTCAGTACTAGGAAATGCTACTGCACTGTCAAGGGAAAACCAATTTATCCCATCTGGGGCTCCGTGACTACAAAAGCTCCATTGTGGTTTGTGGACATTTTTTGTATTTTAAACTATTTAAGGACTTACAAGCTGCTCTGAACTCCAGTGTGGGTTTTTCATATAATTTACTTTTATTGTGTCAGTGAATATAGGCTCCAATTAGCATTCTCTTCTTTAAAGGGCTTACAAAAATTTCAGTAGTCTGACAACACATCAGAATATGGGCTCCAAACAAAGTGTATTTGCTTTGACAAGCTCTTGTTTCTGAACCCTAATCAAAATTTTATTGAGTTTATAATGAAATCCCATTGGTGAATTCTGGAGGTTGGTTGCAATGCAGTTTTAATGAGCTCACCACAAATACATGGTCCTTACATAATTGGTGGATACAGACACTGAATAATTTACAAGTGGAATTATTAAAGAGATTAGATGTTTACAGGCAGCTTTTCAAATATAATTCCCACAGTCCTATAAATAGGAAAGTTAGTTAGAAATAATGGGATTTGTAAAATAATCTCATTTCCTCTAAAAGTTATGCTAATGAAATGCTATACAAACTGAGGGATTGCGACACAATTTCTGGGTGAGTATTGCTCATAGTTTTATACTTTAAACTGTTTCAACCCCAAAAATATTTCAATATATAAATACCATTTAGCCTGGAAAAGATGTTATTTGCCTCTTCACGATTTTCTTCTACTTCAGTGACGAAGTCTCCATTCTATATGTTTGATGATCGACAACATTTCAACAATTGATTAGTCTAAAAAAGCAATATTTAAAAATATTTCAGACACCTTCCATCCCTGGAACATTTAGCAATGTAACATAAGTATACAAAACAAAATCAACATGAGTCAGAGAACAGTGAGTTCTTCCTTACAAAGCCTATTATTTAAATCCTGAATTTATACTCCTCTCAGTTTTGGAAAGCTTTTTAACTGGCCTGCACATAAATGTGTTAGTCCTATTTGCATGCTTTAATTTTAAACATATGGTTAAATGCTTTCCTGAGTTTGTGAAATTTCCATTTTAAATAGCTGCCTGGAATAATTTTGCATTGATAAACTCAAAGACAGTAATTTGTCAAAATTATTTCATTTTACATGAATGATTTTGTTTTACATTTTACATTCTACAGCTCAAGTAGAATTTCTGCAGTAAAATAATGAAAACTAGTCTTTTTCTGGTAGCTTGAAAAATGAAACTGAAAACTTCAAATCAGCAGTTGATTTTTATCTTGGTCACATTCTTGTTTCACATTTTAATACACATTTCTTTACTCCACCCAGTTTTCGTCTATTCTGGGGGCCCAGCCTGCGGTGCCAGCCCCCAAACATCATTCCTGCGAGGCCAAGGATTAGGCTTTGGTCAGGGCTCGCAGCCCAGGGCAGGGGTGACCTGGGAGTCAGTCAAAGGTGGTTTGCAGTCAATAAATAGCAGTAACAGCATGGGTTTCTTCAGCTTGTATCTGATGCCCTGCTTTTTTGCAGCTGAACATTGGTTGTACCAACCAGTACAGCAGCTCTGCTCCCGTCCTGCTCCAGTACTCGCACGATGCTGGGCTCTTCTGGTCGCTTGTGAAGGAGGGCTGCTACCCTGCATCTCCCGGCACGAAAGGATGCGAGGGAAGCTCCCGGGAGCTGAGTGAGCCAACCGTGTATCACACAGGAGACTTTGAGGACTGGACAAGAATTACTATTGTTATCCCCAGGTCGCTTGCAGCCAGGTACTGTATGTTGTGTATCAGTGATGCCAGTGGTGCCTGTAAATTAGCTGCCTCTTCTTTTGAAGCTGCACTAGAAAAAGTTACAATCTGTGAATAAAAGTGGTGTTAAAAGTCATCAGATCTGGGAAAAATATACTGTGCTCTCCAAAACAGGAAAAGCTCTCCATTTTAAAGGTGTCAAATGGTCTATAAAATTAAATTTCAAAGCAACAAGGTACCCAGAACATTTTAATTTGACATCAGTCTCTTCATTGTAGAGCTGTCTATCTTTATGCGTATCAGTTAGGTCAGAGGCACTAGCAAGAGAGTGATATGTCACTTGAATCAAATTAACCATTTGAACAGGATTGTTTTTACAGTTACCGTTGGGAAAAAAAAAACCCTAGAAGGGTATTTGAGCTTCTGTGTAATGTGCTGTGCCATTGAGGTTGGCTGGGACAGCCAAAGTGAAAGGAGGGAGGAACGGTAGGTGTGCTCATTTGCAAGCACGGCCTCGGCATTGGGTTAATATGAATGAGAAAACATTAGACAGTGAAAGACAAAAATAGCCTTGAAATTAGGAGGCTTTTCTCAGTCTCACTTGGATTTGGCTGAAATTTCTTGCTCCCCTGGCTCGCTGTCTCATGGTAGCCCATGGCTGTGTCCCCGCTGCCTCCTGCCGCTCTCCCCCCGGCATCCCCCCAGGGTTCAGCCCCATCCTCCTGCTGCCAGCTCCTCATCCTCAAGCCCTGGCAGATTTTGAGTATCTGGCATACTGTGTAGCAGAAGAGCTGGTGCCTTTCCTACAAGGAGTTGAAATAGCAGTATGTACCATAACAAGTTTGTCTTTTCTTCAGTAATTAGCCAATAAAAGCAGGTGCCAAATTGCACAGATCTGACACCAGCTGATTTGATTTACCCAAAACAAGCAGTGCAGAATCAATAGCAGCAATCTGTTTGGCATTATGTTCAGTAACGTGATCAGGAATAAGAAGCTCATGCTAATACATTAAAAATGTAAGTATTGTGAGTACGATGAGGGTCTTGGCATGTTGAAAACCGAATTTGTTGTGGATCACTTTGGAAATCATCATTAATGGATTATTCAGAGAGCATTGCATTTCAGCAGTTGGTACAGAGCACTAGCCCAATGACCACCTACCTACCAAATCCCAGCGCAGAGCAGAAAAAAAGCAATAGGTTTATTATATTTTATGCAAGTAGCAAGGAGGATCTTAGTTTGGATCCATTATTCCATTGCATTGAAAATGAGATTTTAAATCTGTTCCCCTCTCTGGAACTCCTGTAAAATGATTCAGCTAAAAGTTAAAGGCTGAAAATTAATAACCAAAGTATTTCTTCTTCAACAAATTTCCTATGCAGTGGGTCAGCTGGAGTAACTTTGTGTGGCCTCACTGAAGTTAAGGATTTTTTCAGGAATTTCATGTTGTCATCCAATAATAGAAATTTAGTATTTCTGTCCACGTGTCCTGTAGGAAACATTATTTGCCATTGCTTTTAGAAGTTGGATGACTTTTTTTTTATCCAAATTACCTGAAAATTTTTTACTCTGAATTATACGATCCTGTAATAAACTCTGCATCACTGCCAGTACTACATTCCTTTCAGAACAAAATGAAGTTCTGGGATTTTAATAGGTAATTAGCTGTTCAGGTTGACCTGAGTAGTGAAAGGCCTCTTCAGAGTCATGCCTGATCATTCACTTTTGTTGATAAAACCGTGTTTCTGTTCTTTGAATCACACCAATGGATATGGGCCAAAGAAATAGAAGAAATCAAAATGCATCCAAAAAATCTGGAAAAAAGTGAAGTGAAGCTGCACAAAATGTAGGATGTCAGAAATATTTTCCAGGCATCCATTTGCATCTTATTTGCAAATGGCTAATTTAGGCAAAGCTCCTTTTAAATCTTAAGCAGAGAGCAGTAGGTCTTGAAGCTGAGAATAGTAATACTGTGCCCTTCACCGTTGTTTCTCTGCAGTAAGACTCGGTTCCGCTGGATCCAGGAGAGCAGCTCCCACAAGAGTGTGCCTCCTTTCGGCTTAGATGGCGTTTACATTTCCGAGCCCTGCCCCAACTACTGCAATGGCCACGGGGACTGCGTCTCGGGGGTCTGCTTCTGTGACCTGGGCTACACAGGTGAGACAGCCCTTCTTAGGTGGATTACAGTAGGCATTGGCTGAATTAAAGCTGTAAATCTAGCATCCTGTTTTTCCTCTCCAGCATGCTGGCAAAATATAAGGTGGCATAAATTTCACAGGCTGCCAGCAAGAATCTTTTCATTTTGTTAAATAAAATTCAGCACAGGCAAAACAGAGCAGCTGAAGGCAGTGGACACTGGTGATGTTTCTAGCAACTACAGTCTTTTGCGCATCACCATCTGTATGAATGGGAAGGGACTAGCGATAAAAGAGAAAACAAAATAAAATATTATAAACTAAAAAGTCTGCTTAAAAGCCTTTTGGATCATCTTCAAAAGAATTGCTGCTGGTTTTGAGTCCCCTGGCCATCAGATGGCATGGGACCAGGAGGGAACATATGTTCTGACAGGCCCTTCTGTGGAAAATTATGCTCACTTTTGGTTTCAGGGGCTTTTATACTGAAATACAAAAAAAACAACCCCAAACCTAATTTAAAAAAACAGTGATTGATACAACCACTTGCACAGTGCACTCTTCAACCCGCTATACCATCAAAGCAATAAACTGACATCTTTTGTTCGATTTGTTTAAAATGAAATAAAAGGGTAATATTTTTCTGTTTACATAAAATGCCTTATCAACATAATGCATGGCTGTTTTTCACCTCGAGAAATAAGACATATTGAAGGTTAGAGGAAGAGGGCTTATTCTGCCTACGAAAATTTGTAAAGCTGATTTAAAAAGGGTACAATCCTGTCATCAGGACATTTTCTTAGAAAAGCCTGGTACTTTCTCACATGTGGATACAACAGAACTGTCTGACAATGTACTGTATCTGACCTTTACTCTGTTCAGCACAGTTTCACCAAAGCATCTCCCATGTATTTTTTTTTGTCTTGAAGCATCGCATGGAACCTGTGTGTCTAATGTGCCCAATCACAGTGAGATGTTCGACAGGTTTGAGAGGAAGCTAAGCCCTCTCTGGTACAAGATAACAGGAGGTCAGGTTGGGACAGGCTGTGGCGTGCTCAGTGATGGAAGATCTCTGTACTTCAACGGACCTGGCAAAAGGGAGGCGAGGACTGTTCCCCTGGACACCACAAATATCAGGTCAATCCTCAGTGCTGCTTCTCACTATTGCCTGTGTATTCATGTTGTCTCCTCTCAGCTATTACAAGTGTAGATGTGAGAAGATGAGAAATGTTTTTCTGGTAATGGCAACCTGTACAAGAAATCTTAAAGGCAGAGAAATTACTTTTTTGTTCATTCCGGTGCACTATTTCATTTTCTCTAGAGAGAGTACTTAGGTTAGAAACAGTGGAATAGCAGTATAAAAAAAATATGAACTCTTTGTCCTTCTGAGAAGATGCTTTGCACTGTATTCTAGATGGACAGACAGAAGACATGGTCTTGAGTCTGCACAAAACCTGCCTATAGGTGGACAGAAAATCTCCCTGCGTTGAGTTGCAGGCACGCTGATGGTGCAGCAGTGAGCTGGTGTTTACTTACCAGATGTTGTGAATTAGTCCACTTGTCAGAAGTGTAAAAAAATGTAATGTGAATTGTTTCTCTGCAGCCAAGAGGCTAACAAGCTTTCACCTCTCTCCCTGCTACCCCTGAATCCTCCTCTGCTGGTAGTAATTATCCCTTTTCTCTCAAATTGTCTAACTGATTAACGTAATTAGGATAAACAAAGGGCTGTTAATTCGAACCATTATTTAGCCTGGAGTCTGCTGCTCCATTGTCCAGTCTCATGAGGGATCACACACTTGAAACCTTGCCCACCCTACAGTTATATCAGTTAGCTTAATAAAAGATATTTTTCCTGACAAATGCTGCTCTGGGAGTAAGTAATGCTGTGATTTGCTGCATTATTTAATTTTGGGGCTCATTCAGCAAAGACCAGCCACGAGTTACGGCCAATGCTCTCCAGCTCAGAGGATTAGGTCAGTATGGGTGCTGTGGCTTTTGGGGGCATCCTTAGCTTCTCCCCAGCACCGAGCAGCACAGCACTACCTGCCTTTCCTCTGTCCCCTGCCTGTGTGACAAATCCTCCTCTGACAAAGATGTGAATTATTTATATAATTATGTAAATTACTTAATTTAATTAATTAATTGTTTGACAAATACACTTTGGACAAGTACATGTTTTCATTAGAACTCTGGGAAGATGGGAGCACTTCTTTTCTGTTCCACTGTCTTTCTAAATCTCATGTTATTAATCCTGTGAAGCATAATATTCGAAGTAACCACCTCATCAAGGAGTCTATGTTCAAACAATATTTTTGAGTTATTCCTTCTCTCCTGGAGAAATCTTTTTATAAAAGAAAAGGATTTTCTTTAGCTTTAAGATTACTTTGAAACCACTTTTAATGCCAGATATTCATATTTATAGCTTTCCATTTTTATAGAGTTTGAACCATTTAAAAAAGCTGAAAGAAGTTTTAAAATACAGAGCAATGTTCTTTCTTGACTTTTTTAATCTATCACTGTTTCCATTTTGCATGAGAACATGTCTCAAAACTGCCCCAAAGACATAAATGGCCAGAGGGACACCCCATGAGAGCATTTAAGATCACTCTTCTGAGCATACACTCACCGTGTGAGCTGCTCTCCTGCTACAACTGATCATTTTGTTGAAATAAGCCAGCACTGATTTTTTTTTTTATGAATATCACGGTGAGCAGTTTAACTTCCTTGAACAAGTCAAGCTTGATACCACATCCCTGTGCTGTTTGCGAGGCAGAACAAAAGCACTGGTCATCTCAAACACAAATGGGACTAACCTCAATTTTTCAGCCAAACATGTGCTCAAGGGTAAGATCCATCTCATGCAGCTTGACCAGAACATGGACTCCTTAGACTACAGCAATTACCTCAGGCTGCTTTTGTGCTCAAAGGAGAGTTAGTTACTTCAAAAGGGCAATGCAACTCATCCTAAAAGAGGGTTAGCTAAGGCCAGTGCTTTGTCTTCTGGAAACATGTCATTAGAAGGGTATCTGGGTTGATCATGTAAGACTTAGACATCCAGCCTTCAGACACCTTGTTTAGAACTGGTGCATCCCACTTCAACGTTTGAGACTGTCTGTAACATTAACTAGGTCTTTTTTCCTAGAAGCGAAGGCAGACGATGTTTGTAAGAGTGTGAAGGGTTAGCTGAAAGATCCATACCCTAAAAAGAAAATAATTCCTCTGCCTAGACTTTTTTTTCCGTTATTGGAGCTAAAATTAATGTCACTTGAAAGAGGAGATTAGTGGGAAGCGCTTTTCCCTATTTTGGTATTACTTTTTGCATTCAGTAATGCTTTGCATAGAATTCAGTTATCTTATTAGGGGTCATCTTAGCCACTGCACAGTTATCTTTTATTTGTGTGGGGTTTTTTTGGTTGGAAGGTTTTGGTGACCGAGTAAACAGCAGGAAAATACGCCTTGAAAGACATTCCGTTAGATATGTGGATTGAGGGTTGTGAATAGGAAGGCTGAAACTCCTGCAGTAGTTTTTTAAGCTTCTTATTTTTCAGGTTAATAGTGTTTTCCCAGACCTTTTAAGATCTTGTTTCATTAAATCAGGCATGGAAGAGCAAAAAATTGAAAAATATTGCAAGATATTAAAGTTTTATTTTCATTCTGAATTCCTGAAGATCTACCTATGTGTATTCCCTATCATTATCATCTTGCTTCAGTTCCAGCTTTTTGAATGTAGAGTGTAAATTTTATGTAAGGAATGCAAAGATTTGGGGGGATTTTTTTTATTTGTTTGGGGTTTTTTTGTAAGAAAAACAAAGACCCTTTTGCCCTGGCCCTTCTCTTCCAGAGATCTCCATGCTCCCGGTTTTTTCTGCGCCAAAGGGGCTGAGATTTTCCAGCCTGAGGTGCGTGGTGCTGCTGAGGGACACAGCCCAGCAGGGCACTGCCAAGCTCAGGAGTCATCCTAAGAGCATTTAAAACTAACACTTGCTCCCTAAAGCCAGTGACCATAAGTAAGCACTCAATGTTGAGCATGCGTTTTAAGTGCTGTCACAATCTTAGCTTCATTTATCCTATTGTCTCCTTAATCCTTTATACGATTGACTACACTTTTTTCATAGACATTAGGAGAATGTCCCACAGTACTGAGAGAGCTGCAAGTGTCAAAATTCATTTCACCCATACCATTTTTTTTTCTCTACACTTCAGAAACCCCCTGGAGTCTCTCCATCCCTTCCCTCTTGCATGACCCAGTGTGCCAAAGGCACAATTTCACCAGCAATATTTCTGTCCTTCTGACTGACAATGCAATACCTGGATGCATTTTGGTTACTGATGAGCTGCTGCCTCCTATTTTGATGGCCTGTCCCTTATGACAATCTTCACTATCTGCTCAGTGAGAGCATTTACGCATAGTGCCTACCTGGCAGCTAGATAAAAACCACAGAATATTTATTTATTTATTTTTCCAAGCAGTGACATCTGGCTTGTTAGCTCACTTGGCTCCCATCTGCGTTCCAGACTCTGTTGCTAATGACTGTGCAACCATCCCAGAGAGCTGTTCTGGGTCAAACGCTTACAGATCAGATGGGCAGATTCACCCTTCTGCAGAAAGGTGGTTTTTTTTTGTCTTTTGTTTCTGCTTTTTACCAATCCTTACATTGGGCAAGCATAAAAGAGAATTTCATCATAGAACCGTAAATCTTTTCACCTTTGAGACTGCTGTCTAGCGTTTTATTGCCTGAATACAGTCTCAGACAACAGAGCTGCAGCAAAAAATAGGACCTACCTGGATAAATAGTGTAATACTGTCAGCCTGTCTGTTCTTGAGCTGCCTATGGGGTTATATTATAAATGAGACAGATGAGTATATTCTGGCTTGTCCTAGTCTCTATGGATATACAATAATATCTTGCATAGGAGATACCAGTTTCAGTAACAGAAGTGGAGTACAATTGGTTTTAGAATTGGAAGAGGAACCTGACAATGTATATGTAGTGGTGGGTGAGGGAAATTGGAGTCCTAGCTGCATTGGACTGGGTCTGGCTGTAGTCCTGTGGCTTGTCTGTGATTTTACCGATGTCACCACAAATTGCAACCAAATACCCTGAAGTGAAAAGAGTTATCTTTGTGGGAAGTTATTTGAGTAACAAATGAACCCTTTTTTCTTCACATAGAGACAGGAATTCACCTCAAAAATTAGTATTTAAAATAAAAAGGTTACCTACAAACACTAGAAATAATGAAGGCTGGTTTCCTTTAGATTCGCATTCCCTTTTACTCTAAAACTTCTGCTTGGCAATGACTCCATCTGGCCCTATACATTCAATGAAGACACACCCAGCACAAGAGACAAGACAAACATCACCTCAGCGAGTACTCCAGTAGCCATACACAACAGGCAGGTGTCACCTTGAGTCAAAAACTGGCTAGGAAACAAGGAGAATGGCATCACTAACTTTGGGCTTGCAAAAGCTCACTCTGGGGCCAACTCAGGAGCTGCTTCGGGTGTGCAATGCAGACAACCTGTGAAGAAGACATGGATGAGGGGGCGATGGCATTCTCAGTCATCTCAATGCTCTTTACATTAGCTATGGCCCGATAAGACTGAGACAAATGTTGGAGACATGCAATGAAATTGGGTGAGTTAGTAGCAAGGCGTTAATGAAAACAAATTGCCATTCTATAGCGCAATAGGACACATCTAAGAGGAAATTTAAACTACTGTGATACCACAAAGTCACAATTAAAAGTATCAGTTCAGGAGGGGTACCAGGGCATCACTGTGGATTGGGCAAAAAATTGACAATGTTTTGGAGCACAAGGATGAGATAATTACTAATTTGAATACTGCTAGATAGGGATGTTCAAGGCTGAGAAAAAGTTCTGTCAATAAAATCAGCGACACTGTCTCAAAGGGATGTTGCGGCTTTAGAATGGTTGCAGAAAATGGTTATGGGAAAAATCAAGGACATGGAAAACTTTCATGCAGAGAGACAGATGAAAAGGTTGCCATGGTTTACTGTGGAAAGGAGGAGGAGAACGTAGGGAAGTGGTAAAAGCACTGACTACAGGGAAGGTTGCAATAAAAGCAGATCAGGAATATTTTTTTCCTCATCTTGTGATGTGAGAACAAGATGACACTCAATGAAATCAAAATGTATAGGTTCAAAATCAAAGAGTCTACATCACAAAATGTCCCATAAATTCTTTGCACTGAAAATTGTTTACATCAAGAATTTAAGGACCAAAAAGGGATTGGTGGTATGGTGAGGGTAACTTTATTAAAACTTTAATATTGTATTTTAGAGCTTAAACCATTTTCCAGTTAGAAGAAATCAAGGTAAGATGTGATCTAAGGAGCACATTTGCCCGCTTTGGAGTTTTTGAATCTTTGTGTGAAAGAAGGAACTGCTAAAATCTGCTACTCAGTTCAACAATACATTTATTTGGCACAGGATCAATAATCCACATCACCTTCTTCTGTCTTGGGTCCTCCACTGTTTACTGCGGCAATGCTTGATTTCACTGGGAACATTACCTGATCAATAAGCCTGGAATAATGACCTAACTGGAAATGTCACATTAGTTAAGAGAGGAGAATTATCCTGACTGTTCTTGTGCTGTCAGAATATAATTACACTTCCCTTCTACCCTGATTTTTTTAATAGGCTAGTTCAATTTTATGTACAAATTGGAAGCAAGGCCACTGGTAACTCCTGCAACAGACCAAGAGCCAGGAATGAAGGTAAATTCTATTTTCCTTATAATAAGCTTTTTGTATTTTGGGTCTTCTAAAGTGGTTTTGCCTTTTACTGCCTTTACAAAATCAAAAAGATTGTTTTCTTTTTAACATAAATCAGTTACCTCTTCAATTTTCATAAATGGTAAAGAAAACTATTTACTTCTGTTCCGCATTTGTATTTATACTTAGTTCCAACAAACCTAATGGTGATCTGTCAACAGGAGCAAATGTATTGGAGCTGTGATGGTTTAAGACAACATTTACAAGAAGAGGTGCAATAACTTCTATTAGAGTACTTGATAGTGTTGCAAAGACTATATTTACAAGTATAGAGACTTTCTTCAGATCTGAAATAAAAGGAATGAAATTCAATTTCAGGATAATCTGAGGTAGAGTTGTGTGCCTGAAAACTTTTTCAGTTTCTCAACTGCACCACTGAGTCTGACAAAAAGCTGTGTTCCAATCCAAGCTTATGCATGATTTACCTGAGAAGCAAAATTGTAAAGCTGCAGCTGAAAATTTATTTAGTCTAGAGAAATTCATCTCTCCCAGATGTCTTCTCTCTTCTTTTCCCAAAATGCTTAGAATTATTGGGACAGGGGGCTGATATTTGTGTTTGGGAAGGATCAGCAGAGGTTTGGAAGCAGATTCCCCTGTAAAGTGGTCTAGTCGCATGAAGACAGATCTCTGGCATCTAGCAGATGAGAAAACTTCATTTTCCTCTCCTTATAAATCATTTAACATCAGTGAACTGTTTCCTGATACATGGTATTTACATTTACATATTCAGAACTGCCATCTTTCAGCACAGATTCCACCAAGGGATTTTTCTCTCATTTGCACCAGTGTAAGACACAGGAAAATCCATTAGCCTTGAATGTACTGCAGTATAAAAGAGTTTTAAGCGAAGAAATACACATAAGAAGTGCTTCTTTCTTGTGTTGTCCCCTGTGATGAGCTCATAAGTGACTTCACAATTCTGCTCTGTCCTAGTACTTGCCATTCTGTGTGTAAGATATGAAGACTATTTAAAATTATCTAAATATTACAACAATCAAATTTTAAGGATGCTGTGAGCTTGCATAGGTAGCATGAGCATTGGGAACTACCCTTATTGGGAACCCAGCTATCAAAATTCCAACTCAGTGTCCACACAAACTGCAAGGATCCTCGAAATGAAATAAATATTTCGACTATATTAAGAAAGTCACATTATTTCTGTGGTTTTTGTGGTACAATCATTGGTTTCACTGAGGTTGCAAAAAATTTGATCCTTTGAGTTTGGTGAACATAAGCAAGACGAAGCATGGCAGCTGATGAATATGTCACCTTTGCAGTAGGACTTTATCCAGAATATGCTTCTGGACCAGAAGATGCCAAAAGGGTATGGGAGATGCCAAATGTGGCATGCACCAGATGGGGCAGCTCCCCCCTACAGACTGAAGAGTTGCTCCCCTTTGCTCCGTGCCGTCAGACTAACTGCCTTTCTTAATTTTCAATACAGGGCTTGTGGTTCAATACACAAATGATAACGGGATCACCTGGCATTTGCTGCGAGAGCTGGACTACATGTCATACCTGGAACCCCAGGTTGTTTCGATAGACTTACCTCGGGAGGCCAAAACCCCGGCCACCGCTTTCCGCTGGTGGCAGCCACAGCACGGTAAGCAACGCCATCCTAAATATTCACGAAGCAGCTTTACACAACCCGCGTGTCAATGCTTCTCACGTTCTGCAGAAACCTCAGCTTACCAAAAATACAGAATGGTGAACAGTTTGGGTGCTGTAAAAGAACTCTTAGGCTTTCCTCAGTCACACTACAGACATCATTTTCTTTATAGCACCATGCAGAATAGTGGGTTTAAGAGCAAAACTGTTTAAGAGCTAAGTTTAAACTGAAGATGCTGAGGTAACAGAGAGGAGAGGAGAAGAAAAGAATATTACACATAAAAGCCTGAATTAGAGGATTTACCTGAGCATAGAGTGACCTGTGATGCAAAATGGCCTTCACATTTTATTTCGTTTTGGAAAGGAAGGCATAATTTGGCCCTGAATCTGCCTACCTGGTGGCTCCATTCTCCCTATTTTAATATCTCCACACTCCAAAACAGAACTCCTGACCCTGCCATTTCCAGTGTCCCAGCACCCTGCTCCTCACCTTCTGCTGCACCTCCAAAGCCCACTCAGCCACTTTCCACATTCTCAGCTGAAAGTAAAAACCCTGACTGATACCTATAGCCGCTGTGAGAGCTCCTGCCTCATGCAGGGGCACATTAACAGAATTAAAAGTGTCCTGATTAAGTGTCTCACCTTTGTGCAAGGCAGCAGCTCCTGGATCCCTGCAGGAAATACAAGGGGATATTCAGAGATATAACAAAGTACATTTTAACAACAGTTCCCTGGGGAGAAAAGCACACAGCTTATATTCGGGTAACTATGGTATGCAGCCTCAGGATTATCATTTATCATTTTGATGGCTGTTTTTATTTGTACATTTTCTTACAATATATATGCTGGAGTTAATTGCCCTCACTAGGCATGAGAGTAGACAAGGCATGAGGGATGTGATTTAAGTAAGCAGCCAGTTTGTTTGGGGAAAATGCTGGACAGGAACTGGTGCCCCACAAACCATCATTCTGCCATGATCATTTGCACTGGTGAGTGATGCGATGTCAGACCTGTTGCTCCCTACCTGTGTCCTGCTGGTGGCTGCTTGCTCTGGGGGGAACCTGGGTGACATCTGTCCCTGCTGAGAGTGGTCACTCTAAGAGTACCTGATGGCAGCCCCATGGCTCCCAGTAAGAGGGAGGTTGAAATACCACCTTCCATACAAGCGCCCAATAGGTTGCAACCACTCCTCATCACAGACCTTAGCTCTTTCGTAGACTGTTCTTTGTCTGGTGTAACTGAATCCAAAGTGGCCCTATCAGCCATGACCCACATCCCTCATAGAGGCAAGACGAAAGTCCTAGAACATCACCGCGGGCTCACCATTTATTGTCAAGACTTTCCTCCTTCTTCTCCTATGAGGGCAATGATTGTACAATAAAGATGGTGTTTTCAGCATGCTGGTAGAGAGGTGGATTAAAATGAAGGGCTGGAGAAATGTGTTGTAGATGATGGTGAGCTACAGATGCCTGCAGGCTGGAGAGCAAGAGAAGAGAGGTTTCCAGGAAGGAGAAGCTGAAGAACACGTCTATGAATATCATCTATATCCAGAGGCTCCAGCATTTTCTTTTGTGTACTATCTTCTTCCATACAAAAGGTACCTTGAGAACCAGACAGAGGCTTTTCTGATTTAATGTGGAGAACTGCAGAATGGTTGTGACCCATAAAATGAAAATCCTCAGTCACGGTGCTCAGGAAGTGTCTCATTCAAACACAGGGAGAGAGCGTAAGATGATGAAGACACTGAAGCTTGAGAAATGAAGTGGGAAATACCTGTGTTTATCTGAAATAGAAACATACTCTAGAGTCTTGTTTAACAGTGACTGAGCACTGCTCACTGGGTGAACACAGGATGTGGGCATAAAACGTAACTAGCAGGGTCTCCATTAACCCGCCTGTTCTTCTTTTTATAGGGAAGCATTCAGCTCAGTGGGCTTTGGACGATGTCCTTGTAGGGATGAATGACAGCTCTCAAACTGGCTTCCAGGATAAATTTGATGGAACCGTGGATTTACAAGCAAGCTGGTACAGAATACAAGGAGGTCAAGTAGACATCGACTGCCTGTCTATGGATACAGCCCTGGTGTTCAGTGAAAACATTGGTATGTGTCACCAAACATTACTACATTTGTATGTACCTATTTTATAAATTGTGTATGGGTCAAGTTTTTACAAGATGGGAGGTATATGCAAATTCAAGTGTATAGTAATCTGCAAGGAAGAGAGGCTGAAAAAAAGAAGGTAAAAATACAGATAAGAAATCTGAATGACAGTACTGAGAGCATATGCATAAGGTACACTTTTTTTTTATTATTTGTTTTGTTTTGTTTTTTTCTCTTTTCCTAGGAAAACCTCGTTATGCTGAGACTTGGGACTTCCACGTATCAGCCTCCACTTTCTTGCAGTTCGAGCTGAGCATGGGTTGCAGCAAGCCATACAGCAATTCCCACAGCATTCACCTGCAGTATTCTTTAAACAACGGGAGAGACTGGCACCTGGTGACAGAGGAGTGTGTCCCTCCAACTATCGGCTGTCAGCACTACACCGAGAGCTCCATCTACACTTCAGAAAGGTTCCAAAACTGGAAGAGAATTACGGTCTACCTTCCACCCGCAACCAAGTGAGCGTTGTGCTTCTGGCTGTTTGATACAGGTTTTGTTGATCTAATTTGAGCAAACATCCCCAGCTTGGGAATTTTCCACATGTCTTTTAAATTATTAAATGTGTGTTGTCACACCATCGGAATTTTAAATTTCACTTCAAAATATTTCATCAGATATAATGTGAGCTGCAGGAACTTAAGGAAGCAACAACTTGGGATGAGTGAATTTTTAAGTCTATATAATCTATGACAGCAAGTACAGGAATGCTAAACCAAGCTTTTCTAACATTTACCCAATAAGAAGCAAGAATTAATGCCCTGACCCATCTTTTCATATAAAAATATTTTATTTCATTCCATATAAATTGTCATCCAACGTTTAGGCATGTTAGTCATGGCATTCAGCAAGTCAAAATGCACGTTACTGGACGTGCCACCTCTACACTTTTGATCTGGAGGAGAGTTCTGCTTGCCTCCTAGTGATATCATACTGTTGTAAATGGATGTGGCAGATATGCTGCCACCCGTCTCTCTGAATAAAACTGTGCTCTGGTTTAGAAATAACAGATGGGGATAATATTGCTTACCGTTATCCTGAGTAGTTCTGTAACTCTCAAAGCACCCTACACGTTATCTCTGTAAATTTCACCACCCAGAAAGTAAGGTGGTGAAAATGGACACTCAGTAAATGAAGTGGGACTGGGGTTCACATCTTGGTTTTTAATTTCATAGTTTGCTCCGGAGGAGCGTGCATCTTCTCCCAAAGAATTTTCTTCACAAATATAATATCCTGATCCTGTCAGTCTGAGGGCAATTCTCTGTGCGTTGTTACAGGATCAGATGCACAGCACATTCCCTGCCTGAACAAATCCAAGATTATCTAACCCATAGCATCTTGACAGATTATTTTTTTTCCCAAATATTTTCCTTACCTGAGGATAACAAGGCAGTCGGCAATTAGTGTGTATGCATGCAGATGTGTGTACATATTTACTCATATACTGTTATACATACACATGCAAACATGTAATCGTTGGAGTTTTTTACACAACACTTAGCATAAATGAACTTTCATTACTTCTTAGTTTACTGAAGTAATTGTATTGCTTTAACATGGAGCTGTTGAGTGCTGATGTAGCAAATAGTTTCTGCCCAACCACTTTTCTGACCAGCAAGAGTCATAGCAATGCTGACTTTCTCAGTTTTCACTTTCAGCACCTTCCTTTAGAGTCTGATGGAATTTTGTCTTAAAACTAACCTGAGAAAGTGAAACTTCCAGTTTCAGCTGGAATATTAATCTTTTCCAAATACAGAGTCTTGCTTATTAATATACTTTTCCTCGCCTGAAGTCTATGGGATTGTCTTTAAATATTATTTTGCACTTTGTGGAGCAGGTATTTTGATGCCTGAAATACATACACTCTGTTTTTTCCAGCTCTCCCAGAACGCGGTTCAGATGGATTCAGTACAACTATGCTTCTGGTGTTGATTCTTGGGCTATTGACAACGTGGTCCTGGCTACAGGGTGCCCCTGGATGTGCTCAGGCCACGGCATCTGTGATGCAGGTCGTTGCGTGTAAGTAGCAACCTACTTAACATGCATCATAGAAAGGATGTTGTGTTTTATCTAGGTCAGATGGATAACACCTTTTCCTCCCAATTTGTTGCTAGGTGTGACAGAGGCTTTGGTGGTCCATACTGTGTCCCTGTTGTTCCTCTGCCGTCTGTCCTGAAGGATGATTTCAATGGTAACTTGCATCCGGACCTTTGGCCTGAGGTCTACAGTGCTGAAAGGGGAAACCTGAATGCTGACACCATCAAGTCTGGAACAGCTCTCATTTTTAAAGGGGTCAGAGATTACTTACATTGACAAAAAATAATAAAAAAAAAGTAAACTTAAAAACAGGAAGTAAATTTTTTGTTGTTTCCCACCATATGTTTACGTCAAAGTCTTGAGGCTAGAATTGGACATTTTTACTTTTATTGTATTTTTCTGCCCTAATTATGCACCATGTTTGTCACAGTGGGTTTTTTTATGAACAAATGGGTTTCATCTGTTTGTGGGATATTATTATTAGTATTACTTTCATTTGTGGTATAAATTCCTCCTTAACCATCGAAGGTAAAGAATGAGACTCTGTGGCTGAGATTCTTGAGGCCAAGTGAGTGGTTTTGAAATATGGAACACATTACAATCAATGGTGTTTGTGTCTTGAAATCCCCTGATTGGCTTTTGAGCATTTTAAATAATGCAAATTAGTCAGCACTGTAGTCTATGTAATCAATGTTTATGTAGTTAGTCTGTGTTTTACTTAATTCTATTGTTTTTAATTTTTCTAGCTCTTTAAGGATTATTTTTTATTATTAGTAATTACAGATTAAAAGAGGCCAGGAAATATCATAGTTTCTGAACTTCCAAATTCTTCAACAATAACACCTAAATGGGAAGACTTCTGTTCACATAAGCACACAAATTTTAAGCTCACACCTAAGTGTCCATTTGACACTGTGAACTCAGGTGCCCTGAAAACACAGTTTAATAACTCTGGGTATAGAAGTGCCTTCTTTAGAAATAAGTCTTTGCAAAACCTTGACTCCATTTCAACCTCTTTAGATTATCTAAATTGCGAATCACAGGATGTGAATTGTCTAAAACTTGGATTGGTTGTTCCTGCAGGTTGTTCCCCTGGGGGAAGGGGTCTGAGAAAGAGGGAAGCTCTGAGAGGTGGTTTGCCAGATCTCTGCAGAACAGTTACCAGTCTGGCCCCTGTATCCACACAACACTGAGCTCATCTATGGAGACAGATAGGACCTTAGAGGTCACTGTGAGGTGTCTTATCTCTCCCTTTCCATACAGCTCTAAATCAAGAGGTTGCCCTAAAACAGGTTATTTGTACAAAATAATTTTTGAGGCACAGAAAAAAGCTCCTAGAGAAGAGTCTTCCTGCCTGGAAATTAGTGTGTTTGTTTGGAAATTAGTGTGTACAATTTGCCCCAAAAAGATGAGTATACTAGCTTGGACTCAATGTCTGAGTGAATCTGTGCTTGAAGATCAGATCACATCCCAGTGGTTCAGAGCATGAACTAAATGAGCTGTACCTGTGTCTGTACCTCATCGTGTAGCCTCTGGTGGCAACATACACCCATGTCTAGCCCTTTCCATTACTGTGGCTCCTTTTCCAAGGCTATCACTGTCTCCGTTTTCTGCCTGGGAGAAGGTGCAGGACAGAGAACTATCACTCTTGCTGCCACTGGCAGTCAGTAACAGACAGTATCCAGAGACTAGTAAGCTGCAGAGCATGTTTGTTTATAGGACCCAAGATTCAAACTATATATTTTGTATTTGCAGGAAGGACTAAGAATGCTTGTTTCAAGAGATCTAGATTGCACTAACACCGTGTACATCCAGTTTTCATTTAAATTTCTTGCCAAAGGTAAGATCACTGTTGATTTCTTATCACTTCTCTAGCTTTATTCATACATCGTAGCAGCACAGAAAAAGAATATGGATTTACATTTTCAACTTCAGAGTTCACAGTCATGAGTTTATGGTAGATAATATGGGAATTTGTTTGAGATTCTGCATTATCCCTACCTTGCTACCAGCGTACATGGCTGATTATGCAGTAAAAGAGTAATCTATGTTGGTATCAAAAAAAGCACAGCTAGTACAGACTCTGAGCAGACAAAAGAAACAAAACAGCTCAAGATTTGAGATTTTGCAGTATGTTGGGAAAAAAAATTGTCAGTTTTTAAAGTCCTAAAATGGTGCATATAGTAGATTACTTAAGGGACAGTTAAGGAACTGCAAAGTATTTCATTTCCAAGTTTCAGTCTACTGCATTAGAAGCATTTACCATTTGGCTTCCCAGTAGATATCATAGAGAGGACTAAAATGCCATAATTCTATTTAATTGTGCATGAAGACTTTGCAAGCCAAGTTGGTGTTACAAGCTAGAGACGGTGTCTCTAGTACAAGCGTGTTCAAGCCAATGATACAGTCTTACCCTGCTCCAAGCCCCTGCCATCTCTGGCCTTTCAAAATAATGTTATTGCTGTCAGGAGTGACACAATGTGGAGAACCCCTAACCTGGCTGAGCGTTTGAGTCACTCCTGTGCAGTCTCAGAAGTTTTTCCCAGCATTGTTTATAGAACCAGCGCTTTGAAGTGAACTCTGAACATGCAAAAACCTCTCTCCCTTTGGTGGAAGATGTTCACAGCTTCTTCAGGAAGCTCACCACTCTGGGACTGGACCTTAACTGACTCACCATTTGCCACAGGATAGCGTGAAAATAATTTTGAACCACCTATTTCTTCCTAAATTAGTATCTTAACCAAATCTCTGTATGGGCAAGTAAAAAATTTAGCTCTTTCTGAATTATGTCCAACTCCCTTTCATAGGCATTTAATCATATATATTTGGCTATTATTACTAATTTTTAAGTCCTTTCTGGAAAAGTGAGAAAACAATAGCAGCCAAAAACATAACATTCCCCAAAATAATAACATGCCTAATACTTCATGTTTAAAAGCAAAATCTTTGTGAAGACTTCTTTTACAAAACTATTCCTTGGAAATATTTCTGCATATGATCCTTGCCAAAATATTAAAAAATATGATGAGTAAAAATATCTTTCTGAAAGGCAGGAATAGCCAAAGGCTCAAGGCTGAATTTTGATTCTTGACATACAAGAGGCAAAGCGGTGCAACTCCCAGAGAAATCTTTTCTTGTTAAATTTATATGGCTTGCTTGCCCTTGGCCTGGATGCAGGACTTAGTCCAAACAAGCTCCCTAATGTTGAATGAAAATGACTATAGCTGGGCACATCTCAGCTGTAAGCGTTAAGACCAGTGTGTTGTTTAGTGTTAATTGCCACAGATAAACTGAAATCAGCTCCTGACTGTAAATGTCTCCTCCCTGCTCTGTTCCACATGTGGTGGTTCAAGAGAGACTGTGCTGGAGCAAAGTGGAGCAGGAGCATGCACATGAGGCACTTGAGCTTTAGCAAACCTGGTAAATTTAAGGACAGAACATGGAAAAAACTTGCACAGTAACACACAGTGAGGCAGGGATGAAGAAACTGTCCCTTGGTCCTTTTTGCTGCTAGTTCCTGCCCTCAGACTGAGTTTTTGAGGACGTGCCCACCACTGTGCCACACTATGAAGAGAATGGAGAGTGTAAATTTGTCTGAGTGAAACTCAGCTCAGAGATACCATCACTCAGACGCTCATGTTCCTGGTCAGCAAGTCAGGCACCAGCCAAACATACACTGGGGAGTGAGCTTGTGCCAGGTAACCAGCATCAAGTCCAAGTGCTGGGCTCATATCAGCCTGTGTTAACACACAGGGCTGTGTAGAGCTTCTGTTGACTCTCTGAAACTTTAAGTAAAAAAGAGAGGAACTGGTAGTCATAAAATGTAAATTTTACTTTCAGTTCTACCACTGATTTTTAGTCCCACAGAATATTGCTTTGTGGGTGTTAAAACGTGCTAATAAAGATCCTCAGCACTTTACATTAATTATATGGTTTCTGGGCATGAATATGCTTATGTCAGTGTCTGCAGTCAAAGCTGTGGACTATGAATTTGTGAGAATAAGGGCTATGTCTTTATCTGTGGGTGCTACAGGTGGTGATGATAATGTCTGGTACCTGGGAACAACAAGCAAATAAATACTGGACTACTGAAAAATATCTGTGGTAGAAGGAGCTGGTTTATTCTAATCTAAAAAAATGTAACACTGAGATAGCTTCTCATCTAAGTAAATTAACTGTGACCGTACATATAATGAACAGCAATGTAAATTTATCCCCTAATTCATGAGCATTTTGCAGACAGGCAAGCAAGGGAAAGCACCAGAAGATGTATCTGTACAATACACATATAACCTCTCAACAGCTTAAGTTGTCAAAGCAAGCCCATACTCTATAATAGATGTCAAAGTAACCTCATTGTATTTACACTTGAAGAAGTGTTTTTGAGCTAGTGCTTTTTAAAACCAGATTATAATGAACATAAATGCATGTCCTTTCTGCTCCAGGCACCCCCGAGAGGTCTCATTCCATTCTGCTGCAATATTCTGTCAACGGTGGCATCACTTGGCACCTGATAGATGAGTTTTACTTCACACAGACTACAGATGTCCTCTTTATTAACGTTCCTCTGCCCTACGCAGCACAAAGCAACTCAACACGGTTCAGGCTCTGGCAACCTTACAACAATGGTAAGGAAGAGACACTCACAGGACTCCAGGTCCACCCTTGCCCACCTCAACATTTGTAAAAGGCTAGATTTTTGAACTCGACAAGAATAGAGACTCATAAATCTTGTCTCCATATATTTCAAGTTCTTCAATTAAAATTAGCGCAGGATTATGTTTACTGTTCTCATGAAGCTGCTGTATTGCTTTAAAGTGAAAGGATCTTAACCTAATACCCCTTGACTGTGTGCAGAAGATCATCAGCTTTGGTCCTGGAGTGACTGGGAGTTCAAGAAACACTGATAAACTTAACTCCACTCAGGTTCTCCTTGTTATTTTTAATGGCCCTGATTCTAGTTTACACTGAGGCTCCATTACAATGCTCCAATTATACAAAAAAGTCCCAAGTGTACATGGGAACTAGGCCTACCTTGCTCAGAATTAACTACGCATTAAAAACTCATTTAGCAAGAGTATGTAGTGAGCAGTTAATCTTTTGATTAAATTGTAAAGGACTGTAGAAAACCTCAAGAGGAAGGTACCTCGTTCCTCCTGATTACAGGAGATGTGCCTGCTGAAGAAAGCTCTCCTTTGCTCTCAGTTGCTCTGAGCACATCTCGTAGCAGGAGCTGACATTAAGGGCTCTAAAGAATTCCAGCAGTCGTTTAGTCACAGTGAAACAGCAAAGATTTATTCCACACAGGCAAATGCCTAGTACCCCTCTAATAAAAAAGCAAATTCAAATCTGGTGCTACGCATCCAATTCCAGTTCATTCTTCTGATGGGTCCTGCCTAGAACATGTAACTAAACTTTTCTTGCCAGCATTATCCTTAAGTAGGAATTTCTTTTCAAGAAGGCTTTTAACTTTTCTGATCAGCACAAAGGTGTTTAGATAGATTAAAAAAAACAATTACACAAAAGGTCTGTCAATCTAATCCCTCCTCTCCGTTTTGAAAGCACCAGTTTTGTGACACATTTGAATACATAATCCATTGGAGAGCTCGCTCAGAGTTTCCTTCTATCTCAAAAAGCTCTTTCTGGGCAAGCACAAGCTGCTGAGTGCAAGGAAAAAGGTGTAGAATGAAATCATCCTTTTGGGCTGCTTGGGCTTTACAGCAACTGCTCATTTAGATGATTCTTAATTGAAGAAGTCATTGATGCTGGACTTCCAAAGTAAATGTGATTTAAAGAGAAGATACTTGTTCAACACAGGCTTTTCACTCTTCACTTTGCTGTGAATTCTATAAATTTTAGAGAAATAAAAATTAATTCTGTAGGGTCAGTCTGCAGAGCAGTATAGAGACTGTTTTCACAGAAAATGAAAATTTTCCGCCTTCCATTTTCATGGAAAATTAAAATAGTGAACCCACACTTTAAGCACCCTTTTCTTAATGTAATCCATAAATACTGGCTACTGTTCTGCTCTGTAACAATAGCAGTATTAGGTCTTAATAGGAATGTTCCCCTTTCCTTTGTAGGCAAAAAAGAAGAAATCTGGATTATTGATGATTTCATTATTGATGGAAATAACCTAAAGAATCCCGTGATCCTTTTGGATACATTTGACTTTGGTCCCAAAGAGGACAACTGGTTTTTCTACCCTGGTGGAAACATTGGACTTTATTGCCCATATTCATCTAAAGGAGCTCCGTAAGCATCTCTCAGCAACAAATTAGAAAGAAGTGACTGTGTAATTAAGTGATGGTCTAAAGTACCCCTTTCCTTTTGTTACAGGGAAGAAGATTCAGCTATGGTATTTGTTTCAAATGAAGTTGGCGAACACTCTATTACAACAAGGGACCTGAGTGTAAATGAAAACACTATAATCCAATTTGAGGTACTTGTCCTCAGAAAGTTATTTTGCCTTTTGCTTAGAGAGCTCTGTTCTTTCAAGTTCAGCTCTTTGGTGTATTTGCCCAGCTGTTCTGATCACCGAGTAGAGACACCTGTCCAATTTTCCTTGTAATTGCTTTGATATTACTTACCATCATGTGCGTGTATCATGAAGCTTTTAATACACAGAAAAGGGAAATTTCTGCCTCTAAGTTTTCTGCTTTCTTGCCTAAATTACTACTTTGTCCATACCTATATACTTGCACTGATAGCATTAGAGTCCGTGTCCTACAAATTGGAGGGTCACCACTGGCAGACAACATGAGCAAACCGAGCAAAATATGAGTATCCAAATTGCCACTTCACAGCCTGCTCAGAGTAAGTGTGCAGGTGGAGCAGTGGGCACCATTGCCACGAGCTGACCCAGTGGAGAGCTACAACTTCATCTTCCTATCTGATGGCTAAGCAGCCCTGGGTGTACTTCCTCTGAGAGCCAAGGCTATACTTTACTTTTGATTCTTCCCATATTCATAGAGGCTCTGGTGGAAGCTGTTCTATGCCCATGATGGCCTGAATTCCTCCCATCTTAGGCTGTTATCTAAAGCTTATTAATAAGGAGCATATTTTTTGTGCTTGTCATATAGTCAGTGGAAACAGGCAACCCAACAACAATACATAGTCTAAACTAAAGTGTGTTTCTGGTTTATCCTAAAAATCTAAACTATGCATTGGCTAGGGTAGCTACTGAAGGGAGTAACCATTTAGCCTAGTATGTATTAGTTTAGAGGGGTCATTATATTGTCATTAAGAAATTGTAAAAGAATCTTTCATGTAAATTGCCATGCCACTATTACCAGGCTGCTTTTAACAAAGATGTAGCATGCTGTAGTATTAAACAGCAAATGATACCGATTTATAAACCATTACTAATATGATAGTGAAGGTTTTCCAAGAAAACTAGGTTTAGCTGTGCACTCATGCATGCTTCAGTTTGTCATGCAACTAATTCATAAATTATTGAATGCAAACCATTTTCTGTTTTAAAATATAGATTACAGCCTGTAGAACAAAAATGCTTGAGGTCACTTTAAGGTATTTATAAGTCTTCAGAGCATTAACCTCATAAAATCTACATGCTTACTTCCATATGTGGTAAGAACATTGTTTTCAGCTCACATTTTTGAGGACTTTAGTATAAATGAAGAAGTTATGCATAATGCACTAGAGTTTCTCTCTGTGTCTCAAGAGTCAAAACCTATATTGGGTCAAGCATCTCTCCAAACTTCCAGATGAGTAGACAACCCTTCTAGTCAAATGTAGGTTGATGAGACTCATGTGCGCTGAAGAACAATGGAGGATATTTGATGTAGAATACATTTTCAGCATTCATGCACAGTTCTAAGTATTGCTGGGTTTTAGAAATAAATAGGTTTTTATTGCAGAGCAGTATGTTAGAAAGGCTCGTGTGCTGAAGAGAGATGAATGAAATTCGGTGTAGAATACATTTTCAACATTTGTAGAATCACAGAATTGTTTGGGTTGGAAGGAAACTTTAAAGGTCATCTAGTCCAACCCTCCTGCAATGATCAGGGATATCTTTAACTACATCAGGTCATTCAGAGCCCTGTCAAACCTGACCTTGAATGTCTTCAGGGATGGGGCATCTGCCACTTCTCTGGGAAACCTGGGCAAGTGTTTCACCACCCTTATTGTAAAAAATTTCTTCTTTATATCTACTCTAAATCTACCCTCTTTTAATTTAAAGTCCTTACCCCTTGTCCTATTGCAACAGGCCCTGCTAAAAAGTTTGTCCAGATCATTCTTATAGCCCCTTTTAAGTACTGAGTCCGCAATAAGGTCTTCCCAGAGCCTTCTCTTCTGGCTGAACAATCCACAACAACTGTCCCCATAGGAGAGGTGTTCCAGCCTTCTGATCATCTTTAGGTCCTCCTCTGGACTCCCTCCATGGGTCCATGTCCATCTTATGGTGGGGGCTCCAGAGCTGGACACAATACTCCAGGTGGGGTCTCACCAGAGTGGAGCAGAGGAGCAGAATGACCTCCTACAAGCTGCTATCCATGCTTCTTGTGATGCAGCCTGGGATAAGATTGGCCTTCTGGGCTTCAAGCACACATTGTTGGCTTATGTCCAGCTTTTCATCCACCAGTACCCCCAAAGTCCTTCTCCTCAGGGGTGCGCTCAAACCCTTCATTCCCCAGCCTGGATTATACTGGGGGTTGCCCTTACCCAGGTGCAGAACACTGTACTTGGCCTTGTTGAACCTCATGAGGTTCACATGGACCCGCTTCTTGAGCTTGTCCAGGTCCCTCTGGAGGCAACCCATCCCTCAGGTGTGTTAATTGCACCACTCAGCTTGGTGTCATCCACAAACTTGCTGAGAGTGGACTTGATCCCACTGTTATGTCATTGATGAAGATACAAAATATGTACAGTTCTGAATATTACTGGGTTTTAGAAATAGATTTTCATTACAGAGCAGCATATTAGAAAGACGCCTATTTTTCTCTACAAAGGTATGTAAAAAACCCAAAAATATTTCATAGTTTTATTACTGACTTTGTATTTTATCAGCAATGGGTTTTCATTTATTGTATAGTGAGTATAGTACATCTTATTTTATATGACATCCTGTAAAGGAATGAATTTATTTTTTTTTATTCAAGCAATTTGAAACTCAAAGAATGTCTTATTATCAGTGTGAAAAAAAATCAGACTAATTTGCACTGGGGACACACAGAAAATATGTCTTAGGAGTACCCAGATTCTTTGCAAAACATTTTTTATTGGTTTTTCAATAGCAGAACTGTTGCTCATGTAGGTTTTCTGCCTTTTCTACTGTTGTCTACATCAGGAATCTTGTAAGAACACCCTGAGAAATCTGACACTGCCAAACTGTGTTTTGGTGTGACATTGAATTTAAGCCCAGTCCATCTATGACACTTTTTAAATGCTATCTTCTAGGGCTTTGCCGCTATGCATGAGCAAATGGTAGGGGTGTGAAAGCTGAAGAATATATTGAAGTGATACAGCACACACCCTGATGGGTGTGGGTCCTGTGGCATAAGCTTTTTCCTTTTTTTTTTTGTAAGTGTAACATAAAAGATGATAGAACAACCAGGAAAAAAAAAAAAACAACACACCCAAACCAAACCAAAAAACCCCAAAACTTAATGTTTGCATATTTTGTTTTAATATTTCTGGTTTTAAAAATGCACAAGTTTTTGGTGCTGTGATTACTTCAGTACCTGCCAGAGGACTGCAAGAACTGATGCATTTGCTCCAGCAATATTAGCAGCTCTCCTTTCGGATTTTGTCTAATTAACTTTATGGTTTTCTCTTAGCAGAAGTAGTTGGGGATTTCATATTAGAGTCATTATATGATAAGCCAGAGTGCAATATGCCCATGGAGAGGGAGGACAAGGTGCAAGAGTCCAAGTTCATGTGCATGTCCTGAGTGCATCATCCCAGTTGTTAAATGAGTTCCCAAATCCCCATTTTCCTGGGCTAAGTAAATAGTGCACCAAACGAGGAAGGCTCACTAAGATGAAGAGTGATTAGGTGTCCCACAGCCTGCCCTTTGTCATCTTCTGCATTTCATGTCTTGGCGCTCAGATCAATATCGGCTGCACCACTGACAGCTCCTCCGCCGACCCGGTGAAGCTGGAGTTCTCACGGGATCTGGGGGCGACCTGGCACCTGCTGCTCCCCTTGTGCTACAGCAGCAGCAGCCACCTCAGCTCCCTCTGCTCCACCGAGCATCACCCGAGTAGCACTTACTACGCGGGCACCACCCAGGGCTGGAGAAGGGAGGTCATTCACTTCGGAAAACTGCACCTCTGTGGGTAAGTGTCCAGCTCCTTTCCCTGCCTGGCTGCTTGTTGGGTCATTGTTGTTTCTGTTTTCCATCCAAAGTGCTCTCCTAGCACAAGAGTGGTCCATAAGAACTGCAGCACTAGAGCAGACCAGTTGACCAGGTTTTCTGCACTTTTTGTCCTGAATGGCAATCAGCGTTCAGGTGATTCCCAAAGATATGTTGTGTGTAACACCAACATAATGTACAATATGCCAATGCGTAATGTACAATAATCACAGATAATTTCCTATTTATCCATATATCTAATTGGTGACATTGGAAGTGGGTTGCACAGTAAAATCAACGCAAAACTGATTATCTTTAAAGCTGCTTCATTGCTCTTTACTGCAGTGCATTAGCCATTTGAATTCATCACAGATATTTTTGCATTAAATTTGAGGTTTGTTAGAAAAAGTGTTAAAACGTGAACTAGTATAAACTTGATTCTACTTCAGTGTAAGGAAATGGACTTACATAAATACTCGCAGTCTCTTACAGCTGCAAAGTTCTCAGATTCTAAGAAATAATCTGCTGCAGTCACTCAGGAACTTAAAGTTTGAGAGACAAGCCAGGTTGGATGATGACAGAAACATAGCATAGAAAAATATGTGCTAGCAGGCATAACAATAAGTAACTTTTCAAAGCATAAAACAGTATTGGTTACTTTTTCAGAGAAAACTGCCTCCTAGCATCAACTCAGTTTGTGTAAAAGATCACATCATTAAGGATTAAACTGCAGCCATATGAATGAAAATGAGCTGTACAACTCTGAGACTTTATGAGCTATGCAGCTTTGAGAATAAGTATTTCTGAAACTACTGCGTGCAATGGGCCCTCCACTAAATAAGTGGCCCCATATGTGCCTCTGAAATTATGAAAAGACCTATATAAGAGATGTGAACCAAGTATGGAACGCCTGGATGTTTAATAATTTAAGAAAATGTTTAAATTTTAAACTTGAATTTTCTGGTTTATGACAGTTAACATTTCAAGCATGGAATAGGTACCCATCTCTTGCAACAGCTCATTTGTCGCTCTGGTTTTGCCCGAAATAATTATTTGACCATTTACCCAACTACTGATGCAACCCTCCAAATGAAAATTTTGACTGTGCAGACTCCTAACTCATTTAAACCTTCCAGCTATTTTGATTTTGTCCTCTGTTTCTGAGTGTCTGTCCCATTTGCCTGCCTTCCCTCCTATTCCTTCCCCAAGACATCAGGCTAGAAGCCAGTTGCTGATGGCCAGCCAAACCCAGTAGCGCAGAGCAGCTTCCGTGCAGTATTTAGTGCCATGGAATTCTTGGTCCAGAGGGCTGAAGGTGTATTTTCTCCACCAGAATCCACTGGAATTCCAAGAAAAAAACTCCAAACCTGACTCCTTGTATAACACTAAAAAACCCCAGCCTTTTCGTCCCCCGAGTGTCAAGTTATTATATTTAAATCAAGACATTTTCAGTTATTTCCACTACATATGTTATTTTGGAAATTCATATTTGTTCTCAGCACACAGCTGTAACTAAGAATTAGTATTCCAGCCCAGGGCCTGTTGAGTCAGTGAAGAAACCCCTGCCGACTTCAGCAAGACCCGTATTTCACTCTCTGCTTCAGACACGAGTCACGCTTCACCCCCGCCTGAGAGAAGGAGCTGACTGTGCCTCAGGGGTGGAACAAATCCCACCCATGGGGTGGAGATGTCCTCTGAAGAGGTGCTTGCAACACCTCCAGCCTCCACTTGTTAGCTTCACCTCAAGGCACACTAAAATCAATGGTTTTAACTTCCGGCAGGACTCTGGTTCTCGGGTACCTTAAAACTCCCACTGATAAGCTATCCTTCATTGCCTGAATCGCCTCATAAAAATTCTTTTTTAAAAAAAAGACAAAAAAATCAAGACAAAGAATCTTGCCAGCTTTCTGTGCTGATTCACCTGCTGCATTAAATATCTCTAACAAGACACATTAAACATGCAAGGCAATTAAGTGCTTTTCCCTTCTCACTCTTCTAATTTCCTTCTTCCTTTAAAACATTTTCTCAATTGGGAATAAAATTAGTCTCTCAAGTGTTTTTCCCCATCTCAACTTGTTTTCCCTCCTTTCCCTGTTGGTTCCTCTTTACATGCAGCATTGATGCGAGCAGCACTTAGGAGGCGAATCAAAAATGACAAGACAGCACCCAAAGGAGAATATAGTTTAAATGAACAACTTGCAATATCAGTCTGGTTTAAGATTAAGCCGCCTGAAAGCAAGCCAAATAACTACTGACGTGGCAGATCATGTCTTCTTTCTGTGTAACTGAGGGTGAGATCCTACCACCCCAGCTCCACAGGAGCTCTCCCTGGGGGCAGGGTGGCAGCATGAAACAGGACTTCACTCTCCAGGGGAGGGGGAAAGCAGCCCCCTCTGACCCACACGCTGTAAGCCAAAGTGGAAGGAAATTCATCAGGGCCACGGCCATTCACTCTCCCCATGAACGATGCAGAGCTCTGAGTGGTTAGATTTTAAATCTCATTTTCAAGTCCATCATTCAGTTGTGGTATTATGACTAATGAATAACGTTATTTTTATTTCTGTCAGCACTTGGGTTGAATGTCAACATAAAGATGCATGAGGTACTGAAGGAATTAGATATAGCAGTCAGTTTCTAAAATTAAGCTATTTATCAAGCCACTTCCAACAGAGAGAATACTATATATATGCATAGCATGATATGTACGGAATGCGAAAAAGATGGAACTATTATTTAAAGTAAGTACACTTTATGCCTTTTTCAGGTTGGCGAGGTTCAGGTGGTACCAAGGATTTTACCCTGCTGGATCCCAGCCAGTGACTTGGGCCATTGACAATGTGTACATCGGCCCTCAGTGCGAGGAGATGTGCAACGGCCACGGCAGCTGCATCAACGGCACGAAGTGCATCTGCGACCCTGGGTACTCTGGGCCAACCTGCAAAATAAGTACCAAGAACTCTGACTTCCTGAAGGATGATTTTGAAGGTATCTCTTCCTTTTTTTTTTTAATCCGAATTCTGCCTATCTGTCTTAGTGGAACCCAGGGCCTGAGGGATGAAAGAGCAAAGTCTTCCTCACCTGTCCATGCCTCTGCATTTAATTTATGAAGTGGGACTATTCTCATGAACCAAGTAGCTTAGATGTCACTCTCAAGCTCAGTTTGCAAATGTCTGGTGGCTATCAGTTTTCTGGTTTGAAATGTTGGACTCTTTGTGAAGTTGTTAATGCTGGAACACAGAATCTTCACTAAAATAGAATTTCTTGAAACTGCATTTAGAAAATAATTTTAGAAGAGCATGACGGTTTGATGGTAGTTTGACTTTAGCACAAACAGAACGCTTGCAAGTGAGGCAAACAACAGAGGGTTTTAAGGTTGTATCGTTTTTCACTGCATGGGAAATCTAAATGGCCTTAATACAGCACCCATGGTTTCAGAGCAGACCATGTGTCTCAGCAGTGAGGGCCACCACTCAGCAGACACGGCAGACCCCAAGGAAGCAATGCCAGCAGGGAGCTCAAAGCTTCATGTGGGCCTGGGGAAGTCATGCACACAACTCTAAAACCACCAAGAGATTTCCCCCACTAGCAAGCATGGCAGGAAGAGCACATTTTGAATAAAGCTGGACCTGTGAACCAAATTTATCCCTTCACAGGTGCTGCTGTTCTTTTTAAATTTTGCCAGCCCTTGCTTGCATGCTACTACATGGTACTCAAAGTTTCTTTATAGACCTGGGTACTTTATGTTCTCTTTAAAAGAAATGATGAAACACATAAAATCCTGTGAATAGCTGGAGACTAAGATCCCCAACTTCATAGTTTTGGGTTTATTTTGTTTATTTTGTTTTGAGTTGTGGCAGTTTTCTAGAAAACATTGCATCGAAAACACTGAATATTTCTTTACCCTGCATGAGATGTTTAATTTAGCTCTCTTCCTCTGGAAATAGTACCCATGCAGTAGGAGCACTTCAGAGTAAATCATAAATATGTATTTGCTGTGTATTCAGGTCAGCTGGAGTCAGATAGATTCCTGCTTGTGAGTGGTGGAAAGCCATCAAGGAAATGTGGTATCATGTCTGGAGGAAACAACCTTTTCTTTAATGAAGAAGGCTTACGTATGCTGATGACTCGAGACCTAGATTTGTCACAAGCCAGGTAACACAATTTCAAGGTTCTTTCAGGATTTCACTGAAGAAATAATATACTGAAGCATAATATATATGTCATACTTCTGTCGTGAGGGCAAGCTGATATAGTCTGGTTTTTAAAGAGCAATGTATTCCATTTTAACCACTGTTATAATTTTATATTAAATTTAGCTAGAATTTCAATGGGATTAACCATTTAAGTGTTTCTTTTTTTCATTGAATAAGAACTCCAGGATTGATACCACACCATCAGTAGTTTATGAAAGTTTTTACTTCTTAAATGCCTAATATGAGAAATTAATTGCACACCACACACTCTGCTTATCTTACTGTTGGTTGTATTATGAACTATTGCTGAAACAGGAATATCTGCTGCCAGTGTAATTCTTACATTCATCATCTCATCGTTCTTTCATTTTTGAAGCTTACTTTCTTCTTATTGTGCACATTTGTTTCCAATAATTCACTGAGAAATTCCCAGCAAGCTGTCACCAGCTACACTGAGCACAGCAATAGAAAAACAAATATTTTTAGTGTATTTAGAGATTCTGTGGCATCATTATGGCCTGCAGAGGAAATATTTGATGAGTGAGACATGCTAAGCAAGCCACATTAAAAAAAAAATTATACAATATAAGTTAAACCACATCCTAATTGCGTGCATGCTAACAAATAGGCATTATGTTCTAATTTATTCAGTATATTAGCTTATATCCTTACATTATTACTTTGGAGACATGGCATTTTCTCTGAGTCTTTTCTCCACTGATGTCTTGTAAATATCCTACTCCTCCCTAATGTTCTGTGGGGAAAACTTCAATAGGCTCTTTATCTCTTTTTGACTTGTCTTCATTAGCATCAAAGCTTTAAATAATGGTTTAATTGTAGAGGCTCATGGTCAATAAAGATGCCTAATTTCTAACCATTATATTTTTTAGATCAGCAATTAGCTAACCCTTGGTGAAGTTTTATATTAAAGATTCCTGTACTGAATTTTTAAGATTACTCACAACAAACTTTTCAGAACTTGGTAAACACAAACACCAATTCTCTGCACTACTCTGACACCCTAGACAGTTCTGAAATTTAAATATTTTTTAACAAAATATACAAGAGATCTTGTATGCTGCCCCATTAGACTAAATGACGTTTTCCTTATTGCTCGTGTTCAAAGAACCATCATTTATCTCTTCTCCATGATAGTCTGTAGCTGGATTTGCATATATTGACCTGAAGGTGTTATATGGAGATAAATGACTTTTGTCTTACTAAAAGGAAAACAAAGCAGTACATTTAATTTCTTGTATATGCTAATGAAAAATAACGGTTATTAACAAATAACTGTGTGCTCTCTTCTGAACAGCAAAGCAGGCTGCAGTGGCATTGCTAAGGGCTGCTCTTTAACAACCTAAAGTAATTGCAGTGGGATTTTCTTAATTTCTAGGCTGAGCCTATCGGCCACCTGCAAAGCATAATGGATTTGGGGAGAGGTTCAATATATACCAGGAATGATGAAAACCGGCATTTCTAATAGAGCTTTTAAAGGGTACTAGGCTCAGTCGTCACATTCAAACCTCCCCTTTTCTTCCGAGGAGACCCCCTGAAGTACAGAGGCGAGCAGTGGTGTGGGTGCTGTGAGCCACGCTTGGCACCTGAGCAGCCTCTGCAATCCACTGCCCACTCCCATCACATCTGTATTCTAAAGAATTTAACACAGGGGGCAGTTTATCCCCACCATGGTGACACCAATAGCTTGAAACTGCACAGCATGAAATAGCAATAGGGACAGCATATTTTAGGTATCACACCTGATGAAATCCTTTTAAATTTTGAATTACTAGAAGAATATCCACACATTTTAATGATACTAAATCTACGAAAACCCCTCAGTTTTCCATTTCAAAACAGGCAGAAACTTTGCAAAGATGTCTGTGGGGTGAGAAGAGAGATACTTGAAATTATTGACTTTTTAATCTGCTAGATGTTATGTTACCTATATTTGAGTGGGTTATTACTATAGTACTAAAAATTCAGATAAAAGAATAGCAATCCACAGAGAGCAGATTCAACAGAGACAAGGTCACCTGGGTTTATTTCTTTTGAACTATGTGGCGAATGCTGGAGTAAATCTGAGGAGGCCCAAAGATTTGCCAGCAGCGAATCCAATCCATTACATTTGATGTGTTGATCCATGAGGGTTCCCAGTGCTCCTTTACAGCACAAGCAATATGTTATGTCTGGGACATGGAGGTGGATATAATCTATAGTGAAAGAAGTTATATATAGTAGCAAGAGAAACCATGAGTCGCAGCGAGCACTAGAATTAATTGACTTGCAGGTTTGGAGTTTTATTGAAGCTTTGTCTGCTCAGCACCTCTGCAGCCTCCACTCCCAGTGGATCTACCTGCAGATCAAACCAGAGCAAGACTTCTGATGCAAAACTTCTTTTTGCGCCGTTTCATTTAACCATGAGCCGGGCAGCACTAACGCAATAATAATTAGAACAGATACGACACTCTAAAGCTGTACAAAAGCTCTGCAAACATGAATTAATACTTGTAATATCCCTGCGAGTCCGATAGGTAAATATCATTACAGCAGCAGTTCCCTCCGCTCCAAGTGCACAGTAGAGCTATTTATGAGCATCGGCTAACGGGAAGAATTTCACAGTTTGATACAAGTCTATTGTGCTGCTTTGGAGAAGCCAATTAAATAGGGGATGAAAGCACTGCTGTCCCTGGGTGGCTCGGGCTGGCTTCGGGGGAGCCGGCGCATTTAAGCGGTGTGATTTAGACAAATTTCCCAGGCTGACTAAATGGACAAAATGATCCCTGAAAGTGAAACGTGCATTGTTCTCCTGTCCAGATTTTCTCTGGTTCATGCCAATGGAAAATGGGGATGCTTATTTTGAATTTAAGCATTTCAGCAAATTCATAGCAAATTATGATCTACTTAGGGCACCATTACTTTTCTGCCACTAAAATCTGTACTCGTGGGTCACAGGGATAAAAATTTCATCCAGGATTATGTTTCTGATATTTGCAACACCATCTGCTATGCAGACAAAAGCTCAAAATATAAATTACTGTCTTTGTTCAGCACCTTCTACCTGGCAAAATACCACATAGGCAAAATGAAATTTTGTCATCCCACCTGTCTGTCTACTTATATTCTAAAGGCTTTGAAAAGGAAATCATAAGATCTCCTAAGGCAGACTCTTACAGGAGAAAATCACAGGGCTAGTCAATAGTCAAACTCCAAGTCTCCCTACTGTGTTATCTAGGATGTTGCAGAGAAGAAATCTTTCCAGTAATTGCTCCCCCTGTTAGATTTGTGCAGTTCTTCATGAGACTGGGATGCGGCAAGGGGATGCCAGACCCCAGGAGCCAGCCTGTGCTGCTGCAGTATTCGCTCAACGGGGGCCTTACATGGAGTCTTCTCCAGGAGTTCCTCTTCAGTAACTCCAGCAATGTGGGACGATACATTGCCCTGGAAATTCCCTTGAAGGCCCGTTCCAGCTCCACTCGGCTTCGTTGGTGGCAACCATCTGAGAATGGGCATTTCTACAGTCCCTGGGTAATTGACCAGGTAAGGGATCCTCTGGGCTGTTGTTTTTTTTTTTTAATACAAATTTAAACTGTTTTCAGTCATAATGTTTCCCTTTTGCGGGCCTATATCATTTCACTGGGTCAAGCAAAAATGCTTTGTATAAAGATATTCCAGAATTATAATAATCTAGCAAAATGATAGAACACAATTACTGTTTGCTAATCTTGTGGTTTTAATGCACTGTTTCCATGTGGGATAATGAACACCCATTTTGGAGCTAGGAATGTCTATTCTACATGGGAAGAACCACAGGTTCATATTGCAGAAGGCCTTACCATGCAACATGCAAGTCCAAACTTCAAAAACCTTCCTTTAAAATCTATCCGAATCTGTAATTTGCTTGGTAGAACGTGATAGGAAAAACTATAGAAAAATGCCAAGCTATATCCATCTTCTAATTTTGAAAAAAAAACCACCATTGTTTCATATTTGGGATTTGCTTCTATAAAGAAATATTGCTTTGTGTGACTTGGTATAAATCTTAAGAAACACAACTGAAGTGGTTGCACTCTAAGTAGTGATATTGGGCTGTCCAAGATCAATTTGCTTAAATATTTATAAATGTTTTTTTAAAGCAATTAGTCCAGGTCCTTAGGAAAATCCCAGAAACCAAACTCCCAGCCACGTCTAATGATGTGGTTACAAAATTTTACTTCCTATCTCTCCATTTAAAAATGAATTAAGATATTCCCTTTCCTCATGACCTAAACTCTTTACAAAGTAAATTTGTCCATTTTGAACCAGCAGAACATCTATGCATAGACGGTAAATCTCTTCCTCCATGAAGCTATGCCATGTGTATGGTTGTGAAGATTTCCAGGCTTTTTTTCTTTTCAATAACAGTTCTTTTCCTAATGTTACAGATTCTTATCGGAGGAAACATTTCTGGCAATACAGTATTAGAGGATGATTTCACCACACTGGATAGTAGAAAGTGGCTGCTCCATCCTGGTGGAACAAAGATGCCAGTCTGTGGCTCTACTGGAGATGCTCTAGTGTTCATTGAGAAAGCCAGCACCCGCTACGTTGTCACCACTGACATTGTTGTCAATGAAGAATCTTTCTTGCAAATAGATTTTGCAGCATCCTGCTCTGTCACAGACTCCTGTTATGGTAATGACTTCTTGGTAAATCCTGTCCTTCCTATTCCTCTCCTGTACAGGAAAGTTCACGTGTTTCTGGTTCCATTATCCATCGTAACGAGCACTGAGAACAGAAGAAAGCTACATGTTTCTGTAACGAATTGTAATATCAGCATTTTTATTCCAGGTGTCTGAAGCCTAAGATACACTAAAGTATATTATTCTCTCCTGCCACTTAAGTTGCAGTTCAATTCATTCCAGAAAAAGACTATTAGCTGTCTTACTCAAATCCAGAGCATGGTATCCATGGCTTGGGGTAACCTTGTGGTTCTATATAGTAAGCAGCCGGGTGTTCCCAGCATGCGTTTCTTGCTTTGTGGTTTTTTCAGATCTCACTTGCACCTCTATAATAATTTCTATCAGCATACATCTGACAAGCTGCATACATCTGACAAGCTAAGCCAGCATGAACTGCATACATTTGTGTTATCTGTATGAAATAATAAACATTTATGTATATATGCACGTATGAATGTGTGTATAGATATATGCACATGTAGTGTATATATGCATGCATATACACAGTGATGTGATTTTTAACTACCTGGCTTCCTTTTTTTCCATATGGTGTATATTCAGTGCAGCACATGCTTTTTTATGTGTGTGTATATACACATATATATACATATAAATAAAAACATATATGCACTGAATACGCATCACATAGGAATTAAAAATTAGTTCATTATGTGAATTTTAAGATGCAAAAGAAATAGGTCTTTCTAGCTTTTGAATGCTTGTTTGTACATCTTAAATTATATTCTTTCAGCGTAGCGTTTTGGGGTATAGATTTTTTTTCTGAGGAAAAGAACGTAAAATGTTGCAGCATGAAGCATCTTTTACTTCACTGAGTTGCTGACTATTCCTCTAGAATTCTGCATAAAAATGGAGAAAGGTTTTACTTGAAGTCCCAAAAGTGGCTTATCTGATTTTGCTATTTTGAATCCAATGGAAGTAACCGTGATATTTTACTCACACGCTTAACAATAATTTTTTTCTTTTGGTATTAAAGCCACTAAGATCATCTCTGCTAAGTTTAAAGGTGTTTTGGCGGTTTAGCTGTACACTGGCACAGAAACAGTTCTTCCTTTTTTTGTTTCTTTGTCTACTATACATACCGTTATCTCAACTTTGTATTAAATTGGGCAGGACACTTCCTAATCATGCTTGCAGTCACGATGAGCAAAGCGTTTCATTTTGGTGATGGAGATTTGACACTAAAAACTCACTTACCCTTGTTTGTATCCACTTGTCCTTGTATTTCTATAGCACTGTGTTCTGTGCTTAGACATCAAGTAGGACTGATTGGGTGATTAAGGGTCATTCTCTGCTCATGAGGGTAGAAGAAATGGGTCTGTAGTAATCAAAAAAGATCGCAGATTTACCACCCCTGTCACTGCAACCACCTTCCATGTTTTACACAGCCAGAATGCCTGGCAGCTGGAACATTTACTTCAAGTTACAGTTCTGTGCCTATTATTATTTCCTTTTTAATTGCTGCATAAAAGTTTAACTTGAAGTATTTAGTGAGTTTGACTAACCTTTATTTTTCATAATAAAAGTTTATAAGCCATAAACATCAAAACAATGAAATTGCTGACTTTCACTGAGAAATGAATATATTAGTTTAATATGGCTAGACTGTGTTTGAATGAAAACAAGCTCGCTGACTAACAAACTCAATTTAAAATTGTTTATGCTGGATAATGAAATGAGCTGTCTGGAGGGGGTGGAAGTGTGACTAAACCGTCTTGTGACAGAGCCAGAAGTTTTAATTTGAGTGTTGCTCTGCCTTATACGATTACATCCAGCTGAATCTCATCTTCCAGCCTGAAAAACAAAAAAAAGTTGCTGGTCATGATGCTGTCACATCACTTTCTTGCACACTGCAGCTACAGAAATTGGTTTGGCTTAATCCTGGCAACTTGACAGATGACTTTGTCTTTGTACCCGTGGTCCCTTGAGTTAGGTGGCAGGTGCAGAGGTGCACTGCACCCTTCTCCTGAGCCATATACATGTAGTGTACCCCCCAGCACTGCCACTGAAGGGGGTTTTTTTGTGCATCTGACACAAGGGTTTGAAAAGTTTTGAGTGGTTATTTTGTCAGTGTAGACTTGTGACTGGGGGTTACCAGTTTATTGTGGACCTGTGGATGTAAGTCTCTAAAACTAGTAACTAACCACCTTTCCACCCTTAGCTATTGAACTGGAATATTCAGTGGACCTTGGACTGACCTGGCACCCGATTTTGAGAGACTGTCTTCCCACTAACGTGGAATGCAACAAGTACCATCTCCAGAGGATTCTCATTTCAGACACTTTCAACAAGTGGACCCGTGTTACTTTGCCTCTGCCTCCCTATACCAGGTATTTCCCTTTGTTTTTCTGCAGAATAAATCTAAATGTGTAACTGTGTATTGAGGTATCATACATTATAGCATTAAAATAATTGTACCTTGCCATTTTTGTTTGGTCCATGTATATAGTAACAAATAAGTAAACCCCATCCTGTTTTGCATAAAAATTGAAAAGCTATTATATGCATTTACTTTCCTTAGTTATTTAAGGACAGGAGCAGGGGGAACTTCTTAAAGAATCTCATTTTATCATCAGCCTTAAATTCTGGTTAAATTCTGGTTGTTTTGGCGGTGAACTGAACTGGCTGAATCCCCACCTGCAGCCTGTGTTTGCTGGTTTTGGCTATGATCTGGTGCTTTAAAAGTAACACTTTTCAGGCTTCTTGGTTTTTTTGGTGTATTCCTTGTATCCTTTGCGTCTCTCTGAGCTTTTATGCTCTCATCGTTTTTACACATGCTGCATTTTCACCTCCTCTTCCTTTTCCTACATTCGTCTTTGAGGGAAGAAAAACCATGGGATTTGTTGGGAGGCTGCAGTGAAAGGATCTATTGGGGGTGCTATGGGAGTGTTGCCATACAGGTCCCTGTGATGCCCCCAAAACTGCTGGATGTTTGTTTGGGTTTGAGTTTGGTTTTTTTTCACGCAGATTTATCTACACATAACTGGGTAGTCCAGTCTTCCACTTTGTGTCCTTCTTGATGTGCTGTTTTGCTGTGATAGCTGTGTCTGTCCCCCTCAGAGTCATACCTGATAAAGCTAGCACAGAGCTAGCCCAAAGTAAATACAGGTAGCGTGGGCATCAGGCTCTCAGCACACCTTGACTCTTGTCAACAACTTGGCAACAGCTTTGCTCCCGTTGCTGAGCCCAGTCTCCTCACGTAGGCAAAGGCTGCGCTAAGTGCAGGCACAGGACTAGCCACAGGGCAGGAGAGCCCATGCCTGTTTGAGAAGGTTGTTATGAAAGATGCCAACTAATGCACATATGGGTTTGGAAACAGAGACCTTGCCTTTTTAGCAATTGTACTGAGAGCGCCTGTACAGTTGCCAAAAGTTTTGAAACTAGTAGTGGAAAAAGTCCATCTTCTGTTATTAATCATTTTGGGCATCTAGACTCTTCCCTGTCTTCACTGCAGTGTTTCACATTTAGTAATGGTACCTTTTTAGGACTTGTTCCCAGCATTGATCTCCTCTACTGACTCTTTTGTACTGCTTCACTACGTACTGTCTGCAAAATCCATTACCCCAGCAGTTCTTGTATAAAGTCCGTAAATTTGTGTTCAGGAGGGTCTTTCTGGGGCTGAACAGGAAAAATCAAGACTGGGGTTACTGTTCAAAACGAGTTGAATTCAGACCTGTAAAGAGCCTACCACCTGAGATAAACTCAGGTTTATAAATAGCTGTTTTTTGAAGACTGAAAAGTTTTTTGAGCAGTATGTGTCAAAAGAAGTCTTTGCGCCTCCTGAGATTGGTCTTCTGTCCCATCCAGTAACTACATTTGTTGGCTCAAGTAATACCACTTCCCAAAGATATTACGATCAGGACTGTGTGGCAGAGGTTATTACAACCTTAGCTCACAAGCAAGGGAGAAGTTTAGCTTCAGAGTAAGTGCAGCTAATAGGCCCTTTGGTCTAGATGCAGTATAATTTTCATGCTGCTTTATTATTTCAAGCTGTGTGATAGCAGGTGTATGTCTCTGGCTACATAGTCAATAGTTTGGCTGGGGCACAGCACCCATACTTACACAGTTTAGTGGTGGTGTACCCCAAAGCTATCTGACCTCTGGCCTGTGGAAAGCAATGAACACGTACTTATATCTTAGACTCAGAGACGATTTTAAAATGCAAAGCAAATACAAAGCTTCTCCCAGGAACATCAGCTCCACAAAATTGTTAGTGAAGCACCAAACCTAAAGCAGGCAGTGTAAGTTATAGGTGCTTGTCTTTATTCCTAAAGGGCTTCCTCACAATTTATGCATTTCTTTTAAAAATGCTATTTGATGAGCATCTAGACAGCATGGCAGTGGATTTCTCTTTGGATAAACTTGTTATTCATTCACCTCATGTAACATATTTATAAAGAAATAATTCATAGGATAATACTGAACTTACTACAAAAGGTCTATTTTTACACTGAATAAATTTTGAGGATTTTGCTGTTTATTTGTTTTGGGGTTTACAATAATTGTGATTTCTCTTTGCGTTTCCAAAGAAAAGAGACTACACAAAGTTCAATGCTGCCATCTAGTGCTGTACAGCAAAACACGGACTAGCTTGCATTTAGCATGGTATTCTTACCAGTTAAAAAAAATTCAGCTACTCACAGCTGTTCAAATATAGGTGTCTAATGCTGCACGAGCTGAATAGCTCCTTGTTCCCCCCTGACTGTTTTGGCTCGGTTTTCATCATCTGTCTCGGGAGCTGAGACAATTCACATACAGCTACATTACAGCAAAGTGTATGAATAGGGAGCTAAACCCCCTCTTAATCAACAAAATGAAAATGATTTACTGAAAGGAGCCAAGATCAGACCATAGATCATTTCTTAACACTTCCAGCCAAGTCCTGGATGGAGGGGAGAGAGGAAACTGCAAAACCAGGGTGACACCAAAAGCTCAGCATGGGCACGCTCAGCTGTCCCCTGTAGATTTATAAATGGCAGTATCTTGCCTAGGAGCCAACTCGCTCCCTGGAGCTGCTCTTGACTAAGTGTAGTTGGGAGAATTCATAGAGTAAAAGTTGGGTTAGTTTGCTGACTTGGACTGAAGCAATAAAACTCAGGCTTAGTGTGACACTTCGAGAATTTGGGTGATTTGGCTTGATCCAGTTCCCAGCTATCCCTCAAGTGTGGATTTGCGCTGGGACATGTTTATGACTGGTCTGGGCTTCCCTTTGGGTATACCACCTTCTTCCTACCCTCTTCTCCACTGCACCAGCCACAGTCCACTTGCTTTGCTCTCACCAGTGAGCCTTTCCCCACCTCCAGCACTCAGCGTGCTACTGAGCCCCCGTGCTTTGTCCTGCTCTCAAAACGTGGGCACCCTGTTCTCAGCTTTACAGGGATCTTGTTGTCAGGAATCAGCCCTGGGTTCTGCCAATATCAAACAAATCTTCCAGGAGCAGTCTGGCCTCAAGACTGACATTTCCTTTCAGTCAAAATAAAGATTAGCTTAGCTAGAAATACTACCTCTCTGTTTTCCTTTCTCTCCCAAAGGTCTCAAGCAACTCGTTTCCGCTGGCACCAGCCGGCTCCTTTTGATAAGCAGCAAACGTGGGCAATCGATAACGTCTACATCGGGGATGGCTGCATAGACATGTGCAGCGGCCACGGGAAGTGCACACAAGACAACTGTGTGTAAGTGCAGTTTGTTCCCTGTCCTGCCCAGCGCTCCAGCATTTCATTCCTCCACTGCTATTTTAATGAACTTGCAGGAACAACTCTGATACAGACTTTGTCTGTGTAACAGACAACATAGAGCCCTGCAAAGCTAACGAATGGCAACCAGATCTCCCCAGATTTGTCTGTCTGGCAGCAGCGAAATACCTTCCAGATGGATGGGTTGCTTTTTTCCAGCCACAAATGGCAACAGAAATGGGGGAACGGTTGTACAATTGCGCTGTGACTGTGTTTGTTAGAAATATATTCTGCTGCAGAGTAGACATATTATTGTGTTGTCCTCTGTCCTGACAGCACTGAAGGCACTAACTCCCTAGTGAAATCTGCATAGCAGCAGAAGACATTTCCACGCTGTTATCCAATTCTTGACAAATTATGAGGTTTTTCAGAGGAGAAAAAAAAATATGAACTGTATAAAGGAATAACCAGAAAGTACCCATCCACTAAAATTTTAACAGAAATTTACTTAAAATGTAATATTACTGGGTCATTCTTAGGCTTGGAACTTTCTCTTAGTCTTAGGCAGCCAAGTACAATGTATTTTCCTGATTTTACTCTGTGCTGGAGTATGGTCTCTATTAGCAGCGTGAATGATACATAATAATTCTAGCCTTCCTAAAGTCATTTCTGTTTCATGTTAACAACTACAAAAAGCAGCAGATGTTTGAAAGCCCCATACACCAGTTGTGCGCTAGTAAATGATGCAGACAGCCTCTACGCGGAATAAGATGGCACCTTAATGTGGAATAACATGGCACTGATTAAACGTGCGTGCGGAGCCTTTGCCAGCTGAATTTTGCATTTGTTTTCCTCTGCAGCTGCGACGAGCACTGGGGGGGGCTCTACTGCGACGAGCCAGAGACCCCCCTTCCCACACAACTGAAAGATAACTTCAATCGCTCGCCCTCGAACCAGAACTGGCTGACGGTGAACGGGGGCAAACTGAGCACGGTCTGCGGGGCGGTGGCCTCTGGGATGGCTCTTCACTTCAGCGGGGTGCGTGTCCGGCACGGGGGCTGACTCACTCCATCTGACAGTATAAACGGGACTGTTGAGAAAAGTTAAATAAATAGCAATGTGTTAAAAAAAATAAGTGTAACACATTACACATAAAATGTATCAAAAACACGTATATCCTTTGCCTAGCTGAAGGACAAAGTCAGGCAGGTCTTACAGACCAGGGCCGGCCAGAAACACTGCAGGAAAGCAGATACGTGTTCCTGGCTATGCCTCAGCCAGGAAAATGAGATCGTGTGTGTGCCTCCCGAACAGAGCCGTGGAGGGGCCTTTGGAGGTGGAGCTGATAGATCAAAGCACAGTACAAGTATGTAGACATTCAATTCCACTCACTCATAATAGCCTCCTCATAGCACTTAAAAATTCCAGGGACTGGAGTTTGGCGCAGCTTCTAATCAGATCACAGAAGTAAATTAATAACTAGATATTTGCATGTGCATAGCTTGCGCTTGGTCCTTGAAAACACATCCATGTGTAGCCTTGTCCTTCAGATACTTCATTGCTGGGTTTCTTTCAGAGTAAGCTCAGAGTAAAATTTCCTGTGTTTTAGCTACATAATAGATATCTAACGCAGGCCACTGCTGAATTACAGTTTGCTCACAGCCTCAGGATTATGAAAATGACAAAACAGTATTTTAGAAACAAGTAAATCTTAGGCTTGTATATCTCTTCCATGCAAATTTGCTACTAGGTCCAAACCAATGCAAGTTTTCTAAAATAAGCTAACAGAAGCATTTCTAATTGCCTCCAGTAGCACTAAGTAGGCACCACTAATGGACTAAGCAAGGTGTGTAAACTATATAAGGGATTATGGGAAAACATAAAATTGCTGTGTGATTTGTTGGTTTGCATATATTGAACCACTAGCACATAATCTATACTAGAGGCATGGATTTTTGTAACTCTTGTATTCAGAAGAAAGGTGAATACAATTCTTGGTACTGAATGTTGTAAAGCTGTAGGTACAAGCAGCAACGTGTATGAACAGGAATTCTTTAGATGGAATACAACTCCTTAAGGAATATCATTTATTCTTCTGTTGTAGTTTTACCTTTGTTATAGTTAGTATAATTGTGTATAATTTTCAAGGTTTTATAACATGAAAATGTATTAATAGTGACTACATAATCTAAGACTTTTTATGTTAGTAACTTTTGCCAGCCAACATATTTTTTTCATTGCTCTTAAGGGCTGCAGTCGTATGTTAGTTACAGTGGACTTGAACCTCACCAGCGCAGAATTCATCCAGTTTTATTTCATGTATGGATGTCTGATAACTCCTAATAACCGCAACCAAGGAGTGCTGCTGGAATATTCTGTGAATGGTGGAATCACCTGGAACCTCTTAATGGAAATTTTCTATGACCAATTCAGCAAGCCCGGGTTTGTAGATACCTTCTTCTGCCTATACAATTTCCTATACTCAAGTCAGGTGGCCTTGAATGTTTCATAAGAACCTGTGGGATATATTAGTGCTGTGGTTTGGATATCAGATCTTTAAGACTTCAGCCTGCCCAGTCCTGCAAGCATTTATGAATGGCCTTAGCACCTACGCTTGAGCATCAGCATTTGTGCAGCTCCTAGGTCAAGGAGAATAAGGAGTCTGTAGCAGTCTGGTAGGTTTGTAAATGCTTGCAGGAAGATAAATTAATAGCTACTGTAACGATGTCCATCCTGTTCTTTAAGATAGCTTTGTCTGCAGTCTTGTCTCTTACTGACAAGAGTAGAAGGTCTTTGCTTGAACTAGACAGAAAATGGTGTGGAAAAGAGAAACTGAATTTCTGCAGATGCATCAAAAGGCGGAATACACTCAAGCCCTTTTTTGAGACATTTGTGAGATTCAAACTGTGCATAGATAACCTCACTGGTTAAATTTGGAATTATAAAAAAATGGGGCTGGGATGGACACATTATTTGTTATTTCATTTGAATACACCAAGAAATCACCAGCACTTTAATTAGACAAGAGATGTAAGTGATCTCCTGTAATAGAAATAAGAAAATTGTACTGGAACACTGCTATCTTCTGAATGGCTCCAGGTTCAAAATAGTAATCTTAATTTCATTTCAACATTGCCTTTCTTAACATTTCCCTTAATTAGGACCTTGTGGACATACCCTGCCAGCTTAGACCGTTGCATTTGATCCCATAAGCACAGCTGGAAAACATGAGGTTGCTCAAACCACGCCACAGTCTGGCTGCTGGCCCTCCCCATGCCACTCTTAGCCGCTGTCCCAGGGTTGACATTGGGATTCTCAGGAAATTTTTTGTTCTGGCAGCCTCTCATAGGGGAAGATATGCTGATCACCCGGTCTTTCCCTGCTTTCCCAACTTCCATGTATTCCAGGAAACAACAGGAGTGGACCTGTTGAAAAGAGCATTGAGAAGCGTCCTCTTCCTGTGGCTTTCCTATAACTAATTTTCCCTTTGTATTTCAGCTTTGTGAACATCCTCCTTCCTTACGATGCCAAGACCATTGGGACGCGCTTCCGCTGGTGGCAGCCTAAACACGATGGCCTGGATCAGAACGACTGGGCTATTGATAATGTGTTGATCTCTGGCTCAGCTGACCAGAGGACAGTGATGCTCGACACCTTCAGCAGTGCTCCCCTGCCGCAGCATGAACGCTCCCCTGCTGACGCGGGGCCCACCGGGAGGATCGCCTTTGACATGTTCATGGAAGATAAAACTACAGGTAAAGGTTTTTGGTGGATATGAACTAAAGAGCAAGAAGTCAGTGCAGTGATTTCCAAATCTTGGTGAGCCTCTGAATCTTATCTCACTGTGGTGGATGTCACAAATAATCTCATCACTACAGGGGTCCTTTGGTTTTAATTCACAAAATGCAAAATGGAAAGATGTAATGTAACTTTTCTTTTTTTTTACTGCATGAATTTACTTAGAATAATAATTTCTCTCCAAACAAAGAAAAAAGGATGAAAAAATGCCAGGTTATTCCAAGCAGCTTTTTTAACTTATTTGTTTCCCGTTTCTGAACTTTTTAAAACATTCTTTAGTGTAGTGAAGTTACATTTACAACTAAATTTTGTAGAGGAAGTACTTCTGGATGTTTACAAGGCTCAACAGCTAACAGCGCTGAGGTAGCCTTTGTCCAGACATGTAGGCAACACCCACTGAAAAGTTCTCCCATAATGTCCAGTGCAACAGAAGTTTATGTCTTGAGTAACTCTCAGATCCTTACTTCTTGGACATTAAAAAATACTACTATAATGCTTCTGTAAGAGAGTAGCAAGAGGTGCTTTGAGCACTGTATGTAATAAATGTAATAAATATGTACATAGGAAAGATGGGGTACTGATATTCTCAGGAGCAATACTAAATAATTCTTATATAGGCTGAAAAGTAATGCTATGAATTGCCTTTAGTGGTTAACACTACTCCCTCTTTCATTTATGTTGTCATTGTATATTACTGACATTCCCATTTATTTTCAAGTAAATGAACACTGGTTATTCCATGACGATTGCTCAATTGAGAGGTTTTGTGATTCTCCTGATGGTGTCATGATCTGCGGGAGCCATGATGGCAGAGAGGTCTACGCAGTCACCCACGACCTGACTCCTACAGAAGGCTGGATTATGCAGTTCAAGGTAAAATCTCTGTCTGCAACATAATTATTCAAAACCACATTTTGCTCCAAGCCTAAGTAGATTTTTCAGGAGGTAGGATGATGTAAAGGCCTATGCATGAGCCTTTCCCTAAGGAAAAAGTGTTATTATTAGGCCATCCTCATTTTTCTCACGTACTCCATGTTGGTCAGCTTTAATACAGCGAGCTGTTCTCAGAGGTGACACACGCTTCTCTTCCAGCATGGCAGTTGTACGGACTGTATGGAATAAGGACTGTATGTAATAAGGATATTACACATATACAAGGTGCCTATTTTGTTACAGATGCTTGGTGAGGGAAAGGCAGCTCAAAAGTGTGACCACCACTCCTATGTTGTCCTGCATTCACATCAAACCTGCACCCAAACCACCCTTCATACAACCCTTTTCCTAAATTGAAGGAATAACCCAGAAACATATGGAAGCTGTAAGAGCCCTTTGCACATCTCTCCCATAATGAAGGTCTGCCTGACATAATCAAGCTGGGTGGCCTCCTGAAATATTCAAATAGTAGATTGTGTGGGAGCAAAGATTAACTTTATTAGTTATGGGGTACTGGGATATAAGGCACAAGTGTCAAAACCTGGAAATCCAGAAATGTGAGCTAAGTAGAAGAAAATTAAACTCTGCATATGGTTCCTGTTCTCAATCCTGGGAATACTGATGAGATCTGCAGATAACCATACCATATAAACCCTGTTACTGCCACTATTCAAAGTAAAATTCTGAAGTCAGCAGTCAGTTTTCAGGTTCAAATGTTCTTTTAAACTCTAACCACCACCACAATTAATTCTAATCTAATTATGTCTTCTTCCTTATTAGGTTTCTGTTGGATGTAAAACTTCAGAAAAACTTGCACAAAATCAGGTCCACGTGCAGTATTCCACTGACTTTGGTGTTAGCTGGAGCTACTTAGTACCTCAGTGTTTACCAGCTGATCCAAAATGTTCTGGGAGTATTTCACAGCCATCTGTCTTCTTCCCCACAAAAGGATGGAAAAGAGTAACTTACTCACTGCCTGAAAACCTCGTGGGCAAGTAAGTATGAATTCACTACTCATTTTATCTTGGATTCAGTACATTCCAAAAAACACAACAGGGGATACATCTGCCTATTTGTTTTCTTTCGAGGAAAGTGCAGACTAGCAGCATTCATGTTCATTACATATGCTGCATAATTTTATTTCCTATCAATCAAGATTGACCATGACTCTTGGTCTGAACAACCGGCAAAGTTATCCTTCTCTGCAGTCTGCTCCAGTACAGCATGTTCTGCTCAGTTCAGACAGCTGCGGTCAATTAGAGAGATTTATGACCTTACTGAGTAGAAAAGTTATCCTCATTGTCTGTAGTCATATGTCTGCTCATATGCAAACCTCTTGTCTTTATCTGAAAAATCTTTGAATAATCTGCTCTGGAAGTATTACCAAAATTGAAATTCTCTTGCAAGAAGCCAGAAGAGCTTCTTCGGGCTTCAGCAGCATCTGGAATCTGTCCATATGTCACAGGTGGTACATGTGTGAAGAATACGATATGGATATGTATGAAATTTATTTCAAGAGACACTGCCAGATATTACTTGTTGAAGCTTAGAGGATACTACAGTCATTAATATATTGTGTTTAACCCACCTTTTTTCAATTGAGCAAAGTTTTTTAATGCATATGTCTGTTTCCCTTCATTCCTTTGTATCTAGTCCTGTGAGGTTCCGGTTCTACCAGCAATACTCAGATATGCAGTGGGCTATCGATAATTTCTATCTGGGTCCTGGCTGTCTGGAAAACTGTAGAGGTCATGGAGACTGCCTGAACGAGCAATGCATCTGTGATCCTGGGTATTCGGGACCAAACTGCTATCTGACCCAAACCCTGAAGGTAATTTTCCTGCATGTTAAGAAGAGTGAATTTTGCCATGTGTTTAACTGAGAAAAAGAGAGGAAGAAGGAGATGGATCCCACTGGAAATTTAACGGTGATTCCTGTCAGCCTGAAGATACTCAAATCCCTTTTCAGGCCTTTTATAATTCTTTTAACAAAACTATTACTGCAGTATCAGAGAACTGGTTTGTTCATTTGCAAATAACACTGCTTGATAAAGCTGTGATAAAGTTCACTGTTCATCTTTAGGTATCATCAGACAATAATCACCCTTGCACATATGATTATGTTCAATTAAGACCTGTAGAAAGATTGTCTTTATCATGAAGGAGCTTACTGAAGTAGGGAATAGAAGAAAATTACAGAAAACTACATAGAATTAATTCATCTAACTGTTACTAATGTTACCCTATAATAAGTAAGTGAAATCTAGTTGGATATTTCTAATTTAAAGGTTAAAATATTTTTTAAACTTAACATATTTAGAGAAGAATACTTAAGGAACCCCAAATTACTTTAAAATGCAGTGTTTATCATCTCATTTTTTCTACATCAGATAAGAACAGAACAGGTACATGCTCCACAGAAACATCAGGTTAAGCAGCATTCTGTCTAAAGAGAATATAACTATTTAATTTTTCAGTCATTGTGTCATTGAATTATTATAACCTTCTGTTTTACATCTGAGATACTAATTACACAAACAAATATCATTATCTGTTTGCAATTTTTAAGTAGTAATGTATTCTTCGCATGAAGGACATTTGCGATAAAATCCTAGCAATTTTAGGGGAGTTTTACTACTATCTCCTTAAGGCCAGGATTTCACTCACGGCAATGCTTTTACTGCACACCTGGAGGTAAGTGGAAATCAGAGATATATTCTACATGGTTTTCATTGCAAATCTTTGTTTTATAAATGCATGCTCACTCCAATAAACCTAAAATTTCATTGCAGTACTGGTTTTGCTAGGGAAAAAATATAGAATAGCAATTTATCCCATACATACTGGATATGTACTGGAGTGGTGTTACATAGTCTTAAATAACCACAGTAATTAATTAGACCCATTCATTTGCACATGCTAATTTCAGTGTGCTGGATTACCTCTCAAGTATGTTAAAATCTAGCCCTAACATATTTTCACATTTAGCCAAATTAGTTCAAGTGGCTTAATATTCAGCCAAAAGTGATTATGTTCAGTCACCCTGAAAAAAATTTTTACAGTGTTCATGAGCCCTTCAGACATGTTTAGGTCAGTTCCAGCTGGTCAGTTCCAGCTGTAATCATTAGAAAGGCTTAAGATCATAATTACCTGAGCTTTCTGTTAAACACCTTACAGACTTTCCTGAAAGAGCGCTTTGACAATGAAGAAATTAAACCAGATTTATGGATGTCCTTAGAAGGTGGAAATACCTGTACCGAGTGTGGGATTCTTGCAGAAGACACAACTCTCTATTTTGGAGGTGCAACTGTGAGGCAGGCTGTCACTCAAGATCTGGACCTGCGGGGAGCAAAGTAAGTCATGTTTCCATGTCATTTTAATAGGGAACTCTTCTAAATGCTGACAAAGCAGCAGGTGACAGCTTGTAGCTCAGGGAATTCCTATGCCACCACAAGCATAGTGTTATCTGAGGTAGACACTAATTAGATTATGATTCTCAGGGCACTGATGCTTTCAGATGAGCCACGGAGAGCAAGGCACATCCTAGCACAGTGGAAGGGGGCTGCCATGCCTGGTGAAGCAGCAGCTCCCCTTCCCCACGAATGTCCCAGAGTCAGCAATGCCTGTCCTGCAAAGAGACAAGATACCACAGTCTCCTGGGCATCTCTGTCTTCACCCTGGAGGCACAAGGTGACACCAGCTGTATCACTCGCTTAGTTCAGAATATAACCTCTGCTGGTTGTCCTTTACTGGGTGCCCATCCTAGACCCACTCCACTCACATGCTATAAAAAAGGATGACTTAACTGGAGAGCAATGGAATTATGTCAGTTTGGACATGCTAAGAACAGAAGACAACTTCAGCATCATTTCCCTTGGCTGTATGAATGCTTTAATGAAGCCACACACTCTTGCTTCTGTAATTCAGCAAGAATCCACTGAATCACACAACCTTTCAGGAAGGAAGAGGCCTACAGAGTCTCTAGTCCAACCTCGTGCTCAAAGCCAAGTCAACATTGAATTCAGATTGGGTGGCTCAAGGCTTTCACCCATTGGGTCTTGAAAACCTCCAAGACACAGTTTCTCTGGACAGCTTCTGCCAGTGTTGAGTTACCCTCGCAGTGATTTATTTTTCCTCCATCATATCCAGTCAGAAGCTCCTTTGATATGATGTATGACCGCTGTCTCCCAGTCCCAGCCATCTTCTGCAGGCTGAATCAGCCCTGGTCTCTGAGCCCCTCCTCACAGGGCACATGCTCCAGCCCAACCATTTCAGTGGCCTCCACTGACCTTGCCTCAGTTTATCAATTTCTTTTATGTCCTTCATTGCTGCCAAGGGTACCTTGTTAACTCATGTGTAGCCTCCCTGCCACCATGACTCCCAAGAACTGTTAGCAAAGTAGTTGCCATCCAGTCAGTCCCCAGCTGGTACCATTACAAGGGGTTTGTCCTTCCTAGAGGCTGGACTTCACTGAATTTCATGAGGTTCCCATGGGAATTACTAGACAATGCTTTTGGAAGCCTTTGTTCTATTTGTACATTGATGTTACTTGCTTAAAAACGCTGGCATTTTAAACATTTTCAGCACATCTCCTAAGAGAAAGTAAACGTCTCAATTTGTGCAGCTTTTTAACAGATGTAAACTTACACATTTATTCTTAGATTTCTACAGTACTGGGGAAGAATTGGGAGTGAAAACAACATGACAACATGCCACAGACCAACTTGCAGAAAGGAGGGAGTACTGCTAGACTATTCCATTGATGGAGGCAAGTACATCTTGTAGTTTCAGCTAAGCTACAGCCTTGTTCTGTATTCGAGCACTGTGAATATCTGAGAAGCTGTCAGAAAGATATAAAATCAGATTTACTTTAATTGTAAAGTTATTTTTGTCCTTGTAAAGCTTTTTCCCTAAGATTTCCATCTGTTGCTCAGGAGTTTTCCATAACCCTCCTGCCTGATTTCAGTAATTGAGTGGCTTTCAGCCAATTTGATTTCTTAATACAATTACAAGATTACTCTTACACTGAGAAACAGTGGCCAACTACACTTGGAAACTGAGATTTGTCTATCAGAAGACCATAGCTATTATTTTTATTTCCTATTATCTCCCTTTAATCTTTTAGAATATTCTACCATAAACTTGCTTGTTGTTTTTTTACTAAACCAGCACCTTTTTATTATAGGGATATCCTGGACTTTGCTTCATGAGATGGATTACCAAAAGTACATCTCAGTCAGGCATGACTACATCCTCCTTCCAGAACATGCTCTGACCAACACAACCCGCTTGCGCTGGTGGCAGCCTTTTACCATCAGCAACGGGATCGTGGTTTCAGGCCCCGACCGGGCGCAGTGGGCGCTGGACAACATCCTGATCGGAGGGGCAGAGATCAACCCCAGCCAGCTGGTAGATACATTTGATGATGGTAAGACAGGCTGTGACAGTTAATCTGCTGTCTGCTGTTATCTTATAAGATAAGCCCTGTGAGCTTGCAAGCACACTTTTTCTTTTCTTTTAACTCTGCAACTTTTTCATTTTGTAGACTCATGCTGTTTATATACTATTCTTTATGCTACTAATACAAGTATGTAAATATATATACATGTACATGTATATGTGTACATATATGTATATCCCCATAAGAAAAAAAAAATTATTTCAGCTCAACACATTTCATTTAAATTCCTGCATAGGAAAGTTTTATTTAACCATATTTTTAAAAAATACTGTTACATAAACATTTTAATTACGTCTCTGGGGCTGATGTTTCTATTATGTCTGTTAGTAGCTCATTTATTGTATGTCACAACGGATATATTTAGTGTTTATACCAGGAAAATACTGTATCTACTGATTCTGTTGGTTCATTACTAAAGCCTTGATGTTTGCTGGGACAATGCAGTAATTGTCTTTAACTCATGTTAATAGAAGGCACTTCTCATGAAGAAAACTGGAGTTTTTACCCCAATGCAGTCAGGACTGCAGGGTTCTGTGGAAATCCATCATTCCATCTCTACTGGCCAAATAAGAAAAAGGACAAAACACACAACATCCTGTCCTCCAGGGAGCTCATTATACAGCCAGGATACATGATGCAGTTTAAAGTAAGGAATATTCTCTCTCTCCAAAGTACAGCATGCAATGAAAAATCACCTAATGTGTCTCCAGAAATTCTTCTTCCAACTAGGATGCCCAATTGGATGAATAATTAATAACGAATTTTTACTAGAATTTAAAGGAAATTCTGAAGTGTAGGTAATGGGAATCACAAAGATTGCATAAATGTTAAACGTCACATTATTCTGACTGTCTGTATGCTTTGGGGGTTACTGAGAGGGATCGGAAGTCTAATCCTTTCTTCTGAAATTACTGGATCGTTAGATACAGTAAAAATTATTTTCTAAGGTGAGAATACCCAATTTGCAGAATATGCCATTTTCCCCTAACCAGTGAATAAGCAGAAAAGACAAGGCAGAGGCAGGCTGGAGAAGAGTGGCATACGGAAAACACAGAAGCGCTCAAGTAGAAGTACCCCTTCTACTACTCATGGCAAATGACCGAAACAGTCAGAGAAACATTTCTGAATATTTCATTTTGGTTTAAGGTAGAATTCTGCACAGAGCCTAAGGCAACATGCAGTTGTTGTCCAGAAATGTTCTAGGCCCTTCCCCAAGCATCATGTCTTAAATAAGCCAGGAACTAATATGAAAGCAGGGTTATCAAAATAATCATGTGTTTTCTTGTTACATTTTTTTTTCTTGCTCTTCTGTTTGACAAGACAGTTCCAGAATTTTCCATCTTCCACTAAGCAATATTTTCACCTTTTTTCAATATTGTTGCCTATTTTATATTGACTAATATAATCCCTAAAGCACTGCTTTCCCCACTCACACAGTGTGCCACTCTCAAAGAAATTATATAAAAGAGGCATCTGACATGCTTTTTACTACTGAATGCCAAGATTTCCAAGCTGTTTATTTTATCCAGCCTATGATATTTTTCCTCTATTTTAAGGCCAAAGTTATGTTAATCCATCAGCATTTAATAGTTCATATTACTAAACTCTTATTGCAAAGTTCTTCTCTCCCGACTCTCTCCTCCTTTTTCTCCACCTGTCACAGGAAAGATTTTATTTCCAAACTAAGAACTCGGCTCTAGTGCATGGCTGCCATTTGGTTTCAAAGCTCTTAAAATTTAGCTTTTTGTTATCTGCTCAGTACTGTACATTGGATACTGTAATTTTTCCAGTCTAATATGACACAAATATGTTTATTGTTTTAAAAATTCAGAAGATTCTGTTCTTAAATTGGATTGACTTGAACTTTATATCCACATTTATCACAACGAATTGTAAATTACAGTGAGGGTGACAGAGCCCTGGAACAGGCTGCCCAGGGAGGTCATGGAGTCCCCTTCTCTGGAGATTTTCAAGACCTGCCTGGACGCAGTCCTGGGTAATGTGCTCTAGGCAATCCACTTTTGATGGATTTTTTCTAAGACCTAAGTTGTGAATCTCTGTTATACACCCCATAAAGAAAAAGAAGGAGAGCAAGACTTCAGTATATATCACATTAAATGTCTACCTGACTTGTTATAGCAGCCAATTTTATTTGTGCTATAGATTGTGGTTGGCTGTGAGGCAACTTCTTGTGGGGACCTCCACTCTGTGATGCTGGAGTATACGAAGGATGCCAGGTAAATGAGAGCAAAATGCACAGACCTAAAAAAAAAAAAATTAGTATGATCTTAAAAACCTGGAGATCTTGTATTTATTAAAGCAATTACTTTGCTATTCATCTTGTAACAGGATCTGAACAAAGCCCATGAGCTAGCACTGGGATTTGTTTATATGACTACCATAAATTCTCTTTATAATTTATCCCAGATGTTGACAGATTCATGGCATTGAGCTTGTAGATACAGTCATGAACACATTCCTGTTAAAATGTGCTTGTAGAAAACCACATTCACAGGAAAACTGTTGTTTTAGTATGATACAGGGCTATATATTTAGGACATGTAATGAAGTGGAGGTTGCTTAATTCCAATTTGGTCTTTAACTAGTAAACAATTAATAACACTGTCTCCTGTGCTGCAGTATAGTAGTGCATTATAATTTGTAAAAGTGAAGGTATATTCGGTGCTCAAATGACTGTGTGTGAACATGGAGCAAATTCTGTCGGATTTTTTTTCTGAAAACAGTAAGAGACTAAGGAGCAGGCTCCTAAATAAATCCTTCTGTCATGCCAGCCTAGAGGAGCTCTGGGTTGGACTCTTCTGTGCATACCACCACCAAGGGTTTCACAGCACTCAGATCTTGGGCTGGAGAGTCCTCCCTGATTGCACCAGGCCTTTTACCTCTTGTCTATCTGCAGCTACAGAGCATGGAAACTATTGCTGACAATCTCTTAGGTTTGTTTAGTAAACACAGGCAATGCCATGACCCTTAGAAATTACCTGCTTCCCTTTCATTATTCTTTCAGTTGTTCTAAAACATTTTTTGTTTGTTTGTTACCTACAGGACAGACTCTTGGCAGCTTGTCCAGAGACACTGTCTTCCTTCTTCATCTAATAGCATTGGCTGCTCACCATTCCAATTCCATGAAGCTACCATCTATAACTCTGTCAACAGCTCTATGTGGAGAAGAATAACTATCCAGCTGCCTGATCATGTCTCTTCCAGGTAGGTTACTGAAAGGTAATGTCAGCTGTCTTGCTGACACTGTTCACTTGGAACAACTGGTGAATTAAAAAATGCTTCTTTATTGCTGGATTTAGTGGCTACTGCCCATTCAGGGTGGGTCTTTCCAGTTACTGAAGTCAACCACTTCATACCACATTTTCATTACATCTACTACTGGCATATTTGACACTGTACAGATGTGTTTAATTGCTAGATGTTATAATATGGTGTTTGGATTTTGATATTTGCAGTGCAACCCAGTTCAGGTGGATTCAGAAGGGAGAAGAACTAGAGAAGCAAAGCTGGGCAATCGACCATGTGTACATCGGGGAAGCATGCCCCAAGCTCTGCAGTGGCCATGGATATTGTACAACTGGAGCCATTTGCATTTGTGATGAAGGATACCAAGGTTTCACTTCTTTAATTTCTTTCTTACACATCTGCTGCAGCCTAAATAGATAATGTAGCTCAAAATTAAACAAACAGGTAAAGACAGAGTCTAACTTCATCACTGGAATGCGTATATATTTATTACTAATTTGACAGAGCTGCAAATAACAGCTCTTCCCTCCCTTTACTCTTTCTGGATTGAGTCAGTAGTCTCTTCTGTCTGGCATTGTATGTAAAGCCCATTCAGCCTTCATAGAAAGCAGAACGTGGCTACTTGCTCACCCAGAAATGGCTTCCACCACTGTACTCCTTCCGAGGATGCGCTTGCTCCCAGGGAATGTGTACCTGGGATCCAGATGTTGGTGACTGGCCCCTGTAAGGTACTCACTTCCGTGCCCCTCCAGGACAGAGTGCTCTGCTGTAATCCAACAATGCAGCTAAGCACATGCCTAATGGTACCCGACTGCCTTCATTAAATTATAACTGCTTTGTGGGAGTGGAGCCAGTGCTTAATGTCTTGCAGGACAGAGTCTCATAACTTCATAAGATCAGATCCTTTCCCTGTTTTAGACGCATTTTCCTTCAACCACCAATTTGAGGTTTGTTATACTGGCATCAATGCAAAATAGGAGAAACCCTATTGCAGTTCGTGAAGTTATACTGCTGCAAAAAATAAGACTCACAGCCTCAATTTTCTAAAAGTGAATGCGGTACAGCAATGTGCACATTATTAATGGAGCTGATGAAATATATTCAGCCTCTACTCACACTGTACATTGGGCCACAACCTTGAATGGAATTGCAATGAACTGTAACTCAATTTTCTAAATTCTTTTGATTTTTGTGTGTTTTATAACTTCACTGTGTCATTTTTAGGTGATGACTGCTCTGTTTTTAGCCATGACCTCCCCAGTTATATTAAAGATAATTTCGAATCTGAAAGAGTGACTGAAATAAACTGGGAAACCATTCAGGGGGGTGTGATAGGGAATGGATGCGGACAGCTGGCACCCTATGCCCACGGAGATTCACTCTATTTTAATGGATGTCAAATACGACAAGCTGTGACTAAGCCTCTGGATCTCACCCGAGCAAGGTAATACTTTGAGCCTAAAATATTCTTTTAGCAGCAGCTCATGAGAAAGGAAACTCTTTTTATGTACCTGCAGTCATGTGGGCCAGCATTGATGAGCATGGGCTGACCTGGCTCTGCTGCACAGTCAGATGTGGCTGGCAGATAAACATTAGGGTTGGCAAAATGCTTTGTGACTTCCATTTGGGAGGTAGAGAGTGAGGAGGAAGCGATGTCAGATGAAAAGGTCAGATGTTTTCGTCATGCCCAACAGAGTGCTGTCTAGTAAGCCAGGACTGACAATGAAGCCGTTGGCAAAGACTGGACACCAGACTGTCTGGACCAGTGCCTGATCTGATAAGACAAATCCCATGTTTGTATCTGCCTCCATGACGGTCATGACTAAAGATGCTATTAGTAATTACGGGCTCATTTTCCCACTTCAGTTGTCAAATAGAATTATATTCACCTGGCAATAAGCAGAAGTAGCTTTTTCATCTATTGAGACTCTTTGGCCATGGAAAAACAAATGCAGCCAGGCTGTGCTGGCTCTTAACAGAGTGACAGTTTTCTGGACTGGTTTGTATTTAGTTGTCTAGAGCAAGATTAGAAACAAGATAAATTGGCAAATGGGACAGATAAATCAGGCTTTTCCTTTCTCATGTGAACACCCAGGTAGAATATGAGAAATCTTTTAGGAACTTTATTATATTCAACCTTTATTTGCCCTTTTTTAGCTTTTCATACACTCATTTGCATGTTTATACTGTTTATGTATCTTGGTTTTATGCAGATACATTGTAAAATTGGATCTATTGTCTCCAACTACATGGCAATGTGTTATACACAGTAAACTACTACTTTGAAAGGGGAGCTGTATTTTAGAGATGTAAGAACAGTTTATTTTGCATGTTAAAAGTAATGATTCTTGAGGATGCTCAAACTTTTAATAAGGTAACTGCAATAAACCTGGGAATGCTATTGTTCCTGTTTGAATACTTTTTGCATATTGAAAATACCTTTTCTCTCTGTGTTTTACAGCAAAATTATGTTTGTTTTGCAAATTGGAAGCATTTCACAAACAGACAGTTGCAACACCAATCTGAGTGATCCTAACACTGTAGACAAGGCAGTGCTCCTCCAATACAGTGTAAATAATGGAATTACATGGCAAGTAATTGCACAGCATCAGCCAAAGGACTTTATACAAGCCCAAAGAGTGTCTTATAATGTTCCCCTGTGAGTATGCAGTCATGTTTCATTACCTCTAAGTGCACAAGATATAGTTCTGCTAAGAAAGAATCTATCTTTTTATCACTGTGCAAGAAAAAAGGTTGATGAGAGGGTAAACAAAGAAGAAAACTTAAGAGGAAGGTTGATTGAGAAATTCCAGCCTGGTGTTTGTCAATATATTTGAAAGAAAAGCAGAATATTTATTTTAAAGATATGAAGGGGGAAAAACTCCTCCTTATCAATGTGCATTTTTCAACATTAAATGGTGAAAATGTACCACGTGTTGATGTTCAGGAAGGTAGAAATAACACTTTGACTTGGCTCTCAGTTCCTGTTGTGGGGTAGATAGGGATGTGCAAGCCACCAATGATCTGGAGCCCTCACAAGCTTTTGCATTTGTGACAGGGAGGCACGAATGAAAGGAGTCTTACTGCGCTGGTGGCAGCCCCGTCACAACGGAACAGGTCATGATCAGTGGGCTTTGGACCACGTAGAAGTTGTCCTGTGAGTATCAGCTTCACCTCATCCCACCCCATCTCAGAAAGCACTGAAATTCCTCCAGCATGGCACAAGTGTTAAGCTCAGTAAGAACCATTGTGGCCCAGGGAAACCTTATAGAACCAGTCATTGCTAGTGCTCTGCCCTGACTGCAACTGTCAGCAGTTAAAACGGCCACGAAATAAGTGGCACAGCAGGGGTACGTGTTGTGCATCATGGAAAAATGCAGGAGGGAAAGTGGGGTTTTATAGCCACCAAGTATTGGTGTGAGCCTGTAATTCAGCAATGACTGTGAAAAAAATATTGCGCTGGGACGTTCCCATGGATATTCCTGAAAGGATAATCCTGTTCAACACTGTGCTGCAACATAAGGCTGATTTATATGCTTTTGAAGATACAAAAGAGTTTTCTGTATTGCTCTTTGCACAAAGTAATGTTGTTGTGCCTCTGAAAAATTTGTGTTAGCAACTAATGCCTTATTCATTTCCTTTTTTTAGTAAGAAGGATACTGTTCAGAAACAGGGTTCACTATATCAGGTTCCTATGGTCCGAGCTCTATATTCATCCCCTTGTCAAGATTTTACCAAGTAAAGTGTCTGCACCCTCCTCATTCTCCCATTCTTGAGACGGGTTTCACTGGCAGCTAACCCGTTTTTCCTGTGTTACATCACGAAGAGAAGACCTGCTTTTTCTCTAACAATTTAGTTCCAGTAGAAGTGAAATGCTAGTGGCTTCACGGGCGGGAACTCATCGCTGACAGTGGTTGGCAGAGAAAGGCGTGCCTGCTCCATAGATAGGTTCAAAAATTCCTTTTATTGAACAATTTAAAAAACAGCAATGAAGAAATTAGGCTTGAATAACCTCCAGACTGTGTAATTACAACCATGACGTTTCTGAATTAGCAGAGACACTGCAAGTAATGTTTTGTAAGAGTAGCAAAGAGAATTATCTGATTGCTAGTTAGCCCTGTTCTTTCCACTCAGAAGCACCAGCTTGCATGGCACTCATATCAACCCCAAACCAAATTGTTCTTAACACTGAGTACTGTATATGCTCTGCTGCTTTTACACACCTTGCTGGGCTGTGCTTCCATAACATTAAGCTTAAAGCTTGAAGGAAAAAAGGGATGGATGCAATTCCTGGCTTAGTTAATCAATGGCTGTACGATGCTGCATCAGGAAAGATAAGAAAGAGTATGAACCTGCAGGATATTCACAGTGTTTAGGAAACAATGGAAAAGGGAACTGGTAGTTCTGAAATAGTCCTGACTTTCTGCCATTCAATTTTAAAAAAAAAAAAAAAGAAAAGAAAAGAAAAAATCAGGTGGGGAAAAAAATTGAACATAATATTATTTGTCAACCCGAGCATTGAATTAGGGAGTGTAAGTAGGAATAGGACAAATCTTTAAAAAGTGATTCTTAGGCTGAATTCTGGACAACTTTCTTGACAGTGAGATCTGCCAGGTTGTAAACTAGACACAGAAGATGAGTGGTGACAAGTCAGTCATATGAGATAGATTAGAATGGAGACAGCAATAGAAATGCTATACCAAGTAACCCCACCTTGCCTAGAGAAGGAACCAGATGGCAAGACAGTGCCTTCTCCCATTTATTCTTTTTCTCCTCTTAAAGGAGTTTTAGGGTTCTTCTGAATATTGGACAAAACATCGGGCTAGAGACAAAGAGTCTCCATCCTGTTCAAATGACACCCAGTACAGCCCACAGAAGAAGACAGACCAAACCAGACAGATTTCTCCATTACCACGTGCTGTGAAACACAGTGCCATGGCAGCATAGTTCCCAAGGGCCAGATGTGGAGTTCCAGCCCTTGCTAACTACAACATGTGAGATATGCTGCTCTCAGGAAAGGCAGAATTACATGCTGTGGTGCATCTGGTTCATATGTCAGCCTGTGCTCAGACCTGACATGTGGCTTTAACTCCTCTGTTTTGATTAAGTTCTACCTGCACTTTCTAATTCAGAAAAATATTCTATAAGCCTCTTAAATTTTATTTGCAAGTAACTCACAAATGCTTCGATGAAACCTTTGGAAGGCTTTCTGAAGGGAAGCACACTTTTCCTTGTCAATAGATACTCCCACCTGGGTTTAAGCTCTGTTGTTTCACTCTGCCACCTCACACTGGTCCCTTTGCTCCCCGGCACTTCAGTTTTTTCACCTGTCAAATGCTGGAGACATAAGGTGAAGACACCGCCACAGAGTGCTTCCAGGCATGCAGGGTCAGAAGAACTGACCCTGGATGATCCTGCATAACACCAGGGCTACCAGAATTTATACCATGAATACTAGGGATAGGACTTAGCTTTAATTCTTAATTGGTAATATTCCTTCATTTTCCAACGAAGAGCATAGAAACCCTGCCTGCCCCTAGGTAGAGCAAGCCACCTCGCCCAGGCAGCTCTCCAGTGAGAGGTGAGGAGGCAGTGTCCCTCAGGTGCTCAGTCCCTCCATCGAGATTGCCAGAGCAACAGCCACCCCAGGGCATTCTAGCATGGCTGCAGCAAGGCACGGCCTGAACTAAAACCTTTCACCAGGTGTTGTCATTACCTCTTCCTGTTAATTCTATAGGGAGTCATTAGGCTTCTGCTTATTCTTCCCAAAGCTGAGATACTTTAGGAAACATTGGTGCCTCCCAAATTGGAAGTAATTCTTGCCAGCACTCTGACCTCCTCTCAGAAAGAACATCCCTGGCTGCAGGACCTGTTGATGGTTCATGGCCAATGCAGTTTGTCCTCAATCCTCTTATAACCCTGACCTCCATCACCCAGAATGAGACTCCAGACACCTCTCTGGGAACCATCAAAATTATCCTTACTGGCCCTAGTTTAAGCCCTAGATTTTCATGCTTGTTTGTGATCTGCGTACCAATGCTGCCACAGCAAGCAAGCCTCTAGCCCATGTAGAGTTACAGTGAGAAGTCAACCTATACGAGGAGGTGTGGTTTGGGATGTAGAGAAACTCCTGGCTTTCTACACATCTCGTTTCCTCCCAGTGGGCTGACAAAGAGGTCTAATTTTCCCAAATGCTGTAGGTGCTAGCTCTTGGTTGGCTGCCTGCACACCGAGGTGCACACCTAGGTGCTGTGCCAGCCTTTCCTCAGCTCACGGGCATGAGAGCCATGCTCTCCTTGAGCAGAATAAGGGCTGGAGCAAGAGGGAAAGCAGCAGGGAGAGCTGCTCTATAGGGAGGTAGCACAATCAAGGACTTTCTTGATTTTAATTCCCATCCAACATGGGGGATTTCCCTGCTCCTCCTTACAGTGCTCACTCCAGGGACAAATCTCTGAATACCTGCTTTCATAGCTCAACTCTTCTCAATCCAAAGCAATCCAAAGGTTTGAAATTAATTTTGTCACAGGCCCTGCTGCCAAGTCGTAGCGCAGATACCTCTTAAAGCTGATGCACAGCAAGGGTCCCGACACTCTGTTCAGTCTAATTGATTCCTGAGTCAAGGGCCATCGTCCTCTGACCACCAAACATCTTTCCAGGAAAAGATTTCTTTGCTTCCTTTTTGTTCCTGAGATAGTTTGCTGGGGAAAAAAATTGGCCTGCATATTATACATGCATGCAAAATATCTGACAGTGATAAGAAAGACTAAACACAGGTGCTTTTGTATGTAACCTAGAATCATTCTACTTCTGAAATATTTATTTGAATCACTCATTAAAAAGCAGTATCATTAAGGCTGGGATGCAACTGCAAAGGGTGCTCAAATTGAGTACCTCTTTTGAACAGGTGAAATGCAATACCTGCTTTGAATATGTTACATATTAAATAGCTCTTGCCAACTAACCACTTGCCAAATTATTTTAATAACCGTTGACATCTATCCTGATATTAGCTATCAAGTTGTCCAGTTCCTTTTAAATCTAGTACCTATTATTCCTCAGTAGTGCAGCATTTTTCCTCTCCATTTGTAAAGAAAGCTTTGTGCACAATTGTCACATGTTCCATGTGGCTCTTCTTAGGATGAAAAAGTATTTTACCCTAGACTTAAGAAAGACCGCTTTTCAGTGCCCCTGTACTTCTGCCCTAAGAAGAGCCCATGTTCCAACCCAGCATTTCATTTGCACATTGTTTTTCTCAAAGCACAGCTCTCAGCCTGTCTGCTGCACAGACACCACACACTTTTTTGCATGTGCATTTGGAACACCCGTTTCTCTGTATAGGGCAGGCCCTTGTTGACCTCAATTCTGGTCAAAGGTATTGAGAAGCTGAACACTAAGGGTCTTATGTTGCTTTCTTTGCACCCCAAAACTTGTGATGAGATCCTAGGGAATTTTGAGTTGTGCAAGGAATGCAAGAAACATTATCCCCACTTACTATTTGATGGTTAACTGTTAGATTCAGAATGAATCCCTCCATAGCCATCACTCCATGCTCTTCATTGTCAAGATATTCTCACGTTTTTGGCACAAATGATTTAGTGAGAACTTACAGAATCATAGAATGTTTATCCTTATTTTGCAAGATTAAAATAGAAATTAAATATTGTAGCTCTAACAAAGAGTGCTCATGTGGAAAAGCATTTTTATCTGCTTCATTTTTTTAGTAAAAAACAATTTGAAAAACACACTTATATTCAAGTATTAACATATTTATAGTAACAGAAATAGTTCAAACATTAGGTAATTATCTGAATATTCACAACATTTATGCCAAATTTAATATGATGCAGTCTGTGCTTTTATGACATTTTTATTATGTTTCTAAGAAGTGCATGCTGAATTTTATAGAAAATAAAAATATAAACAATGATTTGAAATAGCAGGAAATAATTTGTTCAATTTTTATTTTCAAAAGAGACGAAAAGTCCTATATTGCCTCTAAACCTCATCAGGGTTTTATGACTAATCACAGTGCTGCATGCATTGAAAGGCATTTTCTAACTTGTGTTGTATTTCATTGTTTGCTGTCATTGGTTTTACACTAGAATAAGGTAAGTACTTTCCCTGAATCAGTATCAAATGTATGTTGCTGTTACAGCTACAGTTCTTTCCCAAAGTTTTGTCAATAATGGGTTGGTGGAAAATCATTTATACTCTCTGAGACGTGCCATGTAGCTCTTGAGGTCCTTGATCTTGCAGGGAGCATCAGGGGAAGTTAAACTTAGCAGAAGGTGTTCAGCAGCTCACCCTGTACCACAGTGGGAATTTCACTGAGGCTGTGGCAAGAAAGGCTTCTCCTACACCTGCAGTGCAATGAGAGGGCATCCAGCTCATTGCATGGGCAACCTCTCTGTTCCAATGGAGAATTCCCACCTTTTTCCAAAATCATAGAATCATGGAATTGTTAAGGTTCGAAGGGACCTTTAAGATCATTCAGTCCAACCATTAACCTAACACTGCCAAAACCATCACTAAAGCACGTCCCTAAGCACCTCGTCTACCCATCTTTTAAATACCTCCAGGGATGGTGACTCAACCACTTACCTTGGCAGCCTGTTCCAATGTTTGACAACCCCTTTCAGTGAAGAAATTTTTCCTAATATCCATCCTAAACCTTCTCTGGAGCAACTTGAGGCCATTTCCTCTTGTCCTATCACCTGTTATTTGGGAGAAGAGATCAATCCCCACATCACTACAACCTCCTTTCAAGTAGTGACTACAGAGCTGAAGGCACAATCAAGTAATGTATGTCAGGCAATCTGCATGGGGGCACAGTCACACATGTCTCTTAGACATAGAGCAAATGTCTGCCACGTAGTTCTTTCTTTCCTGTAACTCTGCTGCTTTGTGTTGTCTCAGTTGATACCACAAACCAACATAGTTACTGAGCTCTCCGTTCAAATCTTGACCCCACCAGAGCCAAAGAACATTTGTCATTGATATGAGCCATCAAGACTCCAGTTAGAGCACATCACTTTCCTCATTATAGTACCCTCCTAACAAAGTATTTGTAATTCAGCCACAAAATTTTCCCCAAGCCTACTCCTGAGAGGAATGCCCATGCTGTTTTCTAAGACAATGTTCATGTTTTGGTTTGTTATCCAAATATTTTTGTTTCTATTTGGTTCCTATTATGCCCTGTCAATTAATAATAAAAAAACATGAAAAGAGTGAATGAAGTTATTATATACTGGGGGGGTTACCACTTTTTTTGTTCCATTTGGCTATGTTTTGTTTTCATAAATTTTAAATTGCAGACTTGAAGTTCAAACTGTGCTTTACAAAACATGCAATAGCCAGAATGCTCTATTAAAGACTAAAGATGCAGAGCAACTCCTTCTCATAAATTGCTTTATCGTAGGTATGTACTTAACACGCCCTAGACAGAATTTTGTTCTTCTATATTGGCTGCATATTATTTCATCTAACTAATATAGCTCCAGTGACTCCACTGGAAAATTACTGAAAGTTTCCTATGTAAATTGGAGTGCTATTATCTTCTATTTAGTTTTTAATATTAATGCACTCAAAACTGTCGAACAGGTTATGCAGTAGTTGCTTCTATTAATTTCTTTTTTGCTGTTTGCTCCATCAGCAATACCCAGATAACTATTTTGGATCTGTACTTTTCATCTGATGGTTCAGTAAATGCACAGAAAAGGTTGAAGGCTTAGCATATGCTGACCAGTCCATTACACACTTGCAAAGTAGTCTCTCCAAGTTGCCACCAATATTCAAACAAAAAAAGAGTTCCCTCCATGCTCTCTGTTATGGAAGGATGGCATCTATTCGTAATATAACTTGATGCTCCCCGGCACATTTTGGCTGCTCCAAACAAAAAACAACAGCAAAAGTATGGTAAAGCCTTTTATCAGTCTGTAAAAATACTGTAAAAAAAAATATTAGATTTGTTATTAATAGTACTGAAAGCATTTTTAAATCCACCAAATGCAAGAAATGTGTAAATACTCCTGCAAACTTTATTATACAATTCTTCTTGTGATCTTATAAAGCACTATTGATCTCTCTTAAACAGTGCTTGCCTCCTAACAATATATAAAATTAATTCAGAAAAATAAATATAGACCTATTGTCATCTTGTGGATACCAGACTACACATACTATACAATATGATACAATACTGTAATATATAGGGTATACCTATAGTAAGAGTTAAAATCATATCATTTGCTATAGCAGGCATGAAGATTTTGTGTGGCATCCAATCAGTAGTTGGACAGCCCATCTCAGACTTCGGTGGAGAACAAGTCTGAACCATGTCAGTGCAAGAAAAAAAAAATCAGCATTTACTTCTTACGAAATTAGAGTTCCCTTCCCTGCCCACCCCACTCCCCCCCAAAAAACTGCACTGCTGTGGTGTTTGGTGTACAACAGAGGATATACGTATTTGTTTTGTATCTAACATCTTGATCATCTTATAAAATAACAAAACAGACTGAATATACATTAGAAAAAAAAATATTTTTAAAGTTATTAAGTAACCTTTTCTTTGTCCCTTTTCTCAGTTCTTTATTTCCTTATTTTTGTTTTTTTTTTTTTTAATTTGTTCATTGTTTTAAACATCTTCATCATAACTTTAAGGCCAGGTACAAAATGGTTAGGCATGTGAAGTGAAATAGAGGCCAGGTGCACCTAGCAGTGTCCAAAATGAGTCCTGAAAAGCTATCTTTGCCTCTGAATAACCATACTTATTTTGCAAAGCATGCAATTATTTCTTTTGCCTAAGGGTCACATTCACTAAAAATAAGCTTATGCACTAGAGAGTAAAGTATGACTGAGTACAGCATGAGTATTTATATTTTACTTACAGAGAAAGCTCACAAGTGGAAACGTGCCTTGTACCCACAAATGGGAGATTTGTTGACTGTAATGTCTACTGCAGGCCTTTACTTCACAGATCACCTTTAAAATCCAATGGACTTCTTGGTTTGGATGTTTCTGATGCCATTCAGCCCTTTCGAACACAGATGCTTAGGCCAGGCATCCCTCCTCCAGCTAGAAAGCATGAGGTCCTAAGCGGGCAGGGAGGCTCAGGAGAAGGACTCAGAAATTAGCCTAAGACAAGCTCTTTATGCCAGTTGGAGTTGTCCTTGGCATCTGCATGGTTAACTGTGCTCTGATCTCTGAAAGAAATTGCTTCCTCTGACTGCATCTATGAGAATCTCTTGTATGCCATTTTTCCATGCAGAGAAAGAGGCTCTCGGGTGGCTCTAAAAACTAGTCTTGCTGCAGCATGTGATATTATTTTTATTTTTTAAAGTAGTTTTCTGATCAAAAGGTCTCTCCCGTACTCTGGGACTCTACAGTGTACTGTGCAAGAGACACTGTCTCTTTTATAGCCACATCTCAGCTAGTCTATATGGCTGGCCAAGTGCTCTGGCAAGCTGTAGGTCTGAGAGGAGACATCCTGTATCAGAATATCAAAATACACAAACCTTTTCATTCTCTTGTAATTCTGAATGCAGTCTGGCTGTAGGCTTATGTAGACCTGTATTTGTGTGTACGCACCAGGGGTATGGATATGTATGTAAAGAGACCAAGAAAAGGCACAGCCAGATGAAGGTTTCTGGGTGTTCTGTGGTGCTGCATATGCAGTTGTCCCATGAGTAGACTCACAAGGAAGCACCATAGATATTACAGCTCCATTTCCAAAGCTGCTGAAATTTGGAAAGTGAAGGTGGGATCTGGCCCTTAGGAGTTAGATGGGTTTCAGGTAAAATCTCAGGCAGCTGTCTTGTCCACTGCTGCCCTCATGTTCTTTCTTCCCACAGTGGAAGAAGTAGAAACCTATGTTAGGTGGGATGGGTCTCGTCCTCCAGGTAGGTCTTTGGAACAAGTGTTCCTCCTTCAATTAGGCTGCAGTCAGGCTGTCTCTTGCCTGGTCTCCTCCCACATGTGATGATGTTTATTTCCTAGATCTTCCTTTAATTTTGGATGAGGGGTATAAGGGAGGGAAACGTGAAGTGTTTTACTTCACTTCCTATATAATGAAAGTGGAAGATAAAGCTTTTCTTCTGCTTTCCAGATAAAGCAGATAATGATCTAAGACAGAAGAATAACTGGAGTATAAAACCACTGTGGAGAAATGCCCTATATTGAGAGGGTACGATGTGCATGTAGCTTTAGTGAATCTGGCCCTAGGCAGCACAAGTTTTCATTAGCTGAAAGCTCTTAGCCTTTCCCTAAGATAATGAACTGTAAATAAAAGCAAAGTGGGACAGATTCTCAATTGCCTTGTACCTTGCTGTTGTACAAGGGGTGCATTACACACCACTTTACAGACGGTTGAAAGGTCATGCAAGGAAAAAGAAGAATCTGTCCCACTAGCTCACTGCTCCCCAAAAGTTTAAACTACATATAAAAAACTGACACTCTTCTCTTCCACCCTCCCCCCCCCCCCGCTTTGATTTTAACAGCACTCGCAAACAAAATTACATGATGAATTTTTCACGGCAACATGGGCTCAGGCATTTCTACAACAGAAGACGAAGGTCACTTAGACGATATCCATGAAGAAACGAGAAATTTATCTTTTTTCCTCCAAACATGTGATGTGTTGCTTTCCATTCTTTAAATCTAGCACTGCGTCTGGTATCAGGACTTTTCTGCAACTGGCTTGATGAATAACTGAAAGCCTTTCTCAAGACAGAGTGTACACCACTTTTTCGCACTGTGAACTAATGAGAAGTGACTTATTTTCTCATAGGTAAATGTTTTAATGTTGATGTGTCTGTGAAAATTGTGATCTGTTGTAATATCAGTTACAGTGGCAGTATTGGAAGTAAGCAACTAATTCTGTTTAACAGGAAAAAAGTTTAAGCACAAAGACTTTTCAGATTTTATGTTTAAAAAAATCTACATACTAAGTACAGAATTTAACATTCTTTGTCACATAGGTATTTAAGTGCACTGCATTTCAGCTCTGTGTCATTTTATATGATTAAGTTATCATTGTTTGTCTTCTTTGTATTCTCTTCTACAACATGACACATTGGCACTGTATTTACTTGTTTTGTTGTTGTAATATTTTTGCTGCTGATTTTTGGGCTATTTACCTTCTGACAAAATGTAATAAAAAAAAAAATCAAAGTACCTAATCAAGAAGATAATTGCAAAAGTAGTTGTAAAGGCATTGATATCCTTTGGTCTTATTCTTTGATATGTCTGTTGGTTAGCATTGTTTTGTGGATAAAAAAGAATGCTTGACATTAAACTTTTTTCTACTAAGGAGTTGTGGATGAAGCCCCAAACAGAAGTTCCCAATTCCCTGTCTAAATGTAGTCAGTTCTTTGCAACTGATTTACTTACAGTAACTGCCATTTGGTGTCTGTAGTAATGAAGTGATTTGTAAACAGTGAACGTTTCATGGTGTTCTCTTTGGTGTTTGTTCCTATTGCGGGTCATGTTTGTATCTTCTGATAAAGTTGTATCTACACCAGCAACGTTAAATGCCCCTATAGCCCTAAACTGTCTATTATCATAAATAAAATGCTTCACTTTATGGTGAACCAAGCTAAAGATCTATGCTTCAATAAAAATAATGTCAACAAATGTTCTGATGTTAAACTCTTCAAGCCCTGCGGGCTTTATATGAAAACATAAACCAAATACTTTTACTAAGTATCTAGATTCTAATGCAAACATCAATGGTATTTTTTAACATTTAGTACATCACACTTAACAGCACCTTGCAAATAATCCAAACCAAGAGATCTTCCCAATCCCACCTGTAGGCATAACATGGTCATTGGAACAGGTCCTGATGCAAGGAATGAAACAGGACCACAGACCAATGAGAGTGAGACACTCTCACTTGTCTTTATCTGCAGAACAATATGCAATGTGTGAACCAGTGTTTCCAAGCTCTGAGGACTACAGCACAAAAGCCGCCTGGTCCAAAACGGAAAAAGTTGCTAATTCTTAGAACCATAGAATCATTAAGGTTGGAAAAGACCGTGAAGATGAAGTCCAACCATAAGCCTAACACTGCCAACTCCACCACTAAACCATGTCCCTCAGCACGACATCTACACATCTTTTAAATACCTCCAGAGATGGTTCCTCAACCACTTCCCTGGGCAGCCTGTTCCAATGCTTGATAGCCCTTTTGGTAAAGACATTTTTCCTAATATCCATCCTAAACCTCCCCTGGTGCAATCTGAGGCCATTTCTTGTCCTATCACCAGTTACTTGGGAAAAGAGAACAAACCCCTACCTTTCTACGGCCTCCTTTCAGGTAGTTGTAGAGAGCAAAGGTCTCCCTTTAGCCTCCTTTTCTCCAGGCTAAACAACGCCAGTTCCCTCAGCTACTCATCAGAGAGAATTATCATATGTTCTTCCAGTATATACATCTGCTTCTGGCACCATACCGGTCTGAAACAGAATGGTGTTTGTTACACATCCATGCTCAGCCACCTAAAATGTGTCAATTTTTAAGAGATTTTTGATCAAAGGTATCCAAGTGGTGAAGGAAAAAAGGAGATCATTCGGTGACCAACTAGACAAAACTTTTGCTTTGTCAAAATTATGCAATATACCTTTGGCAGACCTGGAAAATTACTGCAACAGCCCAGCCTCCTGCAGCTGCAACCTGGCTGTACTGTTCTGGACAACTGTGTGTACGATTTCAGTTCTCGAAACAAGACAAAGGATCTATTCAGAAAAAGCAGAAAGAAAAAAAAAAAGGTTATTAAAGAATATAACAGCTTAGTGTTTGGGCAAGAGATTTTAAAATATTGTAATAAAAGTTTCACCCACTGAACAAACAAAAATGTAAGATAAAAACACTCCTATTTTTAAAGATAATTTTTTTTTCCCTAGTATGTCAATAGATAGGTGATATTTCAATCTAAAACGTGTGTGCCGCTAGTGTGTTGCTAGGGAATTAATTTAGATACAATGAAGCACTTAATCCAACTTCTCTTTCCAGGTAAGAGACCAGCATAATCAGAGACGCTGCAACTGTAAATACGGCTGTATTTATTTCCTCTGGCTAACGTATAGAATCATGACAACTGAGGAATCCCTCAAGGCATTCCACCAGAACTCACTACAAACTCTGCATAGGCTTTTCTCAAGAAATTCATCCCTGCTGGCAAATTCACAAGTAATGTTCTAATTTGCCATTTCCAGGAAGTTCTTCCTTACATTTTTTCCATTCCTACAGCACACAAGGTAGTGTGCACATGCAGCATACTCAGTGTATGTACTGTTTTATTTTTCCTCCCATATGACTGAAAACAATGAGTCATCTGACATTAAATAGTTGTTAAAATAGGAAGGGTGACACAGCACATAACCAAGGGCAATAAATCAGTGACAGTCACATAAAATGTACTAATAAGCCTACCTACTGGTATAAAACTTTGGCAGGCGTAACTATGAAAACTGATGCTTTTACTATGCTTTATAGACTTCCTCATATCATCTGCTATCAGCTTGTGTTCCAGTAGAATAAAGAGAACATAAGAGAAATAAAATAAAATAGAGGAAGACGATGCTCTGACCTGCTGGAGTTCCTGGAACAACCAAAGCCTGGAGTTCTGAACATTGTTCTCTTGAGCTTGCTTCATCCACAGGCCATAACCATTACCTTAGTGAGGGAAAAATAAGTGTAGAACAAGTATATGAACTAGGCTTTGCATGAACTTGACAATTTAGAGAAATGGGTAGAAATGAAATAACACAGCAAATATGCTCAAGGACAAGACACTGTCAAAGAGCAAGGTACCAGCACACAAACTGAGTAAATATCTGACTAGGCAGCAAAACTACAGGAAGAGAATTAACAACATAAAGCGGTTTAAAAAAAAAAAATGACATTTTGCATTATATAAATAGAAGTGATTATAGTAAAACACAGTAAATATATATATGGCTGTCAGTGCTAGTGAAGTAGACAGCAGTTGCCAGCTGTTGAGCTCTTCACTTAAATACAGATGTAAAAAACTGGAGAGATTGCAGAGTACAACAGCAAAAACAAGACTCTTGAAATCCCAAGCTTTCAAGTAGAGAGTTGGTTTGTTTAGACTAGAAAGGAAAACATTTGGAAAGAGACATGACAACAGCCATAAACATGGATCTATGTTTTATTTCCTTGCTAACCCTTCAGAGCAAATGTCACTGGGTGGAAATGTTGCCACAGCATCACCTCATCAATTATCCATCAGTGAGGAATGGTTTGGTTATTATCGAGACAGGAAGCTGATGCATGGCTCTCTAAGCCCCACTACTGGACACACAAAGGGACATGCACAAGCAGCAAGGTACAGCAGATAAACCACACTCAGTTTAGCTCTGTAGCGTCTAACTAAACATGACTCAACACTGGAGTAATAGGAACAAGCTAGCTGTAGAGGGGAGCTACCTTAACCCTGAGCTGGTAAGGCAGCCTCAAAACCAATTGAGATCAGCAAAAGGCTTTGCCTACCTTAAGCATGGATGGTCTCTAAGTGCTCTTCAAGGGCTGTTAGCAATCTGGAGCAGCTGAGACCACGTGACCACTTACAGCACATCTCCTGTGAAGGAGCTGATGGAGCACTTACCATCCACAGGTGGCGGATCTGCTCTTGGAAGAAACAACAGCGAGATACGAGGTAGATTGTGAAAGTCATATAGGTGATACATGAAAAAAATTCCCAGTATTCTGTGTTCCTGATATTTCATGACTGTTGCTTTTTTTTCCCCCATGTTCTTCTTGGTTCAGCTGAAGGGACTGACCTGGCAGCAAGCCTAATGACTTAGGTCTGTGCATAGCTAATTACCACAGAACCAGGATGGGGAAGGTTTCAGCCAGCATGCAATAAGGAGGACCCCAATAAAAATGGTATTCCAGGCATGGGAGAATGCTGTACTGGAAGGTGCTCATAAATGCTGGGTTTATAGTTTGAATCTGTCTTTCTTTTGAAAGAAAGTATCGTTGTTAAGTTTCTTTAGGGAAAAAAAAAAAAAAAAAGAGGATTTGGTTGTGCTTTTGAGTTGTGCTGCTCAGGGGAGAGCTGTGAAAGAGTTAGTGGCAAAGAAGTTATTTCAGAGGGCTCGGCTGCTTCCCTGATTGCCTCTGGGCCAAAGGCTGAACTCTTGGAGGTACTGGGCAGCCACAGGTTTCAGAGCTACTTCTGCATTAGGATGCTACTGCTGATACCACCAGAGTTGGCTGATTGCCCCAGATGCCTCTTTCCCAGCACATTGACTGTGCACATACATGCCAGCCTTCTGCTGACACCATATTGTTCCAGGTGTGTTAGGAACAACATGTGCAAAGCCATTCAACTCATTCACATTCACAACTGCATATAATCCAGTGGACATTCAACTTAGCTCATTTAAAATCACACCCTTCCCAAGGAACATTTTAAAGGATTTGAGTTCAGTCACTGTGAAGGAACTTCTCATGGTAAAAAGGGAGCTATGCTAATGTTTGAGACTCTGCTAGAATAAACTGTGCTGTTAAGGACAGCAATAGAGCTTAACATGACTAATGTATCCGTATAGGATGTGGGTAGTAACTAATTAACAAGAGCAATATGAGAACCAAGCCAACTGCCATTGAAATCAGTTGGAAAATCCCTGTAAATCAAAATGCGTTTCACTTCAATATGGAAATGTTCACCTCAACTTTACTAACTCAGCTGGTTTGACTCGTCCTAGGACTTGTGTAGGACTCCATGGTCAAATACACACAGGGGTTTTTCTGTCTTAAAAAAGTTGTCTCAAGAACTCTGAGTGTAGTTAAGGAGCGACTGGGAGTGACCCAGTCAATAAAGCCCATCTGACCCACTTTGTTCATTTGGGATGTCCCGTATGGTGTCCACCCCAATGAACCAACCAGAAGCACTGGAAGCCTCTGCACTCCCCAGCCCCTCAGCTCGTTCCTGTGCCCTTACTGACTATCGGTGGTTGTTTGAGGAAGTTGAGAACTAAACAGCCCAATGACTGGAACTCTAACCAGGTAGTAAGCGCTGGATCTGGCCTTCGATAGTGCCTCGCAGCTTTCCTTATGCTGCTGGAGAGCAATGGCTCCTGCTGCTCCATACCCTGTGAGACAGACAAGCCCTCAAAGCGCCTGTCATCACACAGCTCCAGTGTGTGTGTGCCTTTAACTAATTCCCCCAATTATCCTCCACAGGAGGTTTTTTTAGTCTCTCCAACTGTCCACATTGTTTATTCTGTATTAACTTCCCCTCCCTTCTTTTGTTTTGACCAAAAGCACTCTTTTCAGCTTGTTCCTACTGAATTCAGCACTATATTAATCCCTGTCCTTCTCAGTGTTGAAGATCTGAAGCATCTTTTACCATTTTAGACAATGCTGGAAAGAAGCAATAAAAAGAACTACTAACCTTCCCAGTGGGTCACGCTAAAACATGCACAAGAAATTAAAACCAGCTTCAGTTCATGTAATGAAATGCAACCACTGACACAATTAGTGTAATGTAATCCGTAGTGTGGATTACTGTAACATTCAAAATGATTTATACCTTTGTGGATTTTTCTAGCAGGAAATATGCTATTCCTGTGTTTGTTTCAGGCTTTCTCCTCTCTCTCCTCTTCATGCAGGGTCTGTCTGTAGTGTGTTTCTGTAATGTATGCTTTACTGGTAATAAAGCATTTTAGAATTTCAGTACATCAGTGGAGAAACACCACCTTCATAAGGTGATTTCACCTGCACTCTAACACAGCTACAGAAGTTCAGAAAAGCAAAAAAAAGCTTTTTCAATAAATATGAAGCAAAAAAGATGTCTTTCCCAAAGTATCATTTACCCAGTTCCATGTAACAATGGCATCCAGCACTATTCCACATGAAGTCTGATGTATGTGACATATCTATCACTCTGAAAGCGTTCACCAAAATGTCTTTTTGTTACACCCTATATTGATTATAACAAATCTCTTATTTAAAATCCAACTTTTGAAACGTTTTGACCTTGAAATTTCTCAGTTTGTCAACACTGAAATTTAAAATACTGTATTTCAGCTTGAGTTAATTTAAATTCTATTTAATTTACTCTTAAACTCTAACAAGGGCAAACAGTTCAAGTAATCATTTTAAGGTTTTGAAAATAATACATTCCTGTACACACCAGTTTTACATTTTTTTTCATGGTTTCAGTGCATAAGAACCACAAAATGGCTTCTTCCTACCAGTTCTATATACAAAACCAAATCCCTAAGATTCTGAGAGGTGGGAAAGCATTTTTGCCTGGGCAAGACAGAGAGCTATGGCTATGATGGAAAACATTCATAAATCAAGGACTGAAAGATGAGATCTGTGAAAGTATTTCATGAATTCCTGAGTATTCACAAGGAAATTGATACCTATGTATCCTTTGCATTCCCCAAAAAAATAAAAAACTACATCAAATCACTTGTGAGACTGACCAAAATATGCTCCTCATTAAAAAAAAAAAAAAAAAAAAAAAAAAGGAAAAAAATTTTAAGGAAGTCTACTGAAGTGTTCCATCAACATGGTCCCTCGGAAATTTGTATTTCCACATTCATTTACACGACTGGCACACGTCCATACCTGATGCCTGCAGTATATACCACATTTCTTAAAGGATGAAGCATTGATGTCTGCTTTTTCAAATCAACTTTAGACAATAAATCCTGAGGCTCCTTCACTGGAATTTCGGCACAACCCAGCTGGGGTTTATTTAAAGAAGGCCAGTGTCTACCCCAGCACAGCCCACACCAGGCCGTCCTGTATATTGTGCTACTGCCAGCCCGTGCCCACCCCACACCCCCCAGGCTTAGTTCTATATTTAAAATAGGAATCAATTACATTTATATTATAATTATACGTTTCGCGTGTGTGCGTCTATCTACCCGAACGGCAGGGCTGGGGGTGACGCCTTGGGCTCGGGCTCGGGCCCGGCCAGGTCGGATGTAACGGCCGTAACGGTCACAAAGGCGCCGCCGTGCGGTGGCGCGCACCAGCCCTGCGCACACGTGCACCGCACCGGCGACCCCGCGGCATTCTGGGACTTGTAGGCCGCAGCGGGTGCGCGCCCGGCCAGGGCTGAGGGGAGGACTACGAGTCCCAGCCGCGCCCGCGCTCGTCGGCAGCCGGCAGGGGGAGGAGGCGGGGGCTGGCGGGCTGCCGCCACCGCTCGCCTGGCCCGCACCCCTTGCGCTCACCTTGGGCGTGGAGGGGAGGCGGTGCGTGGCCGGAGTCGTGGGTGACTCGCCCGCCGGGCTGGAAGGAGGCAGCGCCTGGGGGTGAGCGGAGCGCGGCCGGGCTCGCCTAGGTAAGCGCGGAGTGCGGAGCCAGTGGTGAGGGGGGTCCTCTCTTGAAAGGGTCTCTTCTGAGGGGGGTTCTCTCTTGAAGGGATCCCTTCTGAGGGAGGTTCTCTCTTGAAGGGATCCCTTCTGAGGGGGGTTCTCTCTTTAAAGGATCTCTTCTGAGGGGGCGTCCTCCCTTGAGGCGATCTCTCCTCTGAGGGGGGGTCCTCTCTTGAAGGGAGCTCTCCTGAAGGGGGTCCTCTCCTCAGGGGCAATCTCCTGAAGCGGTCCCTCCTGAGATGATCTCTCTGGAGGGAGCGAGTCTTGCCATGATAAACGCCGGGTGGGAGTCGGGCTTTCCCGCTGCCTGCGGCTCCCGCTCCGTCATCCCGGGCCGGGAGCTGACCTGGGGAGGGTGTCTTGCAGGGTGCTGGTGCCTTTCACTGTCCCTTCCTTGCTCTTTTCGCCCTCAGCTCCCCGCCGACTCCTGCCTTTTCACCCCACGCCCTCCCTGCCGACCCCGGCGACGCTGTCGGAGCTTCCTGGGCGACAGGAGCGTTTTAAAAGGCGCTTGTGAAGCCGGTGTTGGCCTCGGCGCCTTGCTGAGACAGACGGGCTGGTCTGCGCCGCCTTCTCAACGTGCTCCTTAGAGCCCAGGGGCTGCCCGGGCAGCCAACGGCACCCACGCTGCTAATAACTGTAAGATACCCGCAGAACACCCGAGCTAACTTGCAAAAGAAAAGGGGAAACCAAGGGAAGGTTGAGGGATCAGTCATTTCCTCGTCCAGTGACTGCGACTCTCTGGCTTTAAGCTACAGGCTGTCGGTTTAGGTCAGAGCGACTGTCCGAGAAGCCTTGTTATAACATGAAATAACTGCCTTGCGCTTCGTTACTAACTTTAACCCAGAGAGCTTCAAAACCTTTCCAAAATCTTAATGGAACTACTTCTCCCTTCCCCCTCTTCCCCTCAGTTTTCCGGCAAAGAATGAGATTGTGGCTTTCCCTATGTCAGTATTTTTTGACTTCTGGTCTGCAAACTGTGAGAATGTTTTGAACCCCTTAGAAGGGATCAGTGAAAGCAACCAGGAAACACCAGCCAGAAAAGCAAGTAGGCTTAAACTTGCAGTGCTGGTGCCCATACAGCTATTGAAAAACTTCTAATTCTCTGAACATTGAAATATGGTTAACAGGTGTTTTCAGGATGCTTCAAAACTTCAGATAACCCAAGCTGTTGCAGCAGGCTTTTAGAGATAGTCCAGAAGTAAGGAAAAAAAAAGAATACATTTCTGCTGTTATTTCACTGATGACTCAGCAGAATGTTCATTCATAATCTTCATATCTCTCACAGTAACACAGTTGCGCAGCATTGCTTTGGATGGGGATAACTGACAGGCTTAACAAGGGTCTGGTCACTGGAACTTTTTTGGCCAAAATTTTCTCAAAGGAAGCCTAAAATTTTCAGACTTTTAAAATGTCTTCTACTGAATGTGCAATAGAATGTGTTCTGGATTAACAAGTGTCTTGATTTATACTACAGAATTTTCATAAATAGGATGCTTCTTTACTGGTTGCTGTAAAAATGGACAAATGAAGGTAATTAACTGTACAGTTTCCGAAGCAAGCACGTGTGGGTGACTTGCACTGGATTAACTCTCTAGGAATCAACTCTCACATCAGTCTTCCTCAAGTAGTAATAATCACACTTTTAAATACTTGGTGTGTGGCAATTCCAAGCCTTCTCAGGACACGTCATATGTGTTCCAGTTCTGCATTTAGCAGTATTCTTGAACTGAAGTGTTTTATTGTCTTGCAATGTACTGTGAAACATCTCTGAAATGGAATGGGGAAAGAGTATAAGGAGAGAATGGAGTTTCACCCATGCAAAGCCACTGCTGGTTGTTGATGAAGCATATTCATTTGAGATAGCATTTACCCCCTTGCATAGACTTGTAGACTTGAGGGCCTTAACTCAGCAGTCTCCTGCTAAAAACTTCTCACACTTAAAGGTATGTTTATGGGGGAAGCTGTGACAATATTGGATTATAACCAGAATCACATTTCAGTCAAGGAAAGCTCTAAGGCAATCAGAAGAAAAACTACTGCTACTTACAGAGTGGGGTCTAATGACTAAATTGTTTCCTCTGCCTAAGTAACCTGTCCAGACCTGGTGTGGTTTTTTGATTGCATTGTAAAAACTCTGTGTAGGATAACTGTTTGCTTAAAGGCTGATGTGCTTATAATTAAAGTCTGATTGTTTGGTAGATCTATAACTTTTAGCACAAGAAGACTATGCTGAAGCTAAAATTCTCAAGCTCAAATCAACCTATTGATTTAGCAGTGAAGTTTAATGAATTAAACACCTTACTTATCCTGATGTGTTTCCTTCTCTAGATCTGCTAGCCACCATAATGGTGGCTAGAATACTTGTCCTGCTAGATAGTATTTCTTGATAGTATTTTTTAATATGGCTTCAAGACCTGCCATTAGTACTGTTTTATAGTTGGTTGTGTGTAGCTTTTTGTTTTTCAGAAGTATAGCAGCAGCAAAGTCCAGGTCTTATTTTCCATGTGTCCAGATAATGAGAATGTCTGTCTGTTTGTTTATAGCTCTGTCAAATACTCCCTTGGGATCTTAGATATGAAGATACAGCTGTAAGTTTGCACAGGCAGTTGAATGGGTTTTGCAAGCCAGTTGCATTGATAAGATTTAGATTTTATTAATAATCATAGGAGTACACATATGAGTAACTGGCCTATGTGGGAACTTGGACTACTATTCTCAAAGATTTGCATTAACAGATCAAATTAAGGATTGATAGGTATGCATTATAAAATTTCCATTTGGGCACCTGGTTTTCATGGAGCAGATTTCAAAACTACCTGTTTCATCCAGGAGAAAACTTGGGTTGCTATTCTGCGGTGGCCATGGGGAACAGCGCCTATTCCTGTTCTCATGGAGCTCTGCTAAGCTCAGGCATGTCTGATGAGTAATGTCAGGAAGAAAACCACAGATCTTTTGTAGATACAGGCATCTGTAATTTCTTCTATAAATACTGATGTTTTGCTGCTGCTATCATAACTTTATGGTACAGCATGGTTAAAGTCCTTTCCCAGAGAAAGGTAGATCTGAGTTCAATTACCGCTTCAGCATGTTGGGATTTAACCTTGCATCTCCTACTTCATTAGGATAGTGCCATAGCTACAGAGTTTGACATAACATTGTCTTCTAAGCCCTCCCTATTTCTTTCAGGTTTAGTGTTTCTTTTTCTTCTGTTTCTGGTCCATTTCATTGTTCAATTTGGAATTTTGCATTATACTTCTTGTTTGCTTGTTTTAAGTTGTGTAGTATGTAATTGATGCTTATGATCTTTTTTCACTGTGGCATTGCAATGCTATACAAGGTGTAGTATTTGTGTCCATGAAGCTGTACAGGTGACCCGAGTCTTCAAATTACTACAGATGTAGTGAGTTTGATTTTCTTTTTCCCTATTTTCTGGTGACACATTTCTTTTGCATATGTGTTTCTGAAGAATGAAGGTTCTTGCAAGAGGAAGTCACCAGAAAATTACTCAATGAACTTTTCTTCATTTCATTATCCTCAGCCCAGGCACCCTTGCTGCTCTTCCAGTTCCTTCATTACAGCACATTCCAGCTGTTGCAGGAATCCATTCATGCTGGGTTGTGCTGCCTAACACATTTGAAGAGTCAATTGGAGAACTCTTTGCCCCCGCAGACTAAACTTGAACTAAAGTCTGTGACTGAAATCTTTACAAATCTGGTACAGCTGATGTTTTGGTAGGTGGATTCTTGGCTTTACTACATGCTTGGATGACAAACACCACAACTTTCTTAGAGCTTTGAACAGAAAATACCTATCTTCAGTTCTACCCAATAAATACCACTGATTTATGAAGACCTGACCAACGCATCTGAAAGTCTTGTGCTTCAATAGCCTAATAAAATTAAAGTATCACTGCAAGGACATGAGACTGGTAGGTTGTTTTATTATTTCTGTACTCTGTAGCATAGAATCTTCAACATATTAACATGTTCAGCACCAACCAGTAATTAGCATCAGTCCAAAGCAATTTCTATATATTGTCCATCTTATTTGATTGCTCTCTTTGGGATTGGGTTGAAGAAGGTCATTCCCACTGGCTGGCAATCACCTTCAGAACATGAAGCAGCACCCTTAAGTACATAGGAGATAGGAAAATGCTATCGCTTGGATACCAGAATCTTAACCAAGCAACAATTGCATAAATGAGGAGAGGATCTGTCACAAGTCATGTCCTACTCACCGCTTTTGTAGGATTTTGTATGGTACCTGGTGCACAAAATATATACATAGAAAACTTGTGTTATAAAGTAGATGCTAAGAATGAAATGTTTCTTCCAAATGCATGGATAGGGAAATTGTACTTCTCTCTCAAAACTAGCAGGAAGAGATTTGCAGCTTGGATAAATAGTTATCATTAATACTTTCCCAGATACTATCTGCCCTGTGCTGAAATTCTTTGTTGGCTTTGGCAGAAGCAACAGTTCTTCAGGAATTTCTTCAGGCACAGGAATGGCTGTAGCCTGTTCTGCAGAGGGGCAAATCCTTTCGGAAAGTGTTAAGAAGAAAACCTCATAGAGGATCCTTGGAGATGTTTTAAAACCTCGTATTAGTTAAGTAAGATAGTTACTTCATGCCCTATTTTCAGCAGTGAAACTGGAATATAAATTTATAATCCCATCCTAAACTCCCACTTCTTCCCTCCCTCCATCCTACTCATTTCTTCCTGTGACCACAGTGTGTTTTACTATCCTTCAGCTTCCCCTGTGTCTTGAGAGGTTTGCACTGTAAACATGTTGACTGAATCTGCTTTGTTTTGTTTTGTTTGTTTTTAGCTTGATGCAGCACTTGAGAGACTAGTGATGTGTGTAAATAGGGTTGATGAAGCAGATGCAGAGGCGGAGGATGACTCTTTAGGTGGCTTCTCTGCTAGAGGAAGTGTATAGTGTAACTTCTCCCTTCTGCAGAGACACTTGTTTGATGTCTGTTTGTTCCACTTGCTAGAAAAAGTGGACCAGCTGCTGGAAATCACTGGTGCATTGAGGTCACATGAACTATAGAAATTAATCTAGCTTGGTGTGTATGCATGATCTTGATCTATGTCATGTCCTCTGATCATCAACTGGAGCTTTACAATGAAGACTGCTCCAACAAAGTTTTGGGCAGTGGATGGCCACTGGAAAAATGAAGCTAGCTAATGATTACCTGCCCCTGAGGGGTCGTACATTCTTATCAGTTGTCTTAAGCGTGATAAAGGGGTCATCAGCCACGCTACCATTCTGATAAACTTACCTAATTCCACTGTCACTAGCTACTGCTTTTGGATTTCAAAAGGAGTGAGGATGGCAGATTCAGACCCAAGGTCACTAAAGCCACAAAAAGCAGGAATAAGAGTGATCATATTTCCATGGATTCTCATGATCATCGATGTGTTTGCACTGGAAACAGAAGCCATCTCTTATCTGTATCTGACAGGGAAGGACACCAGTGTTCTGCTGCTCAAAGTGCTCCATGTGTTTATGTTACCTGGAATTGATTAAACAGCTCAATCATCATAGCAGGTTCCCGAAACATGCTCTTGTTGAAAATAAACATAAGATTGCTGCTTGATAAGATGCCATTAAGATACTAATGAAGTCATTAGTCCACAGAGTAAATCTTTAGAGGCTAAAGTGTTTTTTGGCAAGGAGCATGAAAATTAAAATACCCCTTATTGGTTACATAATCTTTATATATATATCTAATTTGTTACCATTTTCTGAGACTAGGATCTCTGTGCCTCATGTTACGATTATGCTGTTTTCAGTGGATAATATCAGTTTATTGGAGGAAAATATATCATACTGAATCCAGCAGCTTGAGGAAGGCGAGGCTGCTGCTGCACCTCCATATCCACCCAATGGGAAGGCTGAAAAAGCATTCCCAGCAGGCACACGCACACAGTTACGTATATACCTGGCAAGCTGCAGATTGCTGACAGACAGCACTGACAGCCTTATCCTCTTCCACTTCTCTGGCCGAGCAGGATGGAACTCCACTAGTGAAAATATATATACATATATCGACATAAATAGAGATACAGACAGACACACATATATATGTATGGGCAAGGTGGATCCCTCCAGCAACTGGGCTCAGACACTAAGTCTGCCCAGTATCTAGCTCCTGCATACCAGTGTCCCCAGTTGCTGGCAGCTGGGCGTATGAGCCCGCAAGGCCATAGCCCCACTCCAGTTGCTGGTACAGGCCATCACACGTGTACACACATGGGTAGTCAGGACTTCCCAGGTCCAATAGATGACCCTTCCGTATCTCTGGACTGGTGGAGATGAGTCTGATGGCTCCTGTGATGGACTTGAAAGTAGCCCAGCAGGGTATTATCCAGGTTCTCTGTCCTGCCATTGTCTCTCAGAGCAACTCAGTGGGTGTGCAGAAGTGCTTTTGTCACACAATCCAACACGGTTTATGTAGCCATCTTGCCTTTCTGTGTAGAGTTGAAATTTTGCCTATCTAAAATCTATATAGGAATTGAAGGTCCCGATTTTTTTATTCTTTTTTTTTCCTAAAGGTTCACCAGAATACTTCCTTGAGTGCACTTCTTGGCTTAGGACCCACAGATGGAAAATTCTGTTTGCTTTACAAGTTATTTCTAAATTTGTGAAGCATTACATGAAGGGTACAGTTCTAAACTATTACTGGATTCGGTTATCCACTCTATTCATTAGTGGATTTAGTGGGAGTAATGGAGAAGGAAAGAGGGAAAGAGAATAAGCACAGTCCAAGAAAACTAGAACACCACTTCACCCAGTCATTTTACACCTTTGTACTTGTTTAAAATTTTCTTTATTCTTATTTGGTATAATTTCACAATCACTCAAGGTGATAAGTGGAAGGGGATAGGGCACTGAGGAATGAGGCCAGGGAGGAAAGAAATAAAAGAGAGAAGGTGTGGTTCCTAAAAATGCCTCTGTTTTTGTGCCTAGCCTCTTTTGAGAGTAGGAACAGACCTTGCAATAACTCTGGTTTTCAGTGTATGTTCGGGAGAGCATGTAGAGTGGCAGTATTTCCACCAGCCTTTTGGCTGATAGTAGTGATCTGTATTTCTAAGCTTAAAGATACAAAATACTTCATAGACTTTGCAGTTCATGATCAGACCTGGGATTCTCCAGCACAGATGTGTTTTTCTACTATAATGCTGTAGTAGTACTGTCTGTTCATGCTTTTCCACTCTTTAAAGCAACTCTGTGCTTAGCAGCCAGAAGCAAGGTTTTCTGCTCTTTTAAAACAGGCAAGTGAATGGATCTGCCACTGACTCCCCCTGTTGCATTAGGTAGTTCAGATACATTCAGGTTAGATACACAATATCAGGAGCAAAAGTGCCTCATTTTGTAATTAAAAGCCTATTAAAGCTGCAGTAGTTAGACAGTACACTATTCTTTATGTCTCTTTTTTTTTTTTTTTTTCGTTTTTCCCCCCTGCCGGGGAACAAAGGCCCTACAAGTCCTTTCAGGGCTGCTAAGGAACAGCAGCCAAGTCACTGTCCTTATAAATTTTATGGCTGCATTCTAATTCATGTGGACTGGATAAAAAATTGTCCTCTACAAGAATCAGTGTAGATGGCTTGACAGCTCTGCTTTATTGTTTAAGATTGGGAGGAGAAAGTGATTAATTATTAGTGACAATGTTACAAATTGATGTTTGCTTCACGCTTTTTTCTTTTTTTTTTTTAACACCTTCAATTTGATAATAGCAGTAAAGACATAAGAGCAGGTCTTTATCAGTCACATAAAGAATCTCCAGTTCTTAAGTCTTTTAGCTATTTCAGCTCAACCCTTATCTGGCTGATAAGATTAATGGCAGTGTTTCTTAATAGCTTTTAAAGTTTATTCTTGCTATTAAGTTCAAAGGTTGTTCGAGAGCACTATTCCCCTATTAATTGAGACTCAGATGCCCAGAGATTGCCTTTTTCTTCCTTTGGGTAAAGACAAGTAAGTTTTGTCTTTATAAAAATGATAGTACCTACTTTTTCAAGGCTGAATTTCCAGGCCTTGTATATGTCTCTTGGCAATTTGTCATGACCCAAATCCGGAAATCCTTGGAGAGACACTTCGACCACTCACAAAATGCTGCTGTTTTGCTACTTTGTTGACAATGCTTATGGCTTGTAAACACAAGCATCTCACTCTTTGCTCTGTGTGTGCTTTTGCAAAAGAGGTGGATGATATTAAAGATTTTCATCCTTATTGTATTATCTACAATTTAGTATTCAAAATGGTCATCAGAGAACATGTTTATGTAGGGCTGTTAAGATGAATTTGATGACATGACATGGAATACAGAATATGATGCATCTGTCTATAGTTTTGGTGTAGATTTAGGACCTCTTTTAACAGCATGTGATTTGTTCTCTACATTTTAGTACTCACTGTGAACCACAGCTAAATGCAAGATCATATTGTATCTTCCATCAGGTTTACTTCTGTATTAGATGGTTCTCATGATTCAGTACAGTATAACTTCCTTGTTCAAACAGATTCAGAATTGCTCCATTTACAGTTTAAAAACCTTCAGACGGAGTGATGGTGAAACTTGGGTTGTGACTAGCATTTGTCATCATCTGGATTACTGATTTACAGTAGAACCCTATTCAGTTAATCAAATGCATCTATATCATTTATTTCACCATGAGAAGCAGAGGCAGGACTGAATGTGTTGTTCTGTACATGCTTATAGTACCTGGAACAGTCTGAGCATGTGTGCAGAAATGAGAAAGGAACTGGAGATCTTAAGACCTCTCCATGTCTAGATTTACCTTACAAACTTTTGTGCCTCTTCCAAATATTAACCAACCTACTTGAAGCTTAACAAAGTTGAATATGGAAAGTATGTATCCCAGTCAGGACCTGAGTTGTTTCAGGTTGGCAGGGGCCTGTGTCTTTTGGAAGAGGAATAAGGGGTGCATGTTTTTAAAACCCTAGAGATGTTTTGATATTATATTCTCATTTTATTGGAACATTTTGGCCAAAACCAAGCCTCTGAACTAATTTAGTTTGTGCCTTTTGCACTCAGCCGTAGGTTTTGTTTGTTCTGATTTGAGTGGGTTTTCTTTTTAAGATTGATTAAAATTGCTTCTTAATTTGTAAATGAGGCTGACGTTGCCAGAACACACCAATTAATTACCAGAAAGATACAGCCTATGTGAATAATGTCATAAAGGATCATTATGAATCCACAGAATTATATTTCAGTTTGTGCCTCTCAGTTTGTGCTGCGTCAGGTCTTTATATCCATTGATACAGAATTTCCCTGCAGTGCTTCCCACTCCAAGCTGAACAACCCCAACTTTCTCAGCCACTCCTCATATGTCTAGTGCTCTACTTTCTTAATCATCTTTGTGGCCCTTTGCTAGATCCTCTCATGATGCCCATGCCTTTCTTGCACTGGGGAACCCACAACTGGACACAGCACTCTACAGGTGCCTTACCACTGCTGAGGAGAGGGGAAGGGTCACCTTCCTCAACCTGCTGGCTATGTTCTGCGTAATCCAGCCTAGGATGCTGCTGGCCTTCTTTGCCAGAAAGACACATTGCTGGGTTATGTTCAATTTTTTTGTCCTTCAGGACCCACAGGTCTTTTTCTGCACATCTCCTTTCCAATGATTGAATTCCCAGCGTTTACTGTTGCATGGGGCTATTTCTTCCAGGAAGAGTGCAGAACTTTGTGCTTCCCTATGTTGAACTTCGTGAGGTTCCTGTCTGCTCATATTTCCAGCCTGTCAAGGTACTTCTGAATGACAGCATAATGATCTAGTGCATTAACCACTCTCTGCAGTTTTGTGTCATCTCTAAGCTTGTTAAAGGTGCGATCTGTGCTATCATCAGGGTCATTAATGCATATATTAAATGATACTGGCCCAAGGTATCAACATTTGAGGTACTGCAGTAGTGACTGACCTCCAGCTGGATTTCAAGCAGCTAATCACAACACTTTGAGCCTGGCAGTTCAGCCAGTTTTCTGTCCACCTCACTGTTTAGCTAACACATACATCAGCTTGTCTTTGAGGATGCTATGGCAGACAAAGCCTTACAAAGCCTTGAAAAATAAAAATAAAGAATATCACTGATGTTCCCTTTTCCACAAAACCAGCCATCTTTATTGATAAACTCTATCAAGTTGGTGTTTTTTTCCTTCATAAATACATGATGACTACTCTCAATCCCCTTCTTAATGTGTTTGAAAATTATTTCCAGGGTTACTTGTTCCATCACCTTCCCAAATATCACAGTGAGGCTGACCCTTCTTCTTACCCATCCTGAAAGTGGGAGTGACATAGACTTTCTTCCTGTCTTTAGGAAACTCCTCAGTTGTCATGACCTTCAAAGATAATTGAGAGCAGCCTTGCAATGGCACTGGCCAGCTCTGTCAGCCCTCGTGGGCATGTCTTATCAGGTCCCATGAACTTGTATACATCCACTCTGTTTAAATGTTTGCTTACCTTTTCCACTGATTTATGTTTTCCTTGCTCCGGACTTTCCCATTGGTCTCAGCAGCTGAGACTGCTGAAGCCTGATCTTACCAATAAAGACTGAGGTATGTCCTTTGTCACCTTCTTGGTAGAGGGCCCACATTTTCTGTGATCTTCCTTTTGTTGCTGATATACCTGTAGAAGCCCCTCTCATTGCCATTGATGTCCTTGTCCATGATGTCCTTCAGCTGCAGGTGGACTTTGACTTTCCTAACCCAGCCCCTTCAGGCTCAATGTGCCTATGTATTCTTCCTGTGTCATCTGTCCTTGCTGGCACCTCTTATATGCTTTTTTTTCACCTATGAGTTTTATCAGGAGCTCCTTGTTCATCTATACAGGCCTCCTACCACTCTTGCTTGAATTCCTGTTACTCGGGGTGGACCATTCTTGAGCCTGGAGGGGCTAATCCTTGAAAATCAGCCTAGACCCTTCTTCTCTTCATGACCACATCCCGTGAGATTCTTCTAAGCAGGTCACTGAACAGGCCAAAGTCTGCTGTTCTGAAGTCTGGGGTTGTAAGCCTGCTGTATGTCTTGTTTCTTTCAGGATCCTGAACTCTACCATCTCATGGTCACTGCAGCTAAGGCTGTCCCCAGGCTTCATATTCCTGACCAATTCTTCCTCGTTTCTAAGTAACAGGTCCAGCAGAGCATGTCTTCTTGTCAGCTCCTCCATCACCTGTGGCAGGAAGCTATCATCAGTGCACCTCAGAAGGCTCCTGGATAACTTGTGTCCTGCTGCATTGCCCTTCCAGCAGACATGAGGGTAGTTAAAATTTCGGTTTTGCTGGCCAGAAGTTAATACACTAGGATCTATGGGTAGCTCACTCTCTGAAAAAGGGCAAGATGTGAAGCAGGAAGTGGGATTTGTGGGTGGATAGACATTGGCATGGAAAAAAAGTGCTGCAGATATTAGTGGCCAAACATACATCTTAGTATGGACAGCATTGCTGTAAATATGAAATAAGATACATGTGATAATGTGGAGGTGAGAGGAAAAAAAACCCCAACAAACCAAACAAAGGGCTGCTTAGATGGGAACTGCTGGTAGAACAATCCTACTCTAAACCTACAGAGAAATCATAACGCTGAGAGTTACGATATGCTCAATGATAACATGAGAAAATAGTTCACAAAATGTCATTCAGGCTTCTCAGTGAATTGAAACTATGGAAAGAAGTAAAAGAATCTTAAAAGGTGTTTCAGGAGTGCAAAGGTGATAAGTTCTGATAATACCATTGTTTGTAAGAGCAGTATCATACCAAATTTTGGGTACCTTATTTCACATGATAAAGCTGAAGTAAAACTTGAATGTGCTGTAAAGACAAAATTAGTAAAAATGGTAAAAATAGCCTTTTGTGACTGACCACATAAAGGAAATTGCTAACAAAAGAATGAGAACTGAAGGGATGCTAGGTCCTCTCTGTCCTGGAAGGGAGAGGATAGCAAGCCCTGGATGGAAAATTCCAGCACCTTTGTCAAACTGAAGGCTTAGTAAGCAATATTGGTATTTTGCTGCCAGGCAGACTGTATTTGCTGAATCAGGATACGGGGCCAGTTGTGGTTAGGTTTGTCTTGAGTGTTTAGGTAGCAATTTGTTTAATTTCTGCATGATGACCCTTTTCTCAGAAAATATTGATGTACAGCTAAAACTAAACACCTCTGGGTTAGCTGCCTTGGTTGAAGGCAAACACATGCTTAAGTGACTTGCTGGACCAGAGCCCAAGGGCCTTGTTCACAATTATGGCTCCGTTTCCCATTGCTCTCACGTTCTGTCATCAAATGTAGTGCTAGCCAACATCTCTGCTTAACGATACAGCAGCCCTGCCATTTGGCTCAGAATTTGGAGTTGCGTTTCTTGCCCCGTGTTTCTGGAAGCAGCCAACACAGGGCAAAGAAATTAACAGAATATCTCCTAAACATATTAAGCTATTTATGGCACTGAATCAGACAGACAAATAGATGTTTACAAACCTTCTGGCTAGTTTTAAAATTGTGTTTGTCTCCTGACTCCTGTTTTAGTGGGTACAGGACTGAAAATAGCAGTAAGTGGCACATCCATTGAAATAATAACTTTTTGAAAGTAGTAAATTGTGCATCCTTGAGATGCTTTCTGGGAAAAGAAGCATGTGAAACAGAGGGAGGAGAAAGCAGGTGGATAGATGCAGGAAGCAACTGGTTCTCTGGAAGAAAGAAGTGACTTTCTCGGTGCTGAAATTGGAGTTCTGTCTTTAGCGATGGACGTGACAGTTTGTGAGTAAGCAGGAAGTAACTCAGCAATAAAGTAATCTCCCTTCAACACTGACGTTTCCTTTAAAAACCAAGGAGGCAAAATCCAGATAACCATGAGTATAACCTTCCAATTTTGTTTCTGCAGCTATTTACCGTAATGAATGCAAAAGCTTCCTTTACATAAGAGAAGCATAGATTAATGGTTTCCATGTAGTAAAGATTGTGAATGTGGTTTATTTACTTACTCCTGTTGTAGCCTAATTAGTGCTTTTAAACTGCACTCATAGGTATTGCCTCTAGCTTGTCAAAATACATTCTTTGAAAAGAAATGCCAAATCTGAGGTTAAAAAAGTAACCAAACTTATTTTGTCTGCAACCAGGTTTTTCAGTGGAGACTGTGGGACTGTTCTTCCTTGACTTCTGCTCCGTGAGATCAATTATGGAACATTCTCAAGAATATGAGGCATCTCTTGAGCAAACCCAGAGGTACTGTGTGCAGAGACCAATCTATAACGAGGGGCTCTTGCAAGGACAGCTGCACAGGCGAGAAAGAACACCTCAGACTTTAAGGCAGAAGATTGCGCATTCTTGTCGGTATGGGTTTATTTCTTATTTTTCTTCTATTGATTAGGAATGTTCTAATTCTTAATTGATTCAGGCACATGCTGGTAATCTCTTGAAAGATAAAAGCACTCATTCTACTTTGATTGTTCAGTAAGACTGATGAAGCTGTGTATGTGATTTTTGTATGTTACTATGTAACGAGATTACAAAATGTTGGATAAATTAGTTGAATTGCCTTCATCAATGTGCAAAGGAAGAATATGTAGTATAGAAATGTGAAGTATTAGTCAAATCATCTGACATGAATTCTTAAGACCCAGAAAAATATCTGTCCTTTTTACATGGAAATACTTATGGCCCAATTTATGCTTCGCATGATCCTTTCAGGGAAAAAGAATGGAAATGTGTGACAGCTGTGTAGAAATCTAAATTATTAATCTAATAAGGATTTAATAGAGGCATTTAGTAGCTTTTAAAAAAATACTTTGCAATCTAAGTATCATCTGGTTAGACAGGAAATGTTTTTAACTGTGCAACTTGTGCTCTGTGGTACCAGAGGATAGTGAAGAAAAACTTACTCTAGTTAAGCTGTCAATGCCTGCATGTTTATCCATGCTTCATTTGCAGAGTTGATTCAATTTCTTGGTAGAGCCTTGTTCTGCAGGACAACAAATGATTTCTGTCTAAGTGTTCATTTGTAAAATATTCCTGTTCACCTGGTTTGACATTTGGAGATTTGTTTTGGTTAATGAAATGACCATTCTAATGGTAACGGAACCTAATTCCTAAAAAAACTGATCTATCCTGAATAAAAAAATTATGTGGATCAAAATCCTCCTGAACTATGACTTCTTTTGATTTTCTAAACTTAGAGGAGTGTGAATGACTCGAGTTCCTCTCACTTGTAGCAATAAGCTTCTTCACTATGCTATTTAGTCCCATGAGAATTCAGAAATGTTAACAAATCTCTGGAGTTCTCTTGCGGTTCCCCTACACAGAAAAGCATTTATATGATCCCTGTGTTATATTTTTACCCAAGATTATACTTTCTTACCACAGTACAATCAAAGTGTGATTCATGGCAGTACTGGATAGAGAGATCTATTTCCTGGCTCTATTCCTTTGTCATGAGTCAGGGTTTCTAAAGGTGAATAACTCTGCTAAGAGATACAAGGATTGGTGTTACTGGCTTCAGTGCTTTTCTTTTCAGGGCAAAGAAAGGTTATGTTCTCAAATAACCTTAAAGTTACCCTAACAGTACCAGTGATAGTAACAAGCATTAGTAAAATAGTATTTTTTGGAAAACCTATAGTAATATAAAATGTTATAATCAAAACAGTATAAAGCACAGAAATAGTAAATAAAAATAGGAAAAAGCATCACAAACCACTTTGATGAATGAAAACCATTGTCAGAAAGAACGTTGTCCTCAGGAACAGGAATGTCCTAGTCTGCAGGTACTAGGAATGATCTCGGCAAAAAGTGGGTGACTGCTCAGTAGTGCATGGACTTGAACATTTTCACTTGCCACTGACCCCCAGCCTCACAAGACGGTGATTCTCTTCCCCGATTCCATGAAGTGTGTCAACAACAACCAGCATGTGATAAAGGGCTAAATTAACTGGAGTCATAGTTGTTTGTGCTTAAACTTTGTCCAGAAATTACTGTCATCAGGGGGTCTGAGCCTGCCATTAATGGAGCTGTTTCCCTGTATAGGATTGAAAGGCCCATTTGTCCCCAGCTTGTGTCTAACTTTTTCTTTCTGCTTTGTTTTTTCAGTTGTTCTTCTAAGAAAGCCAAGTCTCATCTTTACAGTTGCATACCAATTTTAAAATGGCTTCCCCGTTACCCAGTAAAAGAATACTTATTAGGAGACATTATCTCAGGTATAAGCACTGGGGTTATGCAGCTTCCTCAAGGTGAGCGTCTCTCTGGATTTATTTATCCTCTTCTGTGCTTTTCCTGTGCATGCTCTTAACAGTAGTGCTTGGATTCCTGAAGAGGTGCTCATGAGAATAGGGTGTGTATTTCAGTGGAGTGTGTGGAGACCAGCACAGCGTTCTGCAGACCAGCCCATATTCCCTTAAAACTGCAAGTTGGTGACATGCAGCGAAGCCTGAAAGAAACTTACCTCTCTGATCAGTACTAATAGCTCATAATGACAAAACAACTTTTCACCGTTCCAGTGCATGTCTCAACCTTTCCTGACGTTATTTTCTCTTCTCTTCACCCTGAAAGTTGTAGCAAATTTGCTATAAGAGGGTAGCAGTATCTAGTAGCCATAATGTTTCAGGAGAGCAACTGTTGCAAAGTAACCAAACTAAATTCAACTGGAGAGGAACATAGGAGAAATCAGAGATTGGTCCCTCTTAAGGCTAAAAGTCACCAGTTTAAGTTGGAACCAAACTAGTGGGAAATGATTTACGTGGTGGAAGTAAGTCAGAAGTGTCTTTTATAACAAGACTGCAAATCTGTGGAATTTCTATTAAATTACTTGGAAGATTCGCCCCAAGTGGAGCCTAACCCTGAAGCAGGAGCAGACTCTGTGGAAGATGAAGAGAAAACGAGTGTTCACTCTTCTGTTCAGCCCTTGGTGACTGGACCAACAGAATCTTTTGTTCATCCTCACCCCTTACTATCAGCAGTTTCAGAACTGCTACAAGATTAGAAAGTAACAGCATTTTTAAAGCAGTATCATTATAGGGTGTCATTACTGCTCTGGGAATGGCAGCTTCACAGCAGCTGCCACAGTCCCAGTAGATTTCCTTAGGAGGTCTTGGAGTAGAGAGAACTCTTGACTTTGAGTGGAACGCAGTCCAGTGGAGTCCTCACAATAAGGGTAATGTAATTAAGCATACACAAGTTCACTTGCATTTTGGCTTATTTCATAGTTCCACCTATCTCGTTCCCCTTTAGGCTGAGACAGGTCTGAAGAACAAATCTGTAAATCTGAGAAGCCTAGATTTTAATAAAATCCTAATTTAGTCTGTGCAATTGACTTCTTTATTTCTGCATCTTCCTGGCTTTGTGCAATTTTTTATACTTAAGGATATTTTTTTCTTACACAAATATAGATATCAGCTTATCTTAAACTGATAAGTAATGTCAGGCAAATCTGTCATATACCAGACACAAACATTTCCAGTTTTATACTGAAACACAGTTTATGTGATGACCAGACAAGGACATTAAAATGTAAGTGGTCAGCAGTGAACTTTATACTTAATTTTGTGACTTTGTTTTAAACTAAACATTATTCTTTCCTTCGGTGATTGCAGACATGCCCTTGAACTTCCCCTAAACTTTCCATTTCTAAAAAGGCAAAAGTTAAACTTTTATTTTTCTGGAATGGATGTAATTATAGCAAGCATGAGTTCAGAGTAGCCTTGGAATCATTCCAGGCAGAACTATGATGACCAGGGTGTTTGAGCTGTGACCTCTTTATTTCCTTAGCACTGACAGCCTTTTAAAATGCCAGTACAAATGAAAATGAAAAGGAATAAAAGGGTATTCAGATCAAGATTTTCACATAGACCCACCCTTCTGCTTTTGAAAACACTGATTTCAGTTTTGGTCTCTTGTACTTTTAAGGTTATCATTGTATTACAGGCCAGGCTGTTATTATAGTACAGAGTGTTCTTTTGATACTCTGGGAATAAGAGGTGGCCCTGGGGCCAGAGGTTGTATGTAGGGTGAGTTTCAGAAGTACTTAATAAAGAACTCTTTGCTGCAAGCAAATACAAAGACATCATCAGTCCAGTTTTGATAGGAATATGAATTCTTGGTCTGTACTCAGATATTGCTTAGTGCATGAGCAAGGCTGAGCTATTAAACTGCACAAGAGTGCTTGGGTGACACAGAAGATCCCTTCTTGGTTTTTGTTCTTTCATGGTAGCCTGATGCTTTGTGTCTCAATTTAAAAATAAAATAATAGGAAGAGGTGGTTTTGAGTATCACTATTTCTCCTTGGTGGGTGAGCCTTTGCTTCCTTTTGTAATTTGCTCCATTGCCATGTTACCAGCCCCACCTATGAATAAGAATGGTGTGGATCATACTTCCACTGCATGGAACCAGACAGGACTCAGTAACAAAAAGGACTTCATTTTTGGGAGGAATACCAAACTGTATAAGCCCTATGACTTTACAGATCGTAAGCAATGCTTCTCTGCTTATTTTACATTTTGGAGCTTATTTTGTGGAAACATAAACTGTTATTTCATCCCACTCATTTTGGGGTGAGGGGGAAAATGTTTAATCAGCCATAGATTACCATGAAGATTGTCTGATTAGAAAAGGAGGAGAAAAATTAAATGTGTCCCACTGGTTGTAGGGTTTCGGGTGTCTTTTATTACATTCTTTGACAGATGAAGACAGAAGCAACAAAAAGTGTTGGCTGTTAAGAAGTACTTCCAGCCACAAAGGCAAAACAATGAGTGTATAGAATCATAGAATCATTTGGGTTGGAAAGGGACCTTAAAGATCACTGAGTTCCAACCCCCCTGCCATGGGCAGGGACACCTCCCACTAGAGCAGGTTGCTCAA
>JAOQGH010000001.1:13713695-13744886 GCA_025769975.1 Gallinago jamesoni | reverse complement strand
TTTTGTCAGAGTTAGGTTGATGGTTGGACAAGATGATCTTGAAGGTCCCTTCCAACCTAGAAGATTCTATGATTCTAAGGAGGAGTAGTAATTGGTAGGGGAATCATTTACCCTCTAGCAGCTTGTGTAATCCAGCAAGCTTTCTTTCCTAACACCGTTTTAATAGCATTTTCAACGAAAAGATATTTGGAATAATGGCCAGTTCAGTAGTGCAAGTTCACTGTTATTTAATCATATTGCTATGGTAACCTCAATGGTTGTATCAGCAGCTTTATCGTTTTAGAATGGTTTATGCAGCTCTAAGTAGATGTGAGTTGCCAAAGAATATTTGAAGGTATTAGAAGGAGTTAGCACTTACTGCTTTCAGGTTGCTGCCAGTATGAAAAATGTTGAGGGTGAAAGATGTGGCTTCGTTTAGACTTTTTCCCCCATGAGAGTTTTTTTTTCCTCTAATTTTTTGCCCCATTCGAGGATGCTGGTGTTGTAAATGAGATACTCTGAACTACTGTGTTTTGCGCGAACAATGGGGATTTTGGTGAGACACTGATTCTCTGGGTTATAAATGCAGAATGAAAACACAGCTGAACAGTAGTGTATAATTTGCTCTTTTGTGGCAGGTTTCTTAGGAAAATAAATTCATTTGAAAAAATACGATCTTCATGGAGTAATTATGGTACTTCTGTTGTGTTACAGAGCATAGCTGCTGTGCTTTCAAAAATAACAACAACCAATATTGCTGCATTGATTGTTGGATTAACATGCATTGTTCTATTGTTGATCGGCAAGGAAATGAATCTCCGGTTTAAGAAGAAGCTCCCAGTTCCTATTCCTATGGAGATCATTGTGGTAAGCCAGTTGTGTAATTCTGTAGCTAAATTATGTAACTATTCTAAAGCTGTAGAAACAATCTCATATTATATTGAGTCTAGTTGAGCTTTAGAGTAACTTCTGTTGAATCTAGTACATTTGAGACTTGACCCATGTGAAGGTTTTGAGGCTCATACGGTTAGGGACTGACATAGCCAAGTTTTAGGCATAAAGTCCCAAAGAAGAATTGAAAACCCAGTTAAACATCCATTGTTCCCTATGGCAATGGATAGGTAGAGATTTGTTGTAAAACCTGCCTGATTGTGGAGTTTTGGCACCCTGAATGATTCTCTTCAAGACAATGTCTCCAAGTGGCAATTTCCCAATTGGAGTCCAAGAGCTTAGGCCCCCTTCCTGAAGGAAGATGCTTATAGGTGCCTGTTTCAGAGGTTGTGCAGGGCTTGCTTGCTTTTTAGAATGCAGTGGTAGAGAGAAGAACAGGAACTGGTGGGACTTACTCCTTAACCTTCCTTACTCGGTTTCTGAGACTGATAACTGACTGCAGCAGTGATTCTGTTTTGAATGACTACTCTAAAATACATGGATAAAGCATACTATCTTACTGCACACACAGCCCATCTGTGATAATTTTGCACCTTTAAAAGTGGTTGGATTTAAAAATGAGTTTTTGGATAACTAGAGCTCTCAAACAACCTGCATAAAATCATAGCCAAGAAAGACAGTAGCTGAAGGTACGAGGACAATCTAGATAGGAAGAACAAAGCAAAGGATGCTGTTGAGAGATGATGGAGGTGGTGTAATAGGGTATTGTTTGATAGCAAGGCAGCAGCAAAGTGATTGTACACCTGTTCCTTTCACTGCTGCTGCACCAGTTCTTGTAACAGATAGAATGCAGGTTATGCACATGAAAGCATGGCAGTGCAGACGTCCTTGGCTTGTCCTTGCATTTAATTTCTCAGTACACTATTCTGCCAAAGCTTGGCTCAGGCTAAGGGAATTCAAGTGATTCAGATTATACCATAGCATGTTCCGTTTAACTGTTTCCAAGAAAAGTTTATAAAATCAGTGGAGGCTAAACATGATGGAGATAAAATCGTGATAACTTCCTTCCTTTTATCTGCTTCTTTACCCCCCTAACTCTTAGAAAACTGATTGACAAATAAATGTAATCCCTTGTGTGTATTATTCACAATCAGCTAACTGCTGTTAGTTCTTCAGGACACTTTATCTCTTTCTAGCTGATGTTTACAAATGTATTTGTGGATTTTTAGGTAATTATTGGCACGGGAGTTTCAGCTGGAATGAACCTGAGTGAGTCATACAGAGTGGATGTTGTTGGGAATATCCCTCAAGGGTAGGGATGATATATTCTTATTCAAACTATACCTTTTCCAATGGCATGTAGCTTCTATTGTAGTAATTTTTAAATATTTATTTTATCTCCAAGGTTACGTGCACCAGCAGTTCCTGACATTCAGCTCATCCCAGCAGTATTTGTGGATGCAATAGCAATAGCAATAGTTGGATTTTCGATGGCTGTATCAATGGCCAAGATCTTTGCCCTTAAACATGGTTATGCCATTGATGGGAATCAGGTAAAAGAATTGGGGTTGGTTTGTTGAAAATTCTCTGTAGGACCTTTGTTATGTCATTAAAGTGGAATGGGATGTTGGATAAAAATGAGTTTTCTTTCATAGTGGAATCAGATCAGGTTTTTGACAGCCTACTTTTTTTTTTTAAATACCAGAAATTATTTTAAGTTCTGACTATTTTAATAACCAATTTCACTTTTAGCTTAATTTTGGGAACCTTGCTTCTGTTTGACTTGGACGTATGCGTGAATATTAATTGTTGGGACAGACGTTACTGAGCCTACTGTCCTGATGGGCAGCTATCTGCCTTCTGTAATAGAGGAGAACATGGTTTTCCTATGTGATAAATACAATGCCCTTATGTGTCAAAGAACTATTATCAAAGGTTTAGAAATTCCAGTTATGTTTTATAGCTTCTTTTTGTTCCCACCCAGCTCATAATTTCCTGGGGCAGCAGTCAGCCCTGTCCATAGTTAGCATTCTGATCATGATTTCAGTGATAATGACTGTAGTTAAAGGACTCTCTAAAACTAAAATAATATGTCATCCTCACCTACCTGCCTCCTTCCTGTGTAATTTAGAATCAATATTGCAATTGGATTATTGGTTGATACCATTGTGGTGTCAAGGGAGACAGAGAGTTTGTAAGCTGTAATTCATTTCCTACAGCAAGCGTGAGATGCAGCACAGATCAGCTGTTCCCCCTTCTCAAAACAGCTGTCTCCCTCTGAGAGTAAATGGAGTTTAATTGACTTTTATCTACAGAATTTTACATCTGGCCAGAGGAATCTCATCCTTCGTGTCATTGTTCTGTGTTACCCAAAGAGAGAAGAGGGCAAATCCATGGCTGCATGAATGGAATCAGCTCTATTTACATTAGTTAAAGTAATCATCACTCATCCAAATTAAGCATCTAGATCTTTTCCTCAGGAGGTGCCAGATGCTACTTCACCTGGATGTTAAACTATCAAACAGGGTGCAGTGAACGCTGAGTGTTTAAATGAATCAAAAATGATTGTACATTTGCAAAGAGGAAAAAGTCATTGAGAACTATTGAAAATGTATAACTCAAATCACCTCAGTTATAAATAGCAGGATGCAGAGTAGTCTGGGGAGGTTTCATTACAAGCAACTACTTTCTTAGGCATCAGAAACACAATACAAAGGTAGATGGAGCTCTGATCTCACTCACGGTTCTCATGTGGGATCTTCCTGTTGAAGCGGTGCAGACATATTGGTGTTTTCTTGTACTGCAACGGATTACCACCCATTGGTGTCTGGAAACACAGCCAAGGCTGCTCTTGGTTTTAATGGTACTAAACAGTTTAGGATAGAAAGCAAAGAGTTTGTATGACAAACCATTTTCTTTGTATATTCAGGGTTAAAAATCAAGTTATCCCCAAGCTGAAGAAGTCCTTAAAACAAGCGATGTTGTCATTCATTTTAGTTTTCAGTCTGACTCATTACTGCAACATTTAAGGATGAGAAATGTCTTTGGCGCTTCATCAGATACTTTATTTAACTGATGATTTAACATGCATCAACTTTCGCATGTGTGAGAACCACAAGTATAAGCTACAATAAGGTTGCTTATTCTCTACAATAAGGTAGCTATGAGGCAACTGATGTGGTTATTAATAAGGATGGATAACTCCAGCTTTTTACAGTTGCTAAGTATAACTGCCATTTGTTTTGCTCTGTTGTTTAACACAGGAACTTATTGCCCTGGGAATATGCAATTCTGTGGGGTCATTTTTCCAAAGCTTTTCAATCACTTGCTCAATGTCTCGGAGTCTTGTTCAGGAAAGCACTGGTGGGAAAACTCAGGTATGTCAATCCAAATTTTGACCCCCAAAAGTTTGCTTTTTGGAGCTCCAAAGCTAAAGTGTGAAGCTTCACTAGATTGCCAGATTTCTCTGCCTGGGCTAGAAGGAATAACTGTAGTTTCCCATCTTCCAAATCTGGATTGGGCCAGCATAGAAAGCTGCACAACAGCCAAAATGGATGAGTGAATGGGAGGGATGAAATGAACAACCAGCCTTGTGGAGAACACGAGAGGGGTTAGTTGATCAGTAATACTGCCCTTTGGGGACACTTAGAAATTAATTTCTGGCTTCTTTTGTTCAGATTGCAGGTGCTCTCTCTTCAATTATGGTTCTGTTGGTAATTGTGGCTATTGGATACCTCTTTGAACCGCTTCCACAGGTAAGGGGGTTTTGCTTCTTAGGCATTGTCACGTCACTGACATTGTCATTGTCGCTGAACAGAGGCCAGTGAGTATTGCTTAAAATAGAGATTGTGGGATGAATAGTAGGCAACACAGTTAGGCCTTGATCCAGAAAGCTTTACATTTTGTATGCAGTTATGCTCCAAGTTAGACTAGAAATGAATAATGTTTTGAAGGATACAGCATGCTTTTTGTTGTTTTTAATATAGGATGTTCTGGAGGACTCTGTCTTTAGAACATAAAAAAGATACATTCAAACAATTCCCCTTCAGAATCATTAAGGTTGGAAAAGACCTTTATGATCATCGAGGCCAACTGTAAATCTAACACTGTCAAGTCCCGCACTACATCTACTTGATTTCTCTTACTGGGAATGAGTAAATCAAACTGTAGTGACTTTGGCTTGCTGTTTCTACAGCTGGAGTAAAAGCACATCTCCACTGAACTACTTGAAAAATTAGTGGTCTTTTTAATGGAACAACTGTTCAGTAGACTTGTATCAGTACAAAGCAGAGGAATACAGTTGTTTGTGGTGCTTTGAAGTTCTTACTTGGCATGAGGTTTATTTTGCTTCTGAAAATTGCATTTGTGTAATCTTCTTAGACGGTGCTAGCTGCAATTGTCATGGTAAACCTGAAAGGAATGTTTAAACAGTTTGGAGATATTGCGCACTTCTGGAAAACCAGTAAGATTGAACTGGTGAGTAATGCACAGCTCAGTGCATATATTTTACTGTATTAAATCTGTTGCTCCTCTTCTTCCTAACCCCCAAAACAGGGCAGAAACTTACCCAGGAGTTATAAATTAGTGTTGCATTGCTAATGAACACAAGACATGGAGCTGTAAGTACCCCAGGAGAGCAACCTGTTGCAGACAAGAGTGTTTTTGTTGTTGTTCAACAACCTTTAACTCGGGTCAGAAGTAGTTTGGTTGCAGTAAAAGCAAAGCTTTTGCAGTGTTGCTATAGGAACTGCTCTGAAAGCTATGAGAATGTCTGAGAATAATTTGAAAAGCAGAGTGACAAAGGAAACTACTTGAAGATATTTGCCATCTTTTAAGAAATATCAAAAACTTGGTTGGAGTGGGCTAGAGCTAAGAGTGTATTGGAGAGAACATTTTGGTGGCATTTTTCTCCTGGATTAACTGGTTGATGGAAGTAAGTGAGAGCTACTTACAGGCCTTGAATATTTTTTTATTCTAAGATGCTTGGGGTCTGCTGGTAACAGAGGATTCCTTGGAGAACAGGACTTAAGGCATTAATTAATATGTGACAGTTTGTCAGATGTTATGTTAGTGTGCCTTGGGCTTTTATGCCTTTCTGAAATGTTAAGGTGGTTACAGTCTGCTATCATGATGTATTACATTGCAGCCTATTCCTGAACAGAAGTGATACATAGGTTTTGAGGTTGAAATATGCTATCGTTTTTGCTGTTAACAGGAATGGATGCATAATAATTCAGAGCTTTTCTTTGTTTTAGGCCATCTGGGTGGTAGCTTTTGTGGCTTCTCTTTTCCTGGGACTAGACTATGGTTTGCTTACTGCAGTAGCGTTTGCAATGATAACCGTTATTTACAGAACACAAAGGTCAGATTTCATCTTTATCAAAATTAGTGTTTGCTGATCTTCTGTGTGCTTTTGTTTGCTTAAGGGGTGCAAATAAGCAGAAGACCTTTCCACCCTCCTCAGCTGTGTACAGTATAGAACCTGCTTCTTAATGTAGGTCATGTCTCGTGGCTCTGATCCAGGGTTCACATTTTATTTTTCTGAGAACAGAATTTCTAGAGGGCATGAACTTGTAATTTCAATAATAAACAGAAGAGTTTCAGTTTCTTACATTGGTTAATCTTTTTGTTTACTTATTTTTAATGCTTAGAGTTCAGAATTTCAAATCTGCTTGATGCTAGTTTAAGTAAATGATTACATTTTTTTTGTGCACTAGTTGTGACAATCAAGCAGGAATTGTGTCAGTTTATCACCAGGTACTTTCTTAGAAAGTTCTAATTCATCAAAAAATTGTGCCTGCCCTTCTAGTTTTTCAAATCATTTCTCTCTCCCCATTCAAAGTGACAAAGCTTTTACTATGGATCTTTCTAGGTCTATGGGGAAATGATGTCTTGCATGTGTGGCTAGGACTGTCATGTGAGGTTTCCAGGCTCAGGGTCTGACATATTTAGGTGGAAAATGTATAAAAGTCTTGATTTCATTCTGCATTGGAATGAAACCAAATTTTATTTTATATGCAGAGTGATTTACACGCTGCATAAATAATAGTATTTTTCTGCCATAACTATATGGTTTTGTTCTTGCAAACAGAACAGTAATGTATTTTGCTGTCACACTGCTTGAGAGTTGGAAATATTCATCTGCTCAGGCACAGTCCTGGGAGCAGAGTAGCTCTTTGAAATGGCAGTGTGTTTTCTGCCAGTATGAGTTTCCATAGTTGCAAGATAGGCAATGGAGTTGCACTAGTTCACGCTGAAGAGAATTTGCCCTGTAACTTTGTATGCTTTGGCCCATGCTTTTCAGAAAGCAACAACATTACACTGCTAAGTTTTTTTTAATTGTTTTTGCACTGAGAAAAACCAACTTGCCTCAACCCCAATGGCCCCTTTATTATGTTCCTGCATTTGACCACATTTAGATAAGCCAGTACCAGGCAAGCACTGCAGAGGGACCATTTAACATAAGTTTCAATCTGTATTGAATACTTGCTTTTCCACTTTATAAGTGATAATACTGAAACATTTGCTTCCCTTCCTCTCTAGCCCTCAATACAGAATCCTTGGTCAGATCCCTGACACTGACATCTACTGTGACGTGGAAGAGTACGAAGAGGTAGGAGTGTGTTCTTGTCTTCTGAAGAGTTTTATGTAGTGGAGCAAAGACGGCTGTGGCAATTTGCTGCTTAGCCCTATGACACTGCACATACAGTGCTGTCTGCCTGGCATTCACCCGTGTTGAAAGGAAAAAAAAGAAATTTGATTTTAGTAGTAAAAGCTGGTTTGTTCAAAATGTTTGTACTGCATGTACATTTCACCAGCATGTGATCAAAAGTAACCCCTATACTATTTCCATTGTACTAGCTCATACAAAATGGTACGGTTAATAGGAGCACCACTGCTAAACCTGTGATGTACACAGGTGCATACAAAGCCACCTACTTTACTTTTGTGGCAATACTGCATGAAATCCATGGAACCCAGGATCCAAACTGATCTGTTCTTCAGAATTGCACAAACTGTTCTAAACAGCATCTCCCTACCTCCACCAATCCCTTCCTCATTAATTATAGACAGTCGATAGCGCAATTGCTTGCCATGCACTTAGCTGCTTCTAAATGCCATTTTGTTCAACCAAAAGTTGGTGAAAGCAGTACATGTTGTCAATATAGTGGGTATAAACATGCTGTATTTATTCACAAACAGCAACTACAATTTTCTGTGCTCCCTGCCGCATTCTCAGAGATGCTGCTATGAAGGCTACATCCCCCTTTACTAAGGAACCAGTCTGTAAAAACCTACGGGAAAAGACGATGCTGTAATCTGAAAACTCACCAGCAGTTTTGCTTTGAATATGATTGATACAAAGTAAAAGTATTTGTGGGCATGTTTATAGCTCTATGCAAAGAAGAGGAGACTCTGTTACACTGAATGCAGTTAGCATTTCCTCCTCCTGTATAAAGACAGTCTTGGCAGCATATGGCAGCTGGAGCTCTGTTGCTGGCCAGGTCATTTATGTGTAAAATGTCAGAGTGCAGCCTGTTTTAGAGATTACTTCATTTAAAGTAGAGGGAAGAAGTGATATTGAGACCTATCTGAAGGCCTGTTTAAAAACAGAGATTTGAAAGGCTATTTTTTTGTACCTGAGGAGACAGAAAACAAAAAGAGACACAGAAAAAGAGAAATAAGTCATTATGCCTGTAGAAAGGGAGGGTAAAAGAAAGTATTCCTAGATCTGCATGATTTCCTCATGATAATACCAGCTGCAGAAAGCAACATCAGAGAATTGCAATTATATAATGCCATTTTATCGCTGTACATTTTGTTGTTATAAAGGAGAAATGTTACATGACATCGATTGTGTGCAGTGTTACACCAAGAAAGGTGGAGGTTCTGATCTTCTGGCTGTCTTTGCTCGCGACAGCGCTGACCCTCTTTGTCTGACACATGCTGATAGCCAGCCAGGGCTGGCTGTTGGGCTTGCATGTTCATGTGCCTTGTGATCATACAGGAGATTTTCTTCTAGTGCAGGCCGTAGTTAACTGTGCACATCCAATATTTTTTTCCTTAGGTTAAAGAATATCCTGGAATAAAAATATTTCAAGCTAATGCATCACTTTATTTTGCCAATAGCGAGTCATACACAAGTGCACTGAAGAAAAAGGTGAGTAAAGAAAATTCTTTAATGTCTCTGTCTTCAATGTTCAAACTGTCTTCTGAAACCTGCTCATCTTTCAGCCCCTTTAGTGTAGCCCCTAGTGCGGTGTTTCTCAGCCTGTGGTCAGTAAAATATGAGAAGGTGACCCTCCAGCCAACTGCAGATCATCTGAGGAAGCAACAACATAGTGGGAGGGAATAAACGGACAAAGTGTAGCTTAATACTCACTGCTTGTGAGTGGAAAGTCTGGTGGTTGCAGAGCACAAACTGGTCAAACACTTTTTTTTTTCACAAGGAAATCCATTAGTTGCTGAACTGAAAACAACATGTGTGGAAGTAAAAGCTTCCTTCTTGGGTGACAGACTTTACTGGAGTGTAAGACCATGGAATAATGTGGGCATTCAGTGCCTCTCATGAGCAACAAATTGCCTGCACACAAGAGTATGCCTCGCCTCCTGTCTAACCCGTGTCTGACTGGGTGGGAATGGCAGTAACAGAAGTAGTTCTAAGGGCAGGACGGCCTGTACCTGGTGGCAATTGCACCCTCACTAACTTGTGAACAATTTCTCTGTAGCTCCCATGATGAGTCTTGTAGCAAACAGGTGGGTGGTGCTCACCTTCACCAAGCAAAAGGTATCTGCGATTTATGGCCAAATGCACTTCTTTCCCCTCTGCTCTCTGCACTCGAATGAGCGATTGGTTGGAACATAGCACTGTCTGATTTCAAGATAAGAATGTGATTCTTCTCTTCCTCCTCTTGTTAACACGGTGATTGCCAAGATTATGCCTTCTTACTTTATACTGTCCTCACGCCCACCAAAGGAAGTTGAATAACGTAGGCTTGTGTTTTAAATTTATGTCAGTGATGAATTCAGTGCTAATTGATACCGCAATGTCAGCCTAACAAGCTGAATCTCCTCTGACTGTGCTTTCTTTTCATGACAGACTGGAGTGGACCCTTGTGCCATACTAGCAGCGAGGAGAAAAGCCCAGAAGAGACATGCCAGGGAAATAAAGAAGGCAAATGCACTCAGAAAGCAAGCTGTACTGAAACTAGTGAATTCTTCGGTAAATACTTACCTCTGCGTTATCAGCTAACACTGCTTTCTGGTGTTACTGTTCTTGTTTACACACGGCAGTGTCCTGCTCGGGTGGGGAGCAAGCCCTGTGCAGCGTGGAGAGGCTGCTGAGGGAACGCCGTTAAGGATCAGAGGCTCGTGGCTGGATTGGGTAACTGTGCTGAGCCGTGATTACATTCAGGCAGCACAAAGCAGAGCGGAGCCTTTCCACACTGCAGCGCTGTCAGCAGAAAGTGGAGAGACCCTACCTCTGCCCCTCCCCACACCCTTGGAATAATCATGCAGGAATAGGATGTAATAAAATTAACTCAGATTAACAGTTCCTGTCATAAAAAGGTGTTGTCTGCATAGCTGATCCTGGCCTGGTTACGTGAGGTGGGTACACCGAGAAGGGTTGTTTGTGCTTTTGTGGATGTTTAAATTCACCCTCGTGCCGGGAGCTTGTGTTTTTACCATGGGAGACCAACCAAATGCCTGACTTACGAGCCCAGTGGCTGTTGCTTCTTTTAAATATATAGGCCTTGCCAGGATCAGCAGGAATAAGGCAAGGAAATGGAGGCAAAACCTATGAAGATGTGTCAGTGTTTGAAGGAAATGAGTAATTCGCTCCTGTGATAGCAGCTTTAAGCTGCTTCATGTGACTGTAGAGAGGCCAGGCAGAAGAGAATAAAGGTTGATGTATGTAAAATAGGGAAGCATGTGTGCATGTGAAACCAGCTTCTGTAATGGCCAGGAGCTGTGCTCCTTTCAAAGGCTGAAAGAGCAGATGAACATGGGGGGGAAGGGGATGGGGATCTACACTGAAAAAGCAGTGGCTGTTATTAAGCTTTATTTATCTTCTCTCCCAGAGTAATGACGTGGAAGCAAGTGTAAAACATGAGATAGCAAATGATGAGTTAACTGTAAATGGAAGATTTGCAGATGCGAATGTACAAGACATGTCTCCTGATGAGCAAGAACATTTTGTGGAGCCCAAACCAAACATCCACTCTTTAATTCTGGATTTCACCCCAGTGAACTTTGTGGATTCCGTTGGAGCAAAAACATTAAAATCAGTAAGTAGGGCTTTTTTTTTTCCTCAGGAAAACCCATAGAAAACTTGGCGGATACCTAATAGGGAAGTTGTCAGCCTGAGATGTAAATGCCAGCTCCAATACAATCCAGTATCTCACCTCTTCACGGTTTTAATTGTGGAGCTGTGCAAGTTTTAGCTGGATACTGGGGAATGTGGAGTGCACAGCCTGCACAGTAACTGGCTTACATCTCCCAGAACTGGGATGTCTATGTGATAGACCTGTGTTCAACTTCAGTTTAATTCTGTTGCAGATTATAAAAGAATACAAAGAAGTTGGTGTCCGTGTCTGCATTGCCAGCTGTAGTGGTGAGTTGGGATATTATTTTTTTTGTGATCTTTATGGAAGAGACTCTGTTTTATCTCTTTACCTCTGGCTCCGAATTTTCTGCTGCAGGTGCCTCAGTAGTAGCAGCACTTACTTCACTTAAAATTGGATTTGAGGAAAAGCAAGCCCATATGTATTGGAGCCTTCACTTTAGCAAAAGCAGAACGCTGACATAATGAGTTCTGTGGGGACTGGGTCCTGCTTCCTTTCATTCCAGCTGGCAAATTGTAAATGCCACACCAAACTTTGTATGTTGAGATGTTGTTGTAATACGGAGAGTAATAAGGAGAGAAGCCTGCAGCGTTCCAAGTTTCTGATATTTGGAATTGTAGCATCTTCTGCCATGAGTAGGCCTCTGGTATGTCTAGATAAGAGAATTCCCTGTTTGGAGCAGAAGTAGCGTGTGATCTACCTGGCTATTTTAAATGTTTTAAGTAATAAGTAAGAGAACAAGTTGTCAACTTCTTCTTGAGATACAGCTGCCTTCCGTTTCTGTACTTGGGTTTATGCGCTGATGCCATGTTTGGTTTTTGTTTCGTAGCCCCTGTTATGAGTGAGCTGACAAGACTGATTTTTTTTGATAAGGCTGTGACAAGAGAGTGGCTGTTTCACAGTATTCACGACGCTGTCCTTGCTTGCCAAGTGAAAGCCAGGTCCAGTTCGCAGGCTGACTCTGGCCTCTGAGGAGTGGCACGGAGCAGAACAGAAGCCAAATTTGTGCCGGTGGAGACTCTTTCTAAATATTTAATTTGCACAGTTTAAAGAGAGCCTGAGGCTGTTTGTATCTATGGGTATAGGGCGGTGCTTGTTTTCTGTGGGAAGCGTGGATAAGGAATCGGAAGCCTTCATGCTCTTGAATTTTTTTTGCTTCGATCAGGGTATAGCCTCCCAACGACATACAAACACAAAATTATGCAAGACAAGAAAATCCAGCGTACTCTGCTACAATTGGAATCTGAAAGACAAGGTGACATTTCTGTTCCTGTTGAGAAAATGGGCACTTTAACTCACTGCGAGGTGGGATCTTGCAGGAAATAACTGGTCTGCAATTGCGATGCACTGTACCAGTGTCTTCAAAGAATTTTCTTAAATGGCTTTTAAAGCCTGATGTCAACATCTGCATACAACAGATTTGTATGAATTATAATAGTCTGCCAGCTGGATGAAGGAATTCACACTGGTGGCATTGAGCTGCTGCTCTTTTAAACCTAGATGGTACAGTTATTTTTTTAAAACACCTGACCTGTCTTAGCTGTACTCAAGTCTTCATTGCCTCAGTGTTTTCACTCTAAGTAAACTCCAAATTAGAAACTCGTAGTTTAATTGGTACATTATCAATATGGCACTTTCACTGCCAAAATCTAGTTACACTTTCTAGAAAAGAGTACAGTTGATTTGAAGCTAAAATTAGCTAGCTTCAAAGTTTCAAGACAAAACTAGTTTAAGGCAGGAGTGAAGCCTACTTAAATGGAGAACCGATGCTCTGTATACAATATTTTAAGCTGAAATATAATAATAGGCAAGGTTGAAAGTCTGAGTGGTCCAAAAAAAAAAAAGTACTTTTCTGTTGCTTGAGATACCTTCCCACCAGCAGTGCTGCTCCTGCCTCAGCTTTTAAGTGCTTTGAGAAATAGATTTCAACACAACTCAAAAATGTTGTGTTTGGGATTTTAAAAGAACCAGAAGCATGGGGGTTTATTTCTGTTGTCTTAACAGCCTGGCTGCTGTGGTGCTGCTGACCTTCATCTGGGAGACAAAACCATGGAAATGTAACTCAAGCAAAAGAAAGTACCCTTCAATGCCTCTATTTCCCCACGTACTCCCCTACCAACAGTGGCTATGAGTCTGAGCAGAGGTAGGAACCTCAAAGTGGGTTTTGGGTAGGTGATTTTGATGGCAGAGGGGCAGTGGGGTGTCAGTGACATTGCCTTTAGCACCCTCAAATCAAAGGCCCGGTGCATAGGGGAATTGGAATGAGTTCTTCCTCTTTTCTAGATGCGGACCTTTATGCTTTTATTTTGCTTCAAGCTCTGTTGCAATTAGGGCTTGCTTCAGGTAAAGTTTCCCAAGAACCAGGGGTAGTCAGGGAAGATGTTTTGTTTCCTCAAGACTCCCCTGCCACTGGGGAGAGGAAGCTTTCTGCATCAGAAATTACTGCTTAGCTGGAGTTCAAAGGGTGAATTGAATGCATGGTAACACATTGTGCGTGTTTATTTAAACACCTTTTGGTACATTTTATATTGTTAACTAGTTGAACAAGCCTTTATAGCTACATACAGTATATTTTTCTACTTTCAGCTTTTCGCAGCTTCAGTTTTTAACTACATAGTCTCTCCAGTTCACATCACAATCCTGTCAACTTCTAAAATAAAGTGATGGCCATGACTTGACTTGTCAAAATTCTCCACTTTGTCTTGGTGGCTCTCTGGGTGGGACAAGCCAAGGGCACTAGGGCTCTGCAGGCACTGTTGGGTACTGTCCCCGATGCTGGTAACTCAGCCCATAGAAGACACCAGGGCAGCTTTGGGCTGGTCTCCTCCTGTGCTTTGCTGCCACCAGCATGTCCAACCATACACACATACACACAAAAAAAACCCCACAAAAACAAACAAACAAAAAAAGACACACAGAACACCCAACCCAACATTCTCAGGCACTAGAGCATGCCCTGGAGTACCATGTCTACATGTTTCTTAAATACCTCCAGGGATGTTGACTCCACCACCTCCCTGGGCAGGATGTTCCAGTGCCTGACTCAGTAAAGTAATTTTCCCCAATATCTAATCTAATCCTCCCCTGCTGCAACTTTAGACCATTATTCACTTGGGAGAAAAAGCCAACACCCACCTCTCTACAACGTCCTTTCAGGTAGTTGTAGAGGGCAATGAGGTCCCCCCTCACCCTCCTCTTCTCCAGACTAAACACGTCCAGTTCCCTCAGCCTCTCCCCTCACCAGCTTGGTGGCTCTCCTCTGGACACGCTCCTGCAGCTCAATGTCCTCTCTAGTGAGGGGCCCAGAACTGAACACAGCACTCAAGGTGAGGCCTCACAAGTGCCGAGTACAGAGGCACCATCACTTCCCTAATACTCCACATTCCTGTACAACACACTCATAATGGACTCACCTACTGTTTGGAACATTCCCTTTATTTCCACCTTCCAAGAACAAGACAGAAATTACTATACTTGGATTTTTGTTTCACGGAAAGTTTAACAACAGGAAAACCATTCCAAGGTTTTAGTTGTAGGTCATGTAGCGGGGGGTAGCACTGAATTTCGCATATGATTTAATGACTTTGTTCACTGCTTCTAAGAAGTCTTTTTCGGTTGCGATTTTCCGACGTGCTCGGATGGCAAACATGCCTGCCTCCGTGCAGACACTGCGGATCTCAGCACCTTGGAAAGAAAGGGACACACGAATTCAACACTCATCACCAGTGGGGATGAAGCACACACAAAACTGGGTAAGAAAAAAGAAAATGGGCTTACCTGTGCTGTTAGGACACAGCCGAGCCAGCAGCTCAAATCTTATGTCTCTTTCAACGCTCATGGAACGAGCGTGGATCTTGAAGATGTGAGTCCGCCCCTGGAAAAGGAGTGGAGGAGAGAAGTGTTCATGCTGTGAAGGTGATAACTCTCAGCGTGCAGCTCCCTGCACCCACAGCAGGGGCAGATGGAAAATACAGCTTTTATTTGCTGCCCAGCTAGTTTCCTGCCTCCGGACCAACATGTTTAAGTGTCCGTGATACTAATTTAGAAAATATTTAAAAAGAGCTTTAACGGTAGAAGTACCTCAAGAAATCTCTCTCAAAAGAGCCAAACACACAACATTCCAATTTAAGAACTAAATCACGGAGCCGGTTAAAGGATTCTTTATCTGTTGAGTAAGGAATATACAGTGAATGTTTACCATGGAGCCTGTGCAGCATGGGAAAACCTTTACGGCACATCTTTAATCTCCCCAAATTTCCATGTAGTTTCACGTAAGTTAAAAGTGCTGCTTTTGTTAATTGTCATTAACTGCTTCCAGAGAATAATGCCCTAACTGAAGAAACACTCAGAAATCAGAATATACTAAGCACGCTCACCTCAAGATCCGGCAAGCTGAACTCTATCTTCCGATCCAACCTGCCGGGCCTCATCAGGGCTGGATCCAGAGTGTCAGGTCTGTTCGTGGCCATCAGCACTTTGATGTTGCCTCGTGGGTCAAAACCATCCAACTGGTTGATCAGTTCCAGCATTGTACGTTGCACTTCATTGTCACCCCCAGCCCCATCATCAAAACGAGCACCTGGGGAGAGGAGACACACACGTTTCATAAAATAAGAGAAGGACCAGGAGGAGGTGCCACAGCTGCTACACAGAAGACACCTGGAAAAATGGTTTTAAATTATATCCAAATATTTGTGACAATATTAAAAAAGGTGTGAGGAGTTATTTGAAAACGACACTTTTCAAAAGAAGAGCAGCGTTATCTGTCAGTTAAAACAGGCACCATATCTTCATCCTTAGCACGAAAGGGCCTGTCTCCCTGCCTAGTAACAGGCCAAGCTGATTAAATTTATAAATATCCTTTGTTTGTTAATTTGTTTTGCCCTCCTCTCAACCAAAATCCTTTCCTGCCTTGTCTGTGTAAAAATTGTTCTACTTTCAAAGGACCTAAGTAATTCTTTTGGGGAAAAAAAAAATAATTTCATTTTCAGGCAGTAATAAAGATTTAGTAAGTAGTAGTCCAGAAGCTGAGGAGAGTTTAAATTAACAGTAGATTTTGCAAAGACAACACAGAGATTCTTCACCAAAGTTTAAACAACCTGGGTGTTCCAAATGTGCAAAAATCAATTCTCAGCTGGACTAAATATGTTCAAAGTACATAAACCACTTCTTGATAACTTCCCAGACATGGGCCATGCTGGTAGTAATTTCACTAAATAGGTATTTGCAAGCACATTTCTTGAAATGCAGGAATACAGATAAAGAATTACAACATGAAAAGAACATCTGCTAGTTCTCGTACAAGATTAGAGCTACACATACTGCAGACGTACCTCCAATAGCATCAATTTCATCAAAAAATATAAGACAAGCTTTTTTAGTTCTGGCCATTTCAAAGAGTTCACGAACCATTCGAGCTCCCTGAAAGAAAAATCAGGATTTTGTTACAGATTCAAGGCACATTAAAGGAAAACTGAAAAAGAAACTTTTCACATTTCCAAAGATAAAACTTATTTGCACACATATGTGTAACAGAATCTTCATAAACCTTACAGCAATTTATAGAGGAGAAATTACCAATCTCAAATTCAGAAGTACAGACGAAGTCATTTACCTCAGAGCCAAATGAAAAATAAGTGGCAGTGAGGAACAGAATCCTGATCCCAGAGTCCTCCCAACCCGCAGATTAAACTCTGCACTGCAAAATCCATCTCATGGATGACAGCAAAATTTGGGTCTTCTACTGATTGCCTGATCTGCAGTGACCTGTTTGACAGTTCCTCTCCCCTCCTGTCCCTCCAGCACGTGACTACGTTCATCCATCCCACCCACGACGGTGCCTGATGCCCACAACTGGGAATCTGCAGATCACTCCACACTTCACCCAGTATTTGCTCTTACCTCTCCCACGTACTTCTGCACCAGCTCAGATCCAATTACTCTGATGAAGCAGGCATCAGTCCTGTTAGCAACAGCACGGGCACAGAGTGTTTTGCCTGTACCAGGTGGCCCAAACAACAGCACTCCTTTGGGAGGCTCAATTCCAAGGTTAACAAATCTTTCAGGCTGTAATGGTGGGAAACAAAAGGCAAGATCATGGGTAAGTTGAAGACTATGTGCATCAAAGAGTACATGCAATTAAGTAAATCATCAGCGAGGAGCAATATAAAGCAGGCTAGGCTGGATTATGCTTCTTAAAACTAGAGGTCCTTTAATTTACGTGTTTACAATCAGCTACGTTATCTTTTCTTGCTTTTTCAATTGCTAACAGATGACCAGAATACTTTCAAAATAATAAAAGTGTCAACCTGGAGGTTACTTACATGAAGCAAAGGGGTTTCAACCACCTCTCTCAGCTTCTCAATCTGCTCTTTACAACCACCAACATCACTGTAAGTGACATCTGGTTTTTCTTCTACCTGCACAACAAAAAGGCGAGCAAGCAGTTAACGGCCTGATGCTGCATATCTCTAGGCTTTTGAGAGCCCACGACAAAATCCAGCCAAAGTAACCAAAATCACAGGACAAAGCAATGTCATAAATAAGTAAAAGCAATTCTCACTTGCATCATGGTGACTGTGGGATCAATCTTTGGAGGCAAAGGGATATGGATTTGATACTTGTTTCTGTCCACCCTGGTGAGAAAGCATAAAGACTATTATCTTAACACCGGTTAATTAAACTGTCATGTTTAAACACATCTGTAAATTAGAACCTCAATTTTTAAACTGTTCTTTTCTCTGGCATAAAGGCAGCCCAGCCCTTAAAGCTGACAGTCAGATGGGCTAGAAACTGGAATTCCTTCTACAGAGGAGTTTTAAGGTTTCCAAAAATATTAATTCCAAAGTATTTTGAAAACTAAACTTCAAAATACCGCACAAACTGGCAAAATATTGATTCTAAAAGTAACAGGCTTCACCTCCTCAGCGAACATTTCCTGCAGCCACCCTGTGTGTAACTGTGCAGGCTGCCAAAGGGGAAGCAGCCTACGCAGGCTGCTGGAAAGCTGGGATATTGAGACCAAAACTGAGAGATTTCAGTCCATGACAAGCCGTTCTCATTAGAATGACATCAAAAGATTCCAGAACAACATGCGGGTGAGTTACTCTCTTCCAATAGAAAGACTTTATTGTTACAATTTCAACCACTGAAAAAATATGAAATGGTAACTGTTCACTGTATGACATTATAATTGTTGACCCATCAAACTAATGATCAGATGAGGCAGCTTCAGCCTCCAGTAAAACTCGTAACAACACAAGGATTTTGCTTACCCTACTCTCATCCCCTCTTCTATGTCAGTAGGTGCCACCTGGTCACTGAGATCCACCACAAATTTGGCAAACTGCTTGACATTGATTATGTACTTGGGATCCTCGGAGTCTGCATTGATTATCTTTGTACACCTAATACGGAACACACAATTAACACCAGCAGGCAGACAGACTAACTGGCTCACTATTTGTATAAGCATCAAGATGAAAGAGTCATATTTTCCAAATACACAAAAATAGCTGTTGTACTTGTGATTCTATCATTATAGCATCATACAATAATTATAGGAATAATTACCAGTATGAGGTACAGAATACATCATCACACGTAACACTGCTCTTTTTCGATACAATGGTAAAAAGCACTTTCAATATGCACAACACATGAACCTTACTTTTTTTAAAAGCTATAAATGACATTTTTAACACTATGCATCTCCACCGCAAAGGGGGAGAGTGCACCCACCTTGCAACTTGCAATGGCTGCTCACTTTGGAGAGTTTGCTTATCTGCAGCCAGATCCCAAAGGGCGGGAGGAGCCAGCCCCGTGTCGGATTCCTTGATCCCTATGTACAACAGAAACAGGCTGAGGAGGAGGCAGCTAACTGGTACGTCAGCCACCCTTCACACAACAAAACCCTTAGATAAGCTTGCAGGAAGCCTTCTGAGATCCCCAGACAACATGCACGTACATCTTTGACAGACTTCTAAATAGTAAGTTTCCTACAGAAAAGCCTATGTGACTGTGCCAGCTAAACACACGAATATCTGGTCCAGCCATCCTCTAATACAATTTTGCCATGTGGGGACGATTACAACCAAGCTTGACAGAGAGATAAACGTATTTCTAAAAGTTTCAGAAAAGGAGTGAAACTCTGCAAGTGCTTTCATCGAGGGAAAGCTTTAGTGCAAGATATCAGAAGCTAAGGAATTCACACAGATGAAAAATACTATTCTGTTCTACTCTAAGATAAAAAAACTAATAAATCTTCCACAACACAAGTTGTGTTCTATTGGACTAGTACTATCTGGAAAGTACTATCTCCATGATGTATTTGAAAGAATCAAGGATTTTACTGGAAAATAGAAATTGCGGTCTCCCTGGCACAACTGAGGGCCACTAGAGGTTAGCAACGGGGCAACAAACATGTATCAGTGAAACAAACAAAAATTAGGGAATAAATTAATTTTTCTTGTAACTGCCATAATTGATCTGCTGATTTTAAACGCTAACTGCTCTGATATACATTTCTTTGCTACACAAGGACTGGTACCACAAGTTAATAATAATACATTGGGGGGGTTGCAGTCTATGCAAGTTCACTCATCATTTGGATGCAGCTTGACACAAATCACAACAAATTATCTAGTGACAGAAAGGGGCATTTGTTTCATGCTATCATAATACAAAAAAATTACAATTTTGAATAAAAATGTGTTAAACTACAAAATTACATAGACATGTGTACAGGTTAGCCCTGCCCAGTCAAAACGACCATCACCTACAAAGCAAAAACCTCGTTACCAAATAAAGAAATGTATCGTTTTAAGAGAAATAACAATAATAAACCAATGCAGAAGCTGTTTAAAATCTGCTTCTTAAAACACTCGTTTTGGTCTACGTGTCTCTTCTATTGAAAGTTATCGTAAGAAAGATACCAGTGAGCTCATTGATTTTCTTAAGTAGTTGCTGAATATCATCTTCTACTTGCTTGATCTGCCTTGAGTATGTGCTCTGGCCCTGGAAAAGAAATATCATGTAGATTTTGTAACTCAAATTATTTTATGTTTAGGAGAAAATGCCAATAGCTGCTGAGCGTCAAGATGTTTTCAATTGACTGTCTTGGTGTAACAGCCAGCTATTGATCACAGCCAAAAAACTAGTATTACGTTCCAGTAACAATATTTCTGTTTGCAAAAATAAGAATGCAGCCACACACACAACTGACCAATTGCGCAAGTGGAAATTTTTCCCATCTGTAAACTTCAAGGATTTGTTTTTCCTTTTAAACCTGTTCAGCCTTAGTTTTTTAAACTATGTTTGTAATGTTTAAAAAGACTTAGTAAAAATTATATCTAGACAGAATTGCATATGCATTTGTATCATCTGTACAAACTATCTGTACAACTGCTTTAACTATCTTACCCAGTCCTTCTATGATGCACAGGAGACAGCATAAAGATCATGGAACAAGCCAGAAAATAGATTCTTGCTTGTGACAAAAAAGTTTTACCATCTTGCCCTGCCTAATGCAGGCAGATCTGGATCTGGATTTCCTTTAGAAGATCTCCTTTATACCAACTTGGCAACCAAAAAGAAGCCGCAGTAGCCACAAGCCATATTTCAGAGCTTCATATATGAGTCTCAGTGTCAACAAAATTAAGAATTCTGGCAAATTTATCCAAACCCAGACATACACTAAGCTGCAAGTTTCATTTTTCAATAATTCTTTCACAGACCCATCGTACTTTCTGATAGAGAGGAGAGATTTGCATTTTAAGCCTTATCATTCATGGAACACACCTCCTGAAATGACATTCTCTTTGACAATTCTACGTATCCCTCACTAACAGTTTTTTAACATGATAGCTAAAAGCAAGTAAGTTTGACGGGAGAAGCAATCTTAAAGACATTGCTCTTTATGAAGCAAGAAAATTGGTTGCAAAAGAGCCCAAGTAAAGCCCTAGATGTTAGACCCCTCTGACAGTCAGCTACAAGACACAAAGCAAAAACAGAAAAAAACTTCACTAGTCCCAAGACAACAAAACTACTGGATTCTTTTTAGGGTTGCAAGTTGGGTTTGGGGCATTCTCATTGGAAGGGGAAAGGGAGAAAAGATCTTGGCTGGAACAACAAGCAGTAAGAGAAGCAAATTTACTAACTACTCACTAAATACACATCCCTCCACTCTTGCATTCAATTACTAATACAACTTCCTTTTTCTCTTCAACCATCTTGTACATGTATGTTACTTACATAGGTTTTCAGCAAGGCAATATCTCCTTCATCCAGAGCTGAAACAAGACAGGAGAAACTTAGCTTCCAATTTAAAAAAAAAAACAATTTAAAAAAAAACTACAGTATCAATTCTGTTAAAAGATGAAAACTTATATTTTAAAGGGATTATTTTGGGCTTCTACTTTTTCACTAAACCAAAGCAGAACAAAAAAGTATCAGATGTTCATGAAAAACAAGTCTCCAACTACCCTTTTCAGTCTCAAAATCTGTACCACCCAGAACTCATAAGCAGCTACGTAAACTTCACCTCACTCAAGAGTAGCTCACCAACCTAAGACTGTACACAGAAGGAACTGAAGATTTCAAAACTTCATCTTTTAAACTTTTTGTTTCCTAATGTTTAAGAAAACATCAATGAAAAGCCATCACCGCTTTCCCCCAGTGATGTGTCTCCTCCAAAATGCCCAGTGTGAGCCGGAAGAGCAATCAAATCTAAGCTGGTATCAATAAAGTATTATAAACTACTAAAGCAGCCTGGAATCAAGAACTAACACAATGCTGAGTATTAATATTGTAAAACATAAAACACGGGAATGGTCGTACTAGACGAGATAAACGGTCTGGTCCAATATTCCTTCTCCAACAGGAAGGTCTAAGAATATGGCAGACACATAGTGAGCTCCCGCTGGTGGGTCACATACTGTTATTAACAGCCCTATAAAAAACCTTCCTTATGTGAGTACTTTTGACAATTGTTTGAATTGCTGTAAACTTTCAGCAGAACAAGCAGGAAGGAATCCCCTGGGTTAAACCAGCACTTAGTTGACTTAAACTTGATATCTAAAAATTGTACTTGGGCCTCAGAACTCACACACCAGAACATGCAGCATCAGCTGTTAAATGCTCAAGCTTTTGCACTGAGTCCCACAGGTGAACTCTCTCAATTAAGTATTACTCTCACGTTCCCTATTTACTTCCCTACCACTTACCAGACTTTTAACATTCTCACTCCCTTCCCCCAAATGCTACCTCTTTTCCTGACCCAATGACTGTCTTCACCTTAAGCATCCCTGGCCCTCTGTTTTTCCTCCGTTTTCCAATTCCATTGTATCTTTTTTATGACAGAGAAAAGAGAAACCACATTGGTACTGAAGTATCTGGGTACAGTTTGTATTATGCAGTATTTTGAGAGGATTTTTTTGTACTGATCTTAATTTCTCTCCTGATTCTTTGTGCTAACCCACTGATTTTTGTATGCATTATTACAATTAAAAAATATTTTTTGAGCAGGAAGAGTTCAAAGTCCATCACTGATTACACACAGTATTGCTTTTGCTTCCAGATGCATCACTTCATGCTCACTAACATGAAATAAAAAGGCAAATGAAATTCAACCATGCGAAGCAACAGCGATTTTCACACTATCACCAGCAAAATCTGCCACCTCGCTCTCTCCTGCTTCCACCGGATCACTTCGGAAAGGGGCAACGCACAGGGCTTGACAGCCGCATCCGCGGGACTCCACCAACGAAGAAAAAGCAATTATCCCGTTTAATTATGTGATGTGGGTCTAGGCTGCAAAGGGCCAGCGGCTCTACCCAGCCCCGGGAGGGCGACGGCAAACACCCCCCTCCTCGGTATTCGTTACCCACCCCCCACCCCCCGACCCCTTACCGCGCTGCCCAGCCTCCCCCCGAGCGGGCACTGGACTGGGCGGGCCCGATTTGCCTCAGTTTTCCATCAGAAACTTAAAAAACCAGCCAGATGTTTACTTGTTACAACACCCCGCCCCACAGGCTGCGCCCCCGTCCAGGGAGTCAGGGCCCAGCCCTGGCTCCGGGCCGTGGGGGGGCACTCGGGGGCCGCCGACCCACAATCGAGGGATATTTAAAGTTCTTTGTTTTTCTCCAGCCGCGCTCCTTCAACCCCGCCGCTCCCGGCACCGAAATGGCTGCCGGCAGCGCCGACCCTGCCGTGGTAACCGGTACCCGGACGCGGCCGAGGCGCCGCTCGGACAGTTTCCCCGCCATAAACACGGGGACCCCGACCCGGGGCGGGGACGGGGGGGGAGAAGCCGCCAGTTCCATCGCCCGTTGCCGCGGTAACGGCTGGTGGGCCCGGCCCTGCTGCCTTCGCCGGGCCCCCGCCTCTCACCGCGGATGGGTTTATCCTCTTTTTCCTCCTCCTTGGTCTTCCTCTGGTCGGCGCCCAGATAGTCCGGCATCTTGTCGGCCGCTCCTGTCCGCCAGCCCTGCCCCGGATGCGTTACGCAGCACCGCCGGGGTTTCCGGACGGGCTGCGCCGGGCCGGGGGGACACTAAAGGAGGGTGCACCGGCCCCTGCGAGCCGCGGGCATCGCGCCACCGCCATCTCCTTCCCCCCCGGCACCACCGCCACCGCCGAACAGTTCCGCCCGCCACAGCCGCCGGTGGGACGGTGTGAGCCGCGCCGGTGACAACCCGCGCCGCCCCGCGCCCGGGCTCCGTTGCGGAGGGGCAGCGTGGAACGGGCAGCGGGGCGAGGCGGTTGGTGGGGGAGGAGGGGACCGGGCCGCTTATCCCGCCGCACGCCGCCGCCGCCGCCCCGGAAGCGCTCGGCGGGCGCCTCCATGCGCCGGCTCCTGGCAACCGGCGAGGCGAGGCCAGCGGGGCCCGGCGCCCAGGCCCCAGCCGCGCTCCGGCCCGCCGCCCGTCGCCGCCGCCATGCTGCGGGGGGCGCAGGAGGGGCAGGTGACGGCCGTCACCAGGGCGCTCTCGGCCGGTAGGTACCGCCGGCCTCTCGGGAGCGGGGCGGGAGCGGTTCGGCCGCCGGGCTGCAGCCGGTGCCGAGCCGCGGGGGCGGCGGGTCGTGAGGGGGCGAGAAGGGGGCCGGGAGCTGCCGGCGCGGTGGGGAGCGGGGCTTCCCCCGGTGTTAGGGCGGGGAGAGTTGATCCAGGGGAACAGACCCCCCCGGTACCCTCTGAGGCGGTAGAATTGAAAAACATTCTGTTTCTGAAAAACTTTCCCCTCAGTTTTACTTCGTGGCCGCCCTCCCGGCGCCTTGCGGCCGCCGCGCCGCTCGTTGCCGGTCGGTGTGTGAGCAACAAGTGTGAGGCGGGGGGAGGGGGGGGCGCGGCGGGACCCGTCCGCATTTAACGCCGGTGCCGGAGTTACCCCCTCCGTTGCCCGGGCGAGGAAGGCGGTCGGTGTCGTTCCACACACGCACACACACACACACACGTGCCTTTAACTCGAAAGCGTCTCTCGGGGCTGCAGAGCGCGGTGAGGTGGTGGGAAGGTACCGCCCGATAAACGTCCCTTCGGGTTCTGGCCAGCTTTAAACCGGCCCTCGTGTTTTTAGGGCGAACGAGAGGCTTTGCCAGTCTGTAGCCTCGCGTGGTGCAGAGCTTTTGTATGGACTTTGGTGAGGTTTAATTAAAACAAAACAAACAAAAAGTAAACCACAGAAGGTGAAGTTGCTTTTATGTTTTTGCTTGTAGCATCAGTACTCTGTCAAGTGGAACCTGTGGGACGATGGTTTGAAGCATTTATTAAGAGGAGAAACATAAATGTTTCTGCCTCTTTCCAGGAGCTAGAAGATGAGAAGGAACTTTCTGAAGAATCAGGGGATGAAGAATTGCAGCTTGAAGAATTTCCTATGTTAAAAACCCTTGATCCAAAGGACTGGAAGGTATTCAGTTGATGCAGATTAGTGTTAATTATTTTGTCTGGAAATCTCTTGTCAAAATTATCTGGTATTCTCAGCTTCTGAAGATCCCTTTCCTCCTCCCTACCTACCCCCATCAGAATTCATTTGCGTCTCTTAGCATTACAGTTGGGTTTGTATTTTCCACACATAACTGGTTGATGAGGGCAAACTCACCCACACGTCAGGATAAGTTCTTACTCTTGAGCTGTTGCTTTTCGGTTTGCTGCCTGTAAGCAGTAAAAGTGTTACTTCTTGCTGTTACCACCTCTCTTATTCTGGAATTGCACTCTAATATTAAAGACAGCAATTCAGTTTTCCAATAATTGAACTTTCTGGGCTCTAGTGTTTTAATCCAATTTAAATGAAGCTACTTGAATTTCTGTAACAGTGTCTTTCTTTATTGATATTCGGTTGTTTAATAATTATGACCTTTATGACAATTGTTCCTATAGCCTTATCCAATATTTATTGAGAGAGGGAAGAACTCTGCCTCTTGCTTTTAAAAGATTGGGGGAGGACTGTTTTTATGCACATGTTGTAGCTTTTTAGGTCGCATTTATCAGTGTTTATTAGGGTTCTTTTTTTTTCTTCAGAATCAAGACCATTATGCAGTTCTTGGGCTAGGAAGTATACGATACAGGGCTACTCAGAAACAAATCAAAGCAGCTCGTAAGTACCTTTCCTTCATGAGCATATCTTTTTTTTCAGATGTACACAACTGTTTTCCATGGGAAAATACATACACGTCATGAACAAGCTTTTTACTATATCATAGACCTAAAAATGCCTGCTCTTTGATTTGTGTTGCTTACCAGCCTTCTAAATTCGCATCACAGCTCCGAAATTCACAGACCTAAAGCTAGGGATTTCAAAATTTTCAGCGAGTTCACATATCAGCTTTCATGCCTGTGGGGTTTTTTTTTGTCAACATCCTTGAGATTGTATACGTTTCTGCATTATTGAGTCTGTGCTCAATGAAAGGCAGAGAAACACAACTATCCCTGCCCAGTGTGTTTCAGTAGGTTGGTACTGTGAAGCCCCCTTAACAATGGTTAGCTGCCACGTTAATGCTAGTGAGCATTTAAGAAGTATGCTGCTGTTATCATTTTGATTGGACTGAGCTTAGCATAGCAATGGAGCAGTAGCTCTTGAATTTTCAGTTATTCAAATAACTAAAATTTAACTTCGGCAGCTGAGAAGCTTGTTTTTGCTCTTCTTACCATGCGAAAACTGTAGAATTCCTGTGGCTGGATCTCTGGGATATACCAAGCTGTTAAAAATGTGGTCTTGTGAGGTTAAGTTTCCTTGACATTTTGGGTTAATAATAGAACTTGGAAGTGCCGGTGTGCTGCTTAATCATGTAATGGACCCATGCCTTAAATCATAACATGGTTCAGAAGTGCACGTGGGTGACTTGGGGTATTTTATGGTACTTGCACGTGAAGGAACAACATGCTTCAGAACTTTTTTTTCCTAGAAAGCAATGTGACCAAGAGTTGCCTTAGCTTGAAGGATGCAAGTATTTAGTGGAGGAAGATTTAAAAGTACTCTGAAGATTGTTCAATAGCTTTTTATGAAATAATCTGATGGTTTTATGAGTTGATCTTGCAAGCAATTGCCCATATAACTGTACTGGTGTGAGGTAGAATCACTGTACCCAGTGAAACCACAGGTAGTCCCAAATGAAAATGGGTGGACGTTAGCAAATTACCAATTTGCATGGGAAATTATGTTGCCTCAGGTATGTGGTGATAAGCAGTGCTGCCATGGAGCACACGCTCCAGTACAGAATAGAGTAGCACTTACTGTGGTGACGATTAGTGGTCTCACTAATCTTATCAAGCAAGAACTGGGGCATCTCTCTTCAGGATCCTAACTGCACTCAATTATTACACGGTGGTATAGAGATGCGAGTCTTTCTCACCAGTATATACTGTGCTTTCCTGTTTTTAACAAGGATTCTGATTTGTTTCTCAAAAGGCAGGTTGCTGTAACTTCTTGCATCTTGCGTGGTACCTTCTCTCTGGTATTTTACAGTGAGCCAAGAATGTACAATTTGTGTTGTATGAGAATACAGCTAGGCTTTTTGGCAAAGAAGTAGGTTTAAAATCTGGTTTTACTGTTTAAATACTAGGACAACCTCGGTAGCAACTTTAGTTGATATTCTCTGTTAGTTGTACCTTAGGATTTAAGACCTAAGTAGAGCACACACCACAGTCTTGTGTGTGTGCTTAATGTTATCCATGGGTAAGTGCAGCAGTCTTCTCAGGCTCATGGCTGTAGTTTCTTTCGTGGTTTCCTTCCTAAATTTCATCTTGGATTGTGTTCAGAACTTAAGTAAAGAAATAGAATACAATTTTTATTTTATCTGAACTACTTCGTTTTTCATTAGAAATAACAACTGAAATTACATTAATTTTCTTTATTTTTTCAGTATGGCTGCACAGAGAATTGTACAATCTTGCACAATTAAGGCCCTGAAACTGCATTATGCTATTTAAGGCTAACTGCACACTTTTAGTGAAGCACTTTGCTATGCATAATATTAGAATAATTAGTACTTCTTCAGCTGATGACAGTGGAATAGAGTTTTGAGTTGTAGTTATTTTGTGTCCCAGCAAAGATGAAATAGTTTTAATGCTGACAATAGCGTTAAATCAAAGAAAATTCATTACCTCATGTCTGTTTTCTTCCTGATATTTTTTGGGGGAACTGGTTTTTAAGTTTTTTTTTAAGTCTCTAATTAGAGAAATGTCTATTGGATTTATCATATTACTTTGTAGTTTATGAGTAATAAACTGATGAGATGAAGCTTCTCCAAATGTATTACATCTTTTTGCTAGATAAATCCATGGTTTTGAAACATCATCCAGACAAGCGAAAAGCTGCAGGGGAACAGATAGGAGAAGGTGATAATGATTATTTTACATGCATAACGAAAGGTAAGCAATTTATCTTTTCTATTAGACACTCTCTCAATCTACTCGATAATCTGAAACGTATTTGTAGTGCTTTATTAGGCTTTTAAAGAATTGTCAATTACTAAAAAGCCAGAGAAGTCCTTTTCCATTTTAGAAAACTGCCGCAATAAATAGAGATCACATTAATATAACTTCTCTCCGGGTAGAAGCAGTGTAGGGTTGCAGGTGATAGATGTTTGTCTGCCAGGCCACTTGGTGGCAAAACCTAAACACTATAGTGGTGTATGCGAAGATGAGCCACTAGAGGTAGCCACGTACCTGGGATAAACTCCTGTGCTATAAAGAAGTCCCCCATAGACATCAACAGCACGTTGGAAAATCTGAATTCTAATGTGCTTCCTCTGCCAACAGAGCATCTGTGGGTTTGATGTAGGATATCAGGTCCTTCAGCTGCTCTTTTCTGCCCACAGTTGACAGAGCGTACTCAAGTGAATAACATTTCCTTTCTTGCCTGTAATGACCTAGAACTCTGCTGCTGGACAATTCCAGAACCATAGGGAGTGTTCTAGGTGTATGACTTATGCCTCTAGAAATGCTTTGGAGTTTGGCTTTTTTGTTTATTTTAAACATATTTTTTTTTTCCACTCAGTAAGGTTGGGGGGAAATCTTGGAATTGGTGTGTTCTAAACTTTCTTCTTCTAGGTGTATTCTTACAATACTAGTTAAAATGTTAGATGATGTTAGACAAGCTAATGATGTTTTCAGCCTCCCTGAGAGTTGTCAAAAGGAAAAATGTTGCCAAAGAATATTTTTTCCCCATAGTTGCAGTCTTGTCAAAACCTGGCAGATATTTATAATAAGAACAACCTGCACCTGAACTCAGGAATGTGCCCTATGTCCTAAATGCAAACAGCAAAATATGTTTCCCCTTAACTGCTTACGATCTAAGTTTAAGGATAAACAGAAGGGAAAGCACAAAGCAGCATGGAAGAGCAGTGATGCTTCCAGGCAGCACTCTGGAGGAGGGAAATGCAGTGGGAGGGAAGGGAAATCTGGAGGAGAAGCAAGTGATAATGGAATGGAAAGAAGTAACTTGGAAAGGCAGGAGTGTACGTAGGTGGGATTCAGGGCTGGGTTTGACAAAGAAATGAGTGGGAGATACAGTGCTGGGGGAGCTGGATCTGTGGGAGTAGAATTTGGGATCTGTGTTGAAGGGACATCTCTTAAGTGGAAGAGGAACCAACAGATGTGCACAGAATTTCTTGCATCAGGAAAATAGTATGAGGCTTATTGAAGCTTCTGGCTTGCAACGTAGAGGATAACTGGGGTCACTTAGAGTACTGGCAGAGGGAAAGGGGGAAGGGGAGACTGGCAGAGAACAGCTCACTCGTGGGCTGTTGCATTCCTTCCTCTCTCCATTAACATGCACAGAGATTAGTTTACAGAACCACAGAACACCAAGGTCTCCTCCAGCTTATCACCTTCTAGATCTGACCTTCACGGTGCAGTGTGTTCTGTCCAGGGATGCTGTCAGAGAAGCCCATGAATAATCACGACACAGATTTGATTACTTTGAAGACTTTTCATTCCTACTAAAAAAACAGTGGGTATTTGTTAGGTCCTGGTGTCAGGTTCTCACAATACTGTAGAACTGACAGACAAAGTAATTCCACACTTCCCTGAGAAATAACAGAGTTTACTGAAGCTACAGTGTGTGTGATTTCCAGGTTAAAAGATTCAGTGATATGATGCTCCCTAACTGCAGAACAAGAAAACTGAGGGCGTGTGCATGTTTTGGCTGGTAACTCTGCCGTGTTTCATACACTTTCCAAGTCTCAGTGCAACTTCATTGTGAGCTGCAAAAATTCTAATGCATGGCTCCTGGTTTTGCCAGTTCTGACATCAGATTAACTCAGGGATGGCTTTTACTCCATACCTGTCTTAATAGACTGTTTTGTCAATTTATGTGCAAGGATCTGGTGTAGGATAAAAGCCTGAAGACATCATGGCCAAACTCGCAGTGCCTGAACCAAATTTACTGCTATAAAATTATTTTAAATATAATCTGGCTTGTTACATCTCAATAGCTAAAGGTGTTGTTTTTCATAAATGTTTTTCTCCTACTTGATTTAACAGAATTTGACAGCAATGCTATTTGGTGTCACTAAAATAATTCAATATCAAGCTGTACAGATTGATAGATCAAACACAGATCCGACAGCATCCTTTTTAAACATTTAGAACCTTTTCTGTAACATTCCCACCTTGTGGGGAAGACTCACTTTAGTCTCATGTTTAATGTCTGGTAACTTTTTTTCAGCTTATGAAATATTGTCTGACCCTGTGAAACGACGAGCATTTAACAGCATAGATCCTACTTTTGATAATTCTGTACCTTCCAAAAGTGAAGCAAAAGAGAACTTCTTTGAAGTTTTTTCACCAGTTTTTGAAAGAAATGCCAGGTAAGCTGTGTCAGGCTGCCTTTGCTGTTGCTGGAGAATCAGCATTTGCAAACTCTTCTGGTGTTGTGTTTGTAACAGGTGTGACTTTAAGGATGGTGAGAGATGCATTAATTTGCTAGATATGTAATACAAGTAAAATAGTGCATTCTCTATTTTGTCATTTTTAAATTATCTGAACTGTCACACTGAAGGCATTGAGTTTGACCCATGAGATTAAAAAAAAAAAAGCCTGTTCTTGGCTCCCTACTACTTACTTTTTTTTTTACAACACATTGTTTCGTCTTAAAGTTATTTACTATACCAAGTGTGTGTATCCCACCTACTAAAATTCCTTTATTATTTTCTTATGTGGGTGAGACATTAACAGAAGACACTAGTTATGTTCACAATTTAGGTGGTTAAAAGAGGAGATAAATGCAACTATCAATATATGATGGTTCTCTCTTTATGTGTGTGACTTTTCTTCTGCATTTGATTCCTACTTGCTAATTGGCTTTGTATTAAAGCTGTCAGAATAGAAGTCTATTTTGCCTTTTACCATAAAAAAAGTGTTTTATTATGTGAGGAACTTTACAACACATTTTGAGCAATCAGTTCAGAGGGATGGAGCACCTCCCCTATGAGGAGGACAGGCTGAGAGAGCTGGGGGTGTTCAGCCTGGAGAAGAGAAGG